>CM049807.1:2597787-2677787 GCA_027422405.1 Ptychobarbus kaznakovi | reverse complement strand
AAGGACCACAGCTGGAGAATTGCAGAAAATAGTGGAGTCTCGGGGTCAGAAAACCTTTAAAAAATGGTCAAACAGCACCTACATCACCACATGTTGTTTGGGAGGGTTTCAAGAAAAAGTATCCTTGCTCATCCAAAAACAAACTCCAGCATATTCAGTTATCAGACACGACTGGAACTTCAAATGGGACTGGCTTCTATGGTCAGGTGAAACTAAAAAATCAGCTTTTTAGCAGCAAACACTCAAGATGGGTTTGGTGAACACAGGGATAAAAAGTACCCCATGTGTACAATGAAATTGTCACGGTGCAGGCGAGGGGCACCGAGGAGAAACAGGTCTGGATCCAAATGTAGGTAAGCACACTATTTAATAAACAAAAAGTCCAACAAGGCAAAAAACTAAACGGGACACCACAGACGGCAACAAAGTGCTGGTGTCCTAGAGAGCATAGAACAGAACGCACTCTAAACACACATAACACAATAATACATATCATTTAGCCAGGCAGAGTTGTGAGTGAGAAGGGAATATAAAGACCGTGATAATGGGGAACAGCTGAGGGTGTGATGAGTGACCGGTGTAAGGAGTTTAGGGAAATGAGTCCAGGAGGAAGGGAGATGGCGACCTCTGGTGGTGAGAGGGAGGAACACCGGGCCAGAAATATACTTTGAAGTTGTGGGCCTATATTTCTGCTGGAGGTCCTGGACATCTTGTTTAGACACATGGCATCATGGATTCTATCAAATACCAACAGATACCTGTATTTCTGATCCTGGACATTTGGATCTTCCAACCGACAATAATCCAAACCAAACCTCAAAAACAACACAAAAATGGGTCACTGAGCACAAAACCAAGCTTCTGCTACCATTCCAGTCCTCTGACCTGAACCCTGTAGATTATGAGTGAGGTGAACTGAAGAGAAGAAGCACCGTCATGGAGCTGTGAATCTAAAGGGTCTGGAGTGATTCTGGATGAAGGAATGGCCAGTGTGTATTAGAGAATTTTTTTTATTTCACAATGATTTTTCACCCCATTTTAAATTCTTATTATCCAATGAAAGGTTAGATTTTTGTGATTTTTTTTATTTATTAAAGATCAAAAGGATTAACAATGCAGATACATTTTCACAGCCTTCTTTGATCATATTTACCAAGGGTACCGATATTTTTGGCCATGACTGTATATATATAATGTTGAGTTTTTTTTATGTGATATATATATATATATATTGTGTGTGTGTGTGTGTGTGTGTCCAGTGTGTGTGTGTGATGTGTGTGTGATGTGTGTGTGTGTGTGTTAAAGTGTGTGTGTGTGTTGTGGTGTGTGTGTGTGTGTGTTTGTATACATGTGTATGAATGTACAAGCTTTAGTGTGTGTCAATAACAATGCACATGTATGCCTATGTGTGTGTGTGTGTGTGTGTGTGTGTGTGTGTGTGTGTGTGTGTGTACTGTATATAATGTACAGCTTTATTTCAATCCAGTCAATAACTTTTTATGCAGTTAATAGCTATATAGTTATATATATTATTATATATAGTATATATAGTTATATAGTAATAATAACAACACTTTTTTCAGACATATGTCTGAACTCAAATTTTACAGCTGTGTGTATATAGTCCTCATGAAAGCAAGATCTCCAAACAGATCACATCTTTATGAAACTTCCATTGGCCAGACAACTAGAGCGAGCCTAACAGATAACATCTGACTGTCCCCTTTCTGTCATCACACTTATTTTATGTGAATAGTGCCATTATTGCTGGGTTGAGTCACGTTAAGGTGTAAGATGTGTTGTGCAGGACTTCACTCACTTGGTGTGCGGTCAGAAAAAGGAGAACGGCTCAGTCATCGTGGTTTGTGATCTGGGGAACCCCATGGAGGCTGGACATCAGGTCAGGGTGACATGTTCAACATAATAACCCACCTTGGGTGACCATTCATGTTCAGCCTGTTATAGAACATTTTGCTCTCGGTTGTTTTCTCTCGTTCAGCTGAAAGCAGGTCTTTACTTCAGCATGGGTGGTCTGGAACAGGTGGAGAACCACATCACGTTCCAAATGCAAATACGAAGGTGTGAACATTCATATACACAAACCATCTGTGCTGTTAACAAAACAGAACAAAATGATGTCTCTGTTTTGCTAGCTTGTCTGCTCCATAATAAACGCTAAACTGTTCTGGTGCATTTTGCACATGATAACAACAATCATTATCTTCTGTTTCTTATGATTGATCAATATTATTGTTTTCAGTAAGAACAGCCAGAACCCAGACAGTAACCTGGTCCACTTGCAGGTTGCAGTTAATGCTATAGCTTCTCTGGAGATGCGTGGGTTAGTGCTGCTGCAATTTTCTCATATCATTTTGTTTCCCCATTTAAAAAAAAACATTGAAACTGAAATTGAAAGGAAATTATGATTTGTTGACTAAAAGTAGAATCAAAGCAACATTCTCGTTTTTGTTATTTTTATGATGAAGTACTAAAATACTACAACTAAACATCAAAGCTTGAAAACTAAATAGACATATTAAGAAACATAAAACTAATAAAAAGGACAAAACCTACACACAATAACTGCAATAAAATTACTAACCCTTTAAAATGAAAACAGAACATAAAAAATAAAGTCAAAATCTGTAACAGTATATTGATAGCACTAAATTAACACTGTTACAGAGTCTCTTCTCCGGTTGACTGTGTCCTGCCTATTGCTAAATGGGAAGCGAAGGATTACCCAGAAGACTTGGATGAAGTAGGCCCACTCGTAGAGCATGTATATGAGGTAATATGCTCGGTCTAGATTTACAGTTAACACCTTCACTAAAGCGGTTTCGCGATACTTATGCACACGTTTGTATTCTCCTGCCTCAGCTAAGGAACATGGGCCCCAGTCCAGTCAACATAAAGCTTACACTGGAGTTTCCTGTTTCACAAAATGAGTCCTATCTGCTGTATGTGTTTGCTAATGCCTCTGAAGAACTCATCTCCTGTCAGACAGACTACTCCAACATCGACCCACGTGGGGTGAGAGTGCCCCCTACCGACCATCATTTCTACATTAACTCAGAACAAGTCATGTGTCAGCAAATATAATCTCAACACACTTTATACTATTTAAAAAACACACCAATAGCTGTAAACACTGGATTTTACCCTAACAACAGTTTACTGTGGTGGTACCGAAGTACAGTGTTACTATTTATTTCAATACATACAAATTTGATACTGATTATGATACTGAATGATTACTATAATCATAATCGTAATTATAGGAATTTACATGTAACTCCAAGTCCAAGATACTATGGTATTAATATGGTACCATGTAATCATTATATATTTTTGCAAGTATAATACACTTTATTCAATGGCAATAACTGCTACCTTTCTTATTTATCTTGGTCCACAGTTAGTAAAGTTAGAGCCCTCCAGCGCCCATGTTCATCATTTCAACAAACGTGACCTGTCAGAGAAAACAGAATATGAACAGCAGTGGCAAAATACTGTCCATGTGGTACGGTTTGGAATAATTATGATTTTTTTTTATTGTTGTTGAAAGTTCCTCATGCTCACCATTTATTTAATCAAAAAAGAGTAAAAACAGTAATATTATTGCAATTTAAAATATCTGTTCTCTATTTTGATATATTTTAACATTTATTTTATTCCTGTGATGCAAAGCTGAATATTAATCAGCCATTACTCCAGTCTTCAGTGTCACATGATCCTTCAGAAATTATATCAATACGATGATGTGGTTCTCAAGTAACTTATTATGTCTTATGTCTTATTTTTATCAATGTTGAAAACAGTTATGCTACTTAATAGTTTTTTTCAGAATACTTTGAAGAATAGAAAGTTTAAACGGATAGCAATTTGCAAAAGTCTTTTGTTTTGTTTTGTGTGATTCTTCTTTGCTTGTTACCAGTAGCTGTTTATTCATAGAAATGCTGACCATTCTACAGTTTAAGCACACAGATAGTACAAAAGCCTCCATCTTTCATGTCACATGTTGTTATATCTGTCACTGTGCAGAACTGCTCTAGTGGTGAGCAGTGTCTTCGGTTTGAGTGTGAGGCTGCGGGACTGCAGAGAGACGAGAGGGCCATAGTGAGAGTGATGAGCAGACTGTGGGTACAAACCTTCTTAAAGGTGGACAAAACTTTAAAGATCAAACACTAGGCATTTGTTGAAATCATCTGATATTCATAGCTCTTCTGTTTCTATCTCCGTTTGCCGCCCAGAGTCCATATGTAAATTTCGTTCTTCACTCCATGGCTCACTATGAGGTGGCAGATGTGCCCTCAAGAATTAAGCCAGATGTGCTGCCCAGAGGAAAAGCAGAGGTGAGACATCAGTTCTTTGGTTTGTATCATAAAATGTAAGCAACTCCTCATTAAAACTCCTTGTAAATGTATCTAGACACATACAAATGTAGTATGGAGACGCCCAGATGGACAAGAGGAGGTACCTGTGTGGTGGATAGTAGTGTCAGTCATCGCTGGGCTGCTTCTACTGGCTGCGCTGAGCACCATCTTCTGGAAGGTACTTCTATATGTTGAACAGCAGAGGGGGCTTTGTCCCATACAGGGCTCCTGGCCAGCAACAAGCAAAGCATATCACTGTAAAACAGCTTACCATATAAATCTACATTCATTTTAACAAACAATGCTGTATGTTTTAAGGTGGGGTTTTTCAAACGTAACCGTCCTCCGTGTGACGATGATGACGATGACATGCAGAAACTGAGAGGAGAACCTAACGAGACATCTTGATGAGACATCACAAATCTCGAGTTTTCTTCTTTTTTGTTTAGTTTATTTGCTATTTTTTCTGTAATTGCATTAAATATGTATTATTGTTATAGAGGTGCAAACATTAGTTGACCAGCCCAGCATTTTGGGATATTTTGAATTTAGTCTCATATGCTCACTAAGGCTACATTTATTTGAACAAAATACTGTAAAAAAAAGTAAAACTGTGAAAAATTATAAAAATAACTGTTTTGTATTTTAATATATTTAAAAATGTGATGTGAAGCTGAATTTTCTGCATAATTACTCCAGTCTTCGGTGTCACATGATCCTTCAGAAATCATTCAGGCAGAAATAGAAGTGCACTGATACTTATGGCTTGCATTTCAATTTAAATAAATGTAGATAAATGAGCATTGTCTTCAACCCACTGCCCTTATTAGTACCATTTGAAGTATTTGAGATGGGAGATGATGCATTTTGATTATCAGTCGTAATTAGATATTTGAGCTGTAGAACAGACTATGAACACTGAGCCTTATTCATAAATAATAGCCTTATTCATAATCATTTAATCTAACTTGTGAATTTTTTTCACCAAACTTCATTGTGCATATGTTTCACTCATTGTAAGTCATTTAATTACTGCTGTTTTTCATTGATGTTGTTGTTGTCAGTCATTAAATGTCTTGTCTGCACTGAAGAGTGTAAGCACAATGCTTTGGGTTTGAGTAAGAAATTAGACATTTGTTTGTGAGCACAGTTTAAGGATGTGAGTTCATTTTCATGACTAGTGAGTGAGACAAAAACAGTGAACTGTGTATGGATAAGAATCACATAACTTAAAACTGTTATCATAAAACTATGGTGTGTGGCTCTTAGAAGTGCACTCAGTAGTTTACATTTAGCTGAAGCCTTACTTGTATCCGTCTTTGCCTTGTGTGAGTCATTTTAATCATATTTCTCAAACATGCGGTTATTATTTGTGTACAGCTTCATTTATTAGCAAATAAAAAAATAAGTAAATGAGTAGTTAACAAAAAATTCAAAGTTGAATTTAAAATAAATTATGTAAATGAGTTTGTTTCTTGATTGGAACAGATTTGGAGAAATTTAGCATTGCATTGCTTGCTCATCAGTGGATCTTTCTGCAGTGAATGGGTGCCGTCAGAATGAGAGCTGATATCACCAAACAGCTGATAAAAACATCACAATAATCCAAGTAATCCACGTGACTTCAGCCCATCAATAAACATCTTGTGAAGTGAAAAGCTGCATGTTTGTAATAAACAGATCCATCATAAAGGCATTTGAACTATAAACTGAAATACCAGTCATCTATCTATTGTATTGCTTTCTTAAGTGAAAAAGTTGTCTTGCCTGATTTAGGTGCGGCACTGCTTACAAATGAAAACAGTCCTAGTTCTAAACAAATATGTTGACGGATTTTGATGTGGGAGGATAACAGGGGATGGACTTTTTCACTGGAGGAAACATTATTATGTATTATGGATTCATATTTTGTTTCTGAAAAAAATGCCACTTTTCACTTCACAAGGCATTAACTGCTGGACTGGATTTGTGTGGATTATTTGTGGATTAGTGTGATGTTTTTATCAGCTGCTTGGGCTCTCATTCTGATGGCACCCATTCACTGCAGATGATCTACTCTTGGTGAGCAATAGATGTTGACCCAATGCTAAATTTCTCAATGCTAAAGTCTGTTCTGATAAAGAAACAAACTCATCTACATCATGGATGGCCCGACGGTGAGTACATTTTCAGCAAATTTTCAATTACTCGTTTGAGAAATACTCCTAATCAATAAAACGCTGGAAAAAGCTTTCAAATAATCCAAACGAAGTTGCATGAGCCTCGGCCGACAGAGAGCGCATGGGAGCACTGCACTCCAAAATCTCCCCCTCCCACCTGGGACAACGGGACTGAAAGAAGCGGAGCAGTACTCGGGAAGGGAGTGGGCACCCGTGGTAACCGTACTTTGGAGCAGTCAGTCTTGTGCCATCCCGCAACGAAACATGGATGAACTGCTACTTATGGACAATCTGACCATGCCGCTGTGAGAATGCGTCCACCACGCACCTCCCGCTCTTTTTTTCTTTTTCTTTTCCTCTCTAGTGCTTGGAGGACGCTGGCGAAATCACTGCCGATCCCAGGACCAGTTGGTGAGTTTGATTTGAGATTGTAGCATCAGTCTTTGCATGTGATTGTGTAGCGCGTCTCCGCCGTAGAGAACGGAACATCGGCTTTATTATGTAACGTAACTGCCGCATTTGCGCTCGCAGCTATTCATTACGCGCCGTTGCTTTCGTGCACATTTACTTTAGTTTAGAGCCTTGTGGGAGTTTGGAAACAAAGGATTTCAATCTGTTCGGCCCCTCAGATGACCCTTCGGTGTATCTGTAAAGTGAATAAGTTATTCAAACGGGCCTTGAGCTACAGAAAAACAGTTGTATGTAGCAATATGCGCCATTTCTATCTTGATTTACACACTGCACATTACACTGTGACTGAACATTATCTAATAACCAACTCCAGGCTAGTAAATCTAGTATCGTTTTGTATTTTAAGCCCACCCACACTTTTATTTCCATTAAAAAAGTTCAGCAAGATTCAAAATTTGGCATATATAAATATCAAAACATTGTTTTGGACAACACGTATAGCATTTAAGAGAAAAACAAACATTTGTGTAATTGGACTCAAAACATTGTAACAATATCCCTGTGTGACAACTAGGCCACTAATAATAATTCAAAATTATTCTTATTAGAAATAATAATACTCTGCTATAGGCTACTGAGACTATATATACTCATATTAAAATCATATACAAATACAATCCTAGAAAAGTACTGGAAATGTGGAAATTGCATTTTGTTCTGATTGGTTTTATGAATTTTCTTGCTCTAGTTTTGTTGGTCTGGTCTGGTGGCAGTTTGTCACCACAGGACCAAGCGGATCTTTAGGAGCTGTTTGTGCAAACTCTTTTGTGGACGCTTTTTCTTCCTCAGCAACTTCCAATGAATATTAATGTGGGCTTCGAGCCTCTTTTCTCTTATGCGCTCCATTGGTGCTTGTACTAAGCAGCTCACAAACTCAGCCACATATATTTTTGCCTTAGACTTCTGCCTTATCTCTGAACCATTAAAATAGATACATTTAAAGAAAGTCTATATACTGAATTTAAACTTTGACTGTCAGCATTTGTGCAGTCTTTTTATGGTTAGTTATCTGTATCCTGCAAAGTCATTAGAGGTTTTCTGACCCACATCAGAAGTTCACTACTGGACTCCAGCCTTTACTGAGACCCTTTGAAGAGAGACCTAAAGGTAAAGCCACATCATAAAACCATGTGTGTTCCCAGTTCTAGAGCTGAGAAGGACCTGGGAGGGCATTTAAAAAAGTCTGGCATTCCTTTTTATCCATGTTTTATTGCAATGCAGTCTACTGGAAAAGGCTCCGCTGACTAAGCTGTCCTTGTTGTGCTGATAGGAAACATTTAAGACACAGTCAGTCAAAAACATGTGACGGTTTCCCTGAAAGTTAGACATATATGAATAAATGAAATTATTAGCCAAGAATAGATCAAGGAAATAAGGCAAAAGCATCAAAGTGCATTATCATTCCCCTTCCAGTGAGATCTTTTTATGCACATATTAAGTAAGTCATACATATTAATACGTTGTTTTTGAAAATGAATTTGTTTGGGAAGCAGACAGGATTTGTCTTAACCAGTAAGAGATAATGTTAACACAGTTTGTTTTTGTATCTATCTATCTATCTATCTATCTATCTATCTATCTATCTATCTATCTATCTATCTATCTATCTATCTATCTATCTATCTATCTATCTATCTATCTATCTATCTATCTATCTATCTATCTCATGTCATGCCAATATCAAAGTGTGCCCTTTAAACCTGACCCAGGCTCCAAAGAGTGAAGAGTCTTTAAATGTAAATTATTATGAATAATTATGTTCATTTTTTGCTGTAAGAATGGGAAGAGAGCAGCTAATTACCGCAGCATGACTCATTTTCCAGCATCATTATTTTCTTAGAAGTTCGACATCCTGCTGCTTTTCTCCAAAGTCTATACTTTTTTTTAAGTGTGATATTGCCATGTTGAAACAAATTGATTACTTTTCTTCTCAGCTTCAAGAATTATGAATCCGAGTCCAGTGTGGTCAACCCAGCATCCAAACACAATAGCAGGATGACAGGGCAGTTTCCTGTTAGTTCTCTAGTTTCATCTTGATGTTCAGGAATTTTTACACTGATCTCAGCATACATCTGTGTGTATATATAGGATTTTTTTTCTAAACATACATATATTTGTCACGATCTTGCATTGCTTTACAGCTGTGAGCTAAAGGGTTGTGTGAATCGCATTGAGGTATCAGATGTTTGCTACTGACACGGTGCAAAGTATCTACCAGAGCGTGAAATATTGTTATCCTGATGGGTTTTTGCAGTGGCACGGCATGCACATCACCGTTCAAATCAAGCTGACACCTAGAGCTGCCATCTCTGATTTGGGACAAAGGCCTGGCGAAGGAAGGCGAGCCAAGACACTAATACAAACTGACTGCTGGAGATTTTAGTCTGTCCGTCTGTGCCTTTAGGCAGGTGTTGACCCAGCCTGTTTTGCACAGTTTGAAAAACAGCTGTACAGTTCCTCGTATAATAGTTTTGGGCTGATGGTGGTTTAATTGAAACCTTTGAAAAGAGCTGTTTTGCTCTTCTCTTTTGTCTTGCATTCATGATTGTGTAGGATAATGTCCAGTCACCACATAATGAGTCATTGCATTCTCAACTTCCAGTAGATTTCATGAGATTCCCCTGAAGGGGGTATTACATCCTCCTCCTCTCATGCAAAAACAAGTGTTACCATGACAGCGCTTGTTTGAGTGCTGCCCCAGCTTGCCACTCTAGGCTTTTCTTTGGGACACAATTGCAGCATTGTGCTGCATGACGCTTTTATTAGATGTCATTTAATTTTGGAACCTGTATGATTTCATAGAGCTCCAGTGAAATCAAATCAGCCGTGATATCAATTATAGGTCAGTTTATAATAGAGTGCGAAAGTCAAGATTCTTTTAAGAATATATCCCATTCATTTTCTCTACAGGGGAATTGACTTTTAATGATTTTTTTTAATTGATTGATTTTTATGTAACTTCTAAACCTAACTGTGAGAAATTAGGTTGTTGATTGATGGTATATTCTTTTGTTAAAGCCGTCAGTCCACATTATTTCAATTTTAAAGCTACATTACCCATGACTCTGAGAAAGAAAAGCAACCGATCAAAGAATAGTGACAAACAAATTGTGCCAAATGATCCCATGAAGCACTGCAAAGGAAATTAATGCAAAAGACTATTTGTATGTTACATCATTTCATGTACATATTTATTTTGGTCATTGACTTGTCCATAACAACTAAATATTTCACAGTATGATTCATGGTAGGAACATTGTTCACATACACTAATATAATCACTTGTTATCGCTTTCAAACAATGCTATCCTTTCAGATGAATGTACTGCATTACTGCTTAATTTCACACTTCTTTAAAAAAAGTCAGATTAAGATGCTTTGACAATTAATTTCAGTCTGCATAAGAGTAAAATCCCAGCAATTTTTTACCACTTTATGATCATTTTTTAAAGTGAAAAGTGAAAGTGAAGTGACGTGTGGCCCATACTCGGAATTTGAGCTCTGCATTTAACCCATCCAAGTGCACACACACAGTAGTGAACACACACACACCGTGAACACACACACAGTGGGCAGCCATATTGCTGCGGTGCCCGGGGAGCAGTTGGGGGTTCGGGGCCTTGCTCAAGGGTCTCACCTCAGTCGTGGTATTGAAGAGAGCACTGGTTATTCACTCTCCCACCTACAATCCCCGCCAGACCTGAGACTTACAAGTCCAACTCTCTATCCATTAGGCCACGGCTTCCCCCAAGATTTTACGAAAATCTTGCTGTTCATTCCTTGTTCTGTGAAACTTGACTGCGGTTATGTTTACATTAAAACAATATACTACAATCTGTAAAAAAAAAATCCTATACATTTTTGAAAAGTTTTGCCCACTGTATAGATGACAATGTTGTCAATATGATCCCCGTTCACTTGGATTCTTGAAAACAATTAAAACGCAGTATTATGCATGCCTGGCCAGTAGTTGGCGATGCCACTTTGTAAAGAACTTCTCGCCTATAGACTGAACGCATTATACACATGCATATGACATCAGTTTTCACAAGGTCACGTTTTTATAGTTTACACAGAGATGATAAGAATATCGTTTTCTAAATTTTGCACTATGAAACATTTTTTGAAAGTTAAAAAAAAATTAAAACGCTGTTATATTGTATAAACGACCAGTCAAAACTCATAGAAAGTAACCAAGGGGGCGGAGCTTAGCGAATGGTCAATTGTGCTGATGATTTAAAAAATTGTTTTCAGTAACCGAGAGACGAGTTTTTTATTTTTTTATTTTAAATTTGTTTTGTGGTAAGCAACAGATGTCGTCAATAGAGTATAGCTTTTGTTGAAAACGGTCCATTGACCACCATTAGGATAGATGTGAAGTGAACTGAATTCCGTTTTAGTCTGAATGTGCAAATTCAAAGCACCTGCATGTGCTTTGGCAGGTCATAGAAAGGTCTTTCTAAGGTGATGTCATGTGCTTTGACAGTAGATCTTTTATTTAAGGCTCTTTATAGCATGGACTGTTTGTGGGCGGAAGGGTACAGAATAGCTTGGCAGGATTTTCTGGTTACACGGGCCGTCACAACTTTTAAGGAGTGTGCGTCTGGCCATCAGCCCATCATGAACTCCCCGGGCAGCTGTTCAAAGGTAGGAATTTCTTTGTTGACACCAGACACCCTAACGCTCAGAGAAAATGGCAGATTTATCAGCAGCAGAGCCCCTGTAAACCTGACCTCTGAGGAGATCCTGCTTAACATCATCACAATGTGTCCAGACATTTTGATTGGTGGGTGTGAAAAGCTTTAAGAAAAGAACGCATGAAAAATTGGAGATTACGTCATCTACATTAAACCCGAAATGGCCCAATGCCCATAAAACACAATCCAGCCAGACTACTTTCAAAGCAGCAGCACAGGCTTGTTTATAATCTTAAGTCTGTGTTTTGCTCAGTTTATTGTGTCTAATATGAGTTTAGCGATGTTTTGAAACAGTAATCTGGATTAGGTTTTAGAAAGGGTTCCTAATTTTGCTTGTAATCCTTTTGGTCATGCAATATTCTTATCAGACTGTTACAGTTACTGTTTGAAGCTTATTTGGTGCAAATAAATACAATTCGGTAAAGGGAAGAGGAAAAATTCTATCACATTGCAATGCATTTCCTTTGCTTGCATGTTTGGGTGGGTAAACTAAAATATAGCTCCGCCTTAGTGCTCATTTTGTAGTTAATCTGTTAAGAGTACTTTAATACTTAGCTCCAAATGTTAAGCCTGTTTTGCTTTTATTCTTGATAGGTTTCTACTGAAGAAGCCATGTTGTACTTGATTAAATGTGTATATATATATATTTTTTTTTAAGTGGTCACCACTGACAGATAAAGTGAGCAGTCTTGTGAATTTTAGGCTCAACCTTTCAGACATTTCCTCCCATCAAGCCTTGCAGAAGTCTATAAATTCCCAAAGCAACAATGGTTTCATTAGAGCAGGAGTCAACACATTTTTGCTGTGCTTTTCCTCTCTGGTGTTGTATCAACACCTTTAGAGCCCTTTTAAGATTTTTTTTCCCCCCTTCCAGCAAAATCTTGCACTTTGGATGACTGGTTTGTTTTTGCAGCCCTTTAAATCTGTAAAGATGCCAGATCGTACAAGCTAAATGTATACCAAGTTAGACCTTGAGCTATTTGATCTTACACTGGATTTTTCTCAGATCCTAGCAGTATTTTTCCCTAGCTGCTTGGTTATTGTTTCTCACATAACATCCAAGATGCTGGAAATATCTGCAAAAGCTCCAGAATCCTGGTTCATAAGTATCTCATGAGGTTGCCTAGAGGAGACGGGGACCGCATGCATCTCAAGTGTTATCACATGAAGAGTGGATGTGCTCCAGTTTTAGCAGAGGAATGAATAGCAGGATCTTTGTTAGATGTTTTTGTCTGATTATTGCATAATGTTTTGTCCTGCTGAGCAGGACCTGGCTTACTGTTTTCCTGGGCTAAGGACATCGTCCAGCTGGTGCTGGGGAGATTGTGAGGCTTCTGGCAATGATTTATGAGCTATTCTATATCTCTGACTCAGGACTCTCCAAACCGTCTTATACAGATGGAGAGGTGAGAGTTTGCTCTTCATAACACACACAACGAGGGCAACTTTTTGCCACACCTGGCAGTTGAAATGTATGTATGTAAATTTTGCTTACAAACTAGTGTGTGTGTGTGTGTGTGTGTGTGTGTGTGTGTGTGTGTGTGTGTGTGTGTGTGTGTGTGTGTGTGTGTGTGTGTGTGTGTGTGTGTGTGTGTGTGTGTGTGTGTGTGTGTGTGTGTGTGTGTGTGTGTGTGTGTGTGTGTGTGTGTGTGTGTGTGTGTGTGTGTGTGTGTGTGTGTGTGTATATATTTTAGATTAATTAATTTTTAATACTTGTTATTATTTAATTGTAATTCATTTATTATTAAATTGTTAATTTATTAATTTTATATAATTGCATTATGTAATTGTAATTTGTGTAAATTATTTTGCAGTTTCTTTCTTTTATAGCACAGAATATTGTCACTAGCCGCATTTAATCATTCACAAAATCATGTGTACGACACATTATGATTTGGTTTCTTATATTTATGTTTTGGTGGCTTATGTGAACACATTCATTTGAATAGTGCAGCATGTCACTTCAGCATCATTAAGTTGTTTTAATCTTACAAATCAACTAATCTCTGTATTGTTCCTTATGTGGTTATTATGTTCTTCCCAAATCTTTACATGCATGTGGTGTTGAATGAGTGTTAATTATGGACCCTGCTACCACACATACATCAGTGTCTGTGTTTATTCAGCCCTCACAGTATGGCTACACTGCCTTTATGTCTGAGACTTTGTAAGCATCCCAGTGGTTTTGGCCAACAAGGCTCCTGACAGGCAGACAATCCTGCTTGACTGTTAACACATCGTCTGCCTGTCTGAAAAAAACAACAGGGTGGTCTGGAACCATCGGTGACACCAGGACCACCTGTCAACAAGTTATTTACATATTTTTGCTTTGTAGTAGATATTTGTCTTGTAGGATTTCCCCACTTGACCATCTTTTCCCCAGTTTCCACATTGACACTTGCCTGAACAATGAGGCTTTCTAATTTAAAACCCAATGGTGTCATTGTTTGGCAGTGGAGCACATTAACAAGAGATAGAGTGAGGAAGAGATTTGCAAATCCTCCAGTTAAGCTCTAGCAACAGCACCAACACAATTTTGACTGCTAAAGAGGCTAAAAGGCAAAACTGATTGGTTAATGATACTGATAATTGTGCCATTTGAAATGTTTATGGTCCATTAACTGTTAGTAATTAGCAAAGAAGACATTTCAGCAGGGTAGAAATGTTTGTTGTTGTTGCAAATGTTTATTATTCATAAATGAGACTGGCAAATGTCCCACAGTACGCCACTCAAAAGTGCTGTGGTCTCCGTTCAGTCTCACCAGCTGCCTATAACATAGACACACAGCCTGTGGAGAAACACTGCTCCTGACTGCCAATGTGTTCAGGAATGAGTGGAAGAGATTTCACTCCTTAATACAAGCAAATAATGAAGTGCTGTTTGTTTTAAAGAGACGATCACAGTGGATTGGACTAAGCATGGATAGAGTGGGAAAATGTAGGCTTCGTTTTCACCTTCCACTCAACAGCAGATAAATATTTATATTTGCCAAAGTTATGTTTTAGTTTTCAATAAACATTTAGTTCTAGTAAAATAAAAGTTATTCTGCGAGTTCATTTTTCCGCTCGGGCTGAGAACTTGTATGTCGCAGAAAAGTTTCCTGGATTATTTGCGCCTTCGGCTTAAACAATAGACAGGATATGGAATTGTGTACCGGAAATCCTGGTGGTTGAGTGGAAGTGAAGATTCTTTAAATGCTGTTAATGTTCCTCTTAGGGATCATGAATGTGTAATATGTTTTATATATATATGTATATGTGTGTGTGTATATGTATGTGGATCTAAATGGTTATATAATAAGTTTATATTGTGAATATGGTCAAATGTGGTTATAGTTAAATATGGTTATCTAAATGGTTATATTGTGAAATATTTTTTACAATTTAAAAGACTGTTTTCTATATTAATATATTTTCAAATGTAATTTATTCCTGTGATGGTAAAGCTGAATTTTCAGCATCATTGCTCCAGTCTTCAGTGTCACATGATCCTTCAGAAATCAATTTAATACGCTTATTTGCTGCTCAAGAAACATTTCTTATTATCAATGGTAATGACAGTTGTGCTGCTTAATGTGGAAACTGTGCATTTTAGTTCATGATTCTTTAATAAATAGTTCAAAATAATAGTATTTTTTGAAATTGTAACAATTGACACCTCAACAACACTTTTTCAGGCCAGCTGTTTTCTGGATATATCTTCCCTGTTCTAGTCCTTCTTGCTCCACTGAGTGTTACTCGTGATATTATGAAAATAAGGTAGCCGAACAGTTCTGTAAGGTAATATGGCCTTTTCCGTTTGTGCAGGTGGATTCTGCCTCTGTGTGATTCATACGGGTTGTTTGAATATTATCATCATCGGTGTGTGATTAGATCTACTGTGCATGACTGGTTCAGAAGATCTTATTTTCTGAAGCGAACTTTTGTCCCCTCGCCAGGAAATGCAGGGACCCATTTTTTCCCACAGTTAGCCTACTGACATCTTCTAGTAACCATGGTAACATGCGTCAATTGACCCATTTAGAATCAAAAGAATGTGAGGTTCTGAAGAACACTGCAGCATGTGAGCGTGAACAGGACGTGAAGCAAACTTTGCATGAATGAATTAGTAAAGGTTCTGGTGAGGAAATCATGACTTGTTTATAACTTTTCCTTATTAAGTAAAATGGTCACTGAAACCTAAAAGCTGTTTTTATAATGTATTTACAGTTAAATATATTGCATTTTATCAGCCCATTAGAAACGTCATGTACACAGATCCACAAAAAATCAGTTTACATGTGCCCTTGTAAAATTTCTGGGGGGGGGGGGGGGTGAACCAGGTCATCCATTTCCAATAGTAAGCACATGTCCAGGAACTCAACTGGACAGATTTGCTGCATTTGCCCAGTGTCAATCGAACATGGTGGCAGACATTCTGGCTCACTGAAAGTGGCTCAAAGGCTCGCCATGCTTTCGAGTCTTTAATGTAAACAAACCAGAGTACTTAATGTGTCGGATCAGGACAAACACTTCTAAACATAGTCATCTCACCTGTTGAATGTAGGCCACTGTGTCTAACATAAACTCTCAGCAAACATGTTGTTAAAAGAGACTTGACAAAATGTTAGTTCCATACACGGATGTAGTCTCGGGTAGCGTGGTGCTTACTCTGGTCTGGTCAATCAATCACTTGGACAGGAAAAGGTCATCTGATAGATGTAAAAGAGATGAGTATGTGCATTTGAGGGACAGGTTGATTAAAATACCACAACAGTAGATTTAAACTCATATAAAGATTAGAAATCAGCATGCACAATTACATGTCAGTCAATATACATTCAATACTGAATGAAAAAGTCTTTAATGTTCCTGTGTGGCTCAGTGGTAGAGCATTGCGTCAGCAGCGCAAAAGGTTGTGGGTTCGATTCCCAGGGAACACACATACTAATGAAAACGTATAACCTGAATGCAATTGTAAGTCGCTTTGGATAAAAGCGTCTGCTAAATGCATAAATGTAAATGTAATGTTGGACAGTGTTGGATTGTACTGTGCATCCCAACCCAAATCTATACCAGTGTTATTTTAGTATCACTGATGTACAATTTTGAAGTTGTTTTTTTGTTTTCCAATTTCACTTTAATTTTAAAGTTTTAGTAATTTTGTTTTGCTTTTGTCATTTGTTTTGTTTTTTAAATATTTTGGTAACACTTTACGTTAATGCATTATAAATGTTTTTTAAAGGAGGGTATAATGCATTAAAAAGGATTATTAAAGGGTATAATTCATTATAATTATTCATAATGTGTGTTGTAATACATTATGTCTTGTCTTAAATAATTATAATCAAATTTAAAATGCATAGTGTAACAATGAATTGATAAGTGTTATAATTTATTAACTGTGGTTACAGTTATTCATGAGATTGTACAATGTATTATAAGGTGCATTACAAGCCTTAATTGATGCATTAAAACTACTTTTGTAATGCATTATCCATAAAGCTTTAAGTGTTACCAATATTTTAAATGTGTCTATAGTTTTAATTTGTTTCGTTAAAAAGATGAACATTGTTTAACTTATATTGGTAATGTTTTTATTTCAGTTAATACAAGTAAAGTGAATGGTTTTAGTTTTAGTTAACCATAATAACCATTACCTATAGAGTACATGTCAAATATGTCAGTATATTCAAAACTAATTATATTAAAATGATTTTCTTTTATAAAGAAATATTGCTTTTAAAAGCCTTGAATTCTTGTTTCCACAGAGGTGCTGATTAAAGTCCAGGTATTTGACAACAGCGACCTGTCACCTTTAAAGGAATCCACAGTTCAGGTGTGTGGAAACCAGACGGTCTTAGCATCTAGCCTTGCAGGAGGAGATGGGATTGTCACACTTGCGTTCCTGTACCGCCCAGGAACATGGGTCATTGTCACTGCATCAAAGCACGGATTTGTCACAAACTCGGCACCCTGGCATGCCAGCCGAATCCCGCGTGAGTACTTCCTATACTACTATAGCACTAAACATTTTTGACATAGTGTCAGGGAAAGCCTGCATATTATTATTAGAAACAGTCTTTGGTTTCATTCTGAATTTCACACACATTAACTGTACTTCCTTTCAAAACTGCCAGAGCAAGATCAGTTGGTGTTTATGGGCTTCTCTGGAATCATGTTAATCCCTGATTAAAAATGAGGAGTATAGCTTAAGTATTTGCCTGTAAATTAAAAGGTCCCTGGTTTCAGCCCCAAAGTTGACCATTTAATTAGGTTGCCTTTGAGTAACCTTGGAAAAGAAACACAACAATTTGTATCCAGTAAACCCTGATTTATATTCCATATATAGCACACGCTTTTATCCAAAGAGTCTCAAAGTGCATTTAAGGTGAACGTAGTATTGGTTTATTACATTGCCGTTTCAAGTGCAACTGTTAGCATGATGATATTTTTGCTCATGGCCTCAGTGAACTTTCCAAATCTGACGAGTTGGTTACATCCTATTATTTATATGAACCATCTAGATCTGTAATCCAGATGGAGCTTTGCACACAAATGGACAGGAATGTTAAACAACACTCACTGGGGTGTGGATCGTGCCGACCCGCGTTGTGATACCTAGCAGCTGTTCGGAGTCAGGGCCCAGACGGTCATGTGACATGTCCTCTTTTGACTCTCTCGCTCTACAATTGGTTTAATTTATTTGCACAACAGCGTGTTCTCCGCTGCCCCTCTCTCCACCCAAACCCCACCCAGTTATGCGGTCAGACCTCTGGGGAGGGGAGGCAGTGAAATAATGTATTTCAGCATAAAGCTGTCTGTACGAGCAGCTGGAAGCCACTTAGCCAGTGGGGTCACAGATATGGAGGCAGCCAGCAAATGTGGCTCCATGTCGTGCCAGACCAGCCGGGCTGGTGGATGAAGGCATCTTTAGTATGACATTAGCCTCTTGGGGGGCATTACACACATTCCCATTGAGTCACACCAAATTAGGAAATGCTGTTAGAAATGTGGACGACCAAGATTGTGTAGATGAAATGAAGTTGAGGTAGAAAGGAGGTTTTTGAATGAATTGAATTGTGGGGACAGATCAGACAAAGTTTATGTCCATTTGCTGGAATCAATTTAAGATTAAGATACTATGCCCGAGGTCTAAGGGATATTAACTATTTATATATCTATATATTTTTGTTGTTGTTGTTATTATTGTTGCAAGACCAACCAACCAACATTTGGTATTATTTTAATGTGCTTTTATTTGGCCATTAAGTTTCTTAAATACAAAGTTCCTTTGCGAGTTTTCTTTGTGTCATCACTCAAATTAAATACAGTTGGCAAGTAAAGTTTGGAACTGATGAGGATTTTCTCTCAAGCTCTCAGTAAACGGGTTGATTTCTGCGGAGCTGATTTTGACAAGGTGAAAAGAGTGTTGTTTTACACTATATAATTGAGAAATTTTAACCAAAGTATGATAAAGAATTTTCCTTAATACCCTAAAAAATCATATCAACTTGTGTAAAATGGGCATCCGATGACCCCTTTAAGTATCATTAAAGGGGTCCTATTATGCTCTTTTACAAAGTTGTTTTGGGGGTGTACTAGAACATGCTCTCATGCTTGGTGGTTTAAAAAATAACATTATTTTTCACATAATTTACATTATTACAATACCTTTCTCCCCAGCCTGACACAAACAACTCGATTAGTTCATGGGTTTGATGAAGGCCCGCCTTCCGAAAAATGAGTGTCCCAGTGCGTTGTGATTGGCGAACAGCTTAGACGGCGTTTCAGTATTGCCCCGCCCCTTGCCAGAACAGCAGGTTTGTCAATATTGCCATATCAATTCAGACCTCCAGAATATTAAACAAGAGGATCGTGCAGAACCTTTGCACGCACGGATATTGCAAGACATATTAAAGTGGTAATGTTATTGTTGTTTTTGTAAAACGCTGCTTTATCAGACATTACATGCAAGATGAAATTAAAATGACATCCAACATTTTCTGAAAACAGTTGGTTTCCATCAGAAATACAGTGATATAGAAACACCCACACCGGGTTTCGATTATGAAACATGCAGAACTCAACCAATTGTTCCCCCCACCTGCCAACCAGTCGAATTTCAGTAGGTGGGATCTGGGATTTACAATTTTGTGATGTCACAAATACAGGAAAACAACTTTGTAGTCCAAACGAGCCGTTCGCTGTAGTTCTTGAAAAGGGATTTTTTTAAACGAAATATCTCCCTTTGGAGTGGACTTTGAGATTTGTAACTTTGTAGATCGTGTTATGCCCAAACATACACACTACACACTGACTAAAATTCAAAAAGTGAAAAAGCATAATAGGACCCCTTTAAAACCGTATTCGATTACTGCAATTTGAACAACTCAGGATAAATAAATACTGCCCAGCATAAAGCAAAGTTTTAAGTAACAGTCTCACATGTGCACAGCACCTAGAGTAGTTTCGTTTTGTGTGAAAACATGGCCGAAAAACTTTCTTCAGAAAAGATTTGATGGCATTTTGTTTTCATCTTCACTTCATGCAATTACTAATAAAGTGTAGTGTTTTTAATCGCAATGCTGCTTTGTTCATGGAGGTCATGGTGAAACAGCTCTAATACTGCTGATCCATAAGCGCCACCTAGTGTCAGAGAGTGGATTTACAGAGAGTTATATTTACATTCAGCTTGTGTGCACTTTTCGTCTAGTCCAAAAAACAGACCAAATTTGCATGCCCTGCTGTAGATTTTGACCAGCTGATGAAAAACAAGCTTATGTGAATTCTACACATTTAAACAATTTGGATAAGGTACACTTTTCTTTATTTAAAGGCTGAAATATGAGGTTTACCATTTTAGAAAACTTTTTCAAAGCTTTATTTAAAAAATTCATACATGTTATTAGATAAACTGATAATAACCATGATCATTTTGGTCACTATAATCGTGTTACGAAACGTCCATACCGTTACATCTCTAACAGTAATACATTTTAATATTTTTTATAAATTAAATATTTTATACATAATAACAATTTAACATTTATATAAAATATTGAAAAAGAGATAATTCTTAGTTATTCCCTTTTTCAATTCAGTTTCATTTTATGATATTTTAATCATTTAATTATCTTTGTGATTACTCTGGTCTTACTCTGTTTATTTGTGCATTTTGTTTGTATTATATTTTTAAAATAAATATGAAAAAAATTCTGTTCTGAATTGTTCCCTGTGCATTTACATCAGATGTATGTGATTTGCTAACAGCACATGCCTGTTATACCAGTAATGGCTGTAATAGTACTACTAGTTGACAAAATCTGTTTAATTGTCAGACTTATGTTTTCATCTGGATGGTAGTTTTAAAACAGGGCAGACAGATTACATGACTAGCAGGGGTGTGACAGCTGTGCCAAAGTGATGGGATGCCAGTCATTTGACCGATGACAGTTCATCAGACTGTACTTCAACCCCAGATTGCACACTGAACATCTCTATGGTAATGTCATTATTTTTGTATATGTGACTCAGCTTTCTGAAGGTTAGCATTTTCAAGTCTCATCTACTTGGTACCAAAGCCATCTGCCCCCCATTCCTCCTGCCTTTAGTCTCTCAGCCATGCTGAAAAAGGGTTTCTAAAAAAAAAACTGATGGTGTCGTGGAGTTTGAACTGTCCCCACAGCACTTTGATAATCTGAGTGAATCACGCGAACTCTGAGAGAGAGAGAGAGAGTGTGTGTGTGTGTGTGTGTGTGTGTGTGTGTGTGTGTGTGTGTGTGTGTGTGTGTGTGTGTGTGTGTGTGTGTGTGTGTGTGTGTGTGTGTGTGTGTGTGTGTGTGTGTGTGTGTGTGTGTGTGTGTGAGTCATTTGCATGGAGTGATGAAGCAGTTGCTTGCGGCTCAGAATAAATCAACTGAAGTCGGGAACACTTGTTCTTTCCTCCATGGGCCTATCTCTCTTATTCCATTATGGTTTAACTGAATAACTCTATTTTACTTATTTTAAAGAGCCCATGATATAAAAATTGGATTTTGTGGCATTCAGTCCAAGTTAATATTAGCTTGAAGCCTTCTACAGTGACCCAAAATCATTTGTATTCATATTATAATAAAACTTTTCTGTAACAAAATAAGCTATTTAGATTTTTTTTTTAGACATGAGGGATGAAAAAGTGTTCATTTTGTGTGAAATAAACTGTTTAAGTGGCGTTTACACTGACACTGGCAGCACCTATTTAAAATGATGACCAATAAAACGTCATATTAAAGCCTATTAGCCTAATATTAACATTTCATATTGATTTGTCTAAATAAGTTACACTGAAAACTAAAATCATTACATTTTCAAATCAGTCAATTTAGACATGTGTATGTAAAATAGATATTCATATTGACATCTGCAAGATTACATTTAACAGTGTTAAATTATTAGTGTTTTTAAAGGTTGACCAAAGATTAGATGACTCTTAAATCTTGGCTGATAACAGATATTGTACCAATATGTTGTGCGTCCCTAGATATTCTAGTGCTGTCCAACGATGTATATTTATTATGTATATATAAATACACACACATACAGTATAAATGTTGAAAATATTTACGTGCATTTACTGTTTGTATTTATATAATTTATATTATAAATAAATAGATTTAATATATAGAAATATACACACGCATGTGTGTGTATTTATATATACATAATAAATATACACAGTACACACATGCATATATTATGTGAACAAAAACTTTTATTTTGAATGCGATTAATCTTTTGACAGCACTAAGACATTCTGGCTGATTTATTATCAAAGAAGGGGGTGCATAGATGTGCATTGTGTTGTCACAATGCTGCAGAAGAGAACTTATTTAAGATTACAAATGTAAAATGAAACCACACAATGCCTATGTAGTACCCTCCCTCTCTTCATATACACTTTTCTTTCAGCTTCTAGATAATGCAATGTGGGTAGTATTGTTGTCACTGCCTCTATTTTGTGCGCATACCGACCAAACAGAATATTAAAGAGACCAGAGCCCCTTCTGTTCTGTGCCGTGTATGCGTGCTTGTTTGCAGAACTGCACGGGTGTAAATGTGCATGAATCGTCTGTGTCACATTTCCCACAGTCTGCTCCTTCAAGTGACAAGCGTTTTGATGTCAGAGCTGGGGTAATCTGATTGTAATATACTGATCTTAATATCTTCTGGTGACCTGTGTAATATAAGCAGACAATCCCTATATTTTTTTGTTAATAAGCTCCCATTAGATTACAGAGCTTGATTGGAATCATGAAATAAACACTGGAAAACATGAGGTGTGGAAGGCAGGGGGAATATTTCAATGTGCAATAGCAGATGGGAAATAGACACAGAGGATTTCTGCTCTCAGCATGCAACGGTCTTCTGGAGCACTGCCAGCATATGTCCTCCTGCCCATAGAGGAGCACTGAAGAGTGAGGTACATTTAGATTAGCTGACAAAGATAGATGTTGTTGGTGCTGTAGTTTTAGTGCAAGAAAATGCACAACTAAAAAGACTTTAAATTAAAGGAATATTTGATGCTGGCATCTCTTACTAAACATAATATGTCAAAGGCTCTTATTTTTACATTTAGATGTCTGTCCTCTGGACAAAATATTGATGGGTCTAAAACATGGGTTCCTGTGTTGTGTTGCAAACCTGAGGACTCGACCGTGCTGAGACATGTCTCACACCTGTGAGTTAGCGGCTACATCTGGTAAACTACTGTATATTCTCACAGGAAAAATAAAAGCCTTGTATTCTCCAGGGTCAAAGATCCATGAAAACGAAAGAGAGTGGACGGTTAACTGTCGGAACAACAGTATACAAATGATGCTAAGTAAGATGCAATGGTTCCTAACCCTGGTCCTGGAGTACCCCCAACAGTACACAACATTTGGACGTTTCTATTATCTGACTCACCCATTTCAAGTCTTTGAGGCCCTATTTACACCTGGTATTAAGATACGTTTTGGTCAATCGGATCACAGGTTGATAAGGGAGACACATTCCTGTTTACACCTGGGGTTTTAATCCATCTCCTTTGTCCACTTTCGCTCACTTCTGTCCAGATTTTGTCTATTAGTCCATGGGTGAGTGTACATATGGGATGTTTCTGATCTTTTGATATAATAAGCATGCACAATTTAAATAAGAACGCAAAAGGAGACAATAGAACATGACAAAGAGCAGCAGCTTTTGTTTCTGCTATGATAGCCGCAAAACTATGTTGAACGATTAGGTTTGCTTTAGAAACAGGACTGCCCTGTTGAAAAAACTGCATATGCTGGTTAGATATGATTTGAAGCATGACAGATGGTTTGAACTGGTTTAAGCTGGTCCTTAGTTGGTCATGAGCTGGTTATAAGCTGGTTATGAATTGGTCCTGAGCAGGAGCTAGTTGCTTAGGACCAGCACATGACCAGCTTAAACCAGCTACCATGCTTCAAAACATACCTTTTTCAGCAGGGTGGAAAGAGAACATTGACATTTTTGCCTTCATATCAAACTCACGATTTCAGACAGCAAAGTTTAAATCCTGGCAGAGAGGAGGTGGTCTTTTGTGTCTGTTTGAACACACGAGGGTCCACACTAGATGAGCAATTTGATTGAATGCATTATTGACTACCTCTGAAAGTGGTCGAAAGTGGATAAACTCAAAAACGTTTTACACCCCGTTAACACTTGTATTTAGCATCATTCACTTGTGATCGGATCAACCAAAACACATCTTAATATCAGGTGTAAACAGGGCCTGTGTCACTGCTAATGAGCTCATGAGTGGATTCAGATTAATTTTTGAATGGGGAAAAATACTAAATGTGCAGAGTTAGGGACGGGTTCTCCAGGACCAGGGTTGGGAACCACTGCGCTAAAATGCTAAGTAAGAAGTTGGAAGGGAAGTTCAAAAGAACAGCATTTATTTGAAATATAAATGTTTAGTAATATTATAAATGTCTTTACTGTCACTTTTGACCAATTTAATGCATCCTTGTGGACAAAAAGTATTTATTTCTTAACAAAAAAAATCCTACTAACCCCAAATATTTAAATGTTAGTGTATTCATGCCTCTGTTTTTGTTTCTCTCTCACTTGTGTTTCAGTGTACGCCTCCATAAGCCTGTACTTACTTCCCCAGAGACCAGCCACTCTCCTGCTGTATGACGATGTGGTGCAGTTACTGTTGGGTTCTCCAGGTGAGTTATTTTCTGTCTTTAGGACAGGTCATCCATTCTGTCAGCATTTGTGAACCTGGACCACAAAACCAGTCTTAAGTCGCACGGGTATATTTGTAGCAATAGTCAACAATGCATTGTATGGGTCAAAATTATCGATTTTACTTTCATGCTAAAAATCATTAGGATTAAGTAAAGATGTTCCATGATGATATTTTGTAAATATCCTACCGTAATTTTTTACCGTAAATAAAACTAGTAGTTAAAAATTTTTACCGTATTTTTTGATTGGTAATATGCATTGCTAAGACAACTTCAAAGGCGATTTTCTCAATATTTAGTTTTTTTTGTTGCACCCTCAGATTCAAGATTTTCAAATAGTTGTTTCTCAGCCAAATATTGTCTTATCCTAACAAACCCTACATCAATTGAAAACTTATTTATTCAGCTTTCAGATTATGTATTAATCTCAATTTAAAAAAAAATGACCCATGTGACTGGTTTTGTAGTCCAGGATCAATTTTTTTTTCATTCAGATTCAGAATCAGAAAGAGCTTTATTGCCAAGTGTGTTTGCACACACAAGGAATTTGTCTTGGTGTTAGGAGCTTCTAGTACAGAAAGTACAAACATAGTGCAGACAACATATAATTAAGGTATTAAAAAAACACTAACAATGAAGAGAATAGACAATAATTATGAATAACAATAGTAATCAAATAAAAAAATATACAGAAAAAGAAAAATGACCATAGACAGAACTGTGAATGTGTATGTGTCCTATGTACAGATGAAGGTTTGAGGAGTAAATTTACAGATGTACAGTACTGGGGTGTGTTATGTGTTGTTAAAGTGGGATATGGCCTGGGGGTAAAAACTGTTCTTGTGTCTGGCTGTTTTGGTGCTCAGTGCTCTGTAGCACCGGCCAGAGGGCAACAGTTCAAAGAGAGAGTGAGCTGGGTGTGAGGGGTCCAGAGTGACTTTCTTAGCCCTTTTCCTCACTCTGGAGGTGTACAGTTCTTGGAGGCTGGGCAGAGGGGCACCGATAATTAGGGCTGTGACGGTGGCAGATTTTTATCCACCGCGGTGGTATTGGGCCAACTACCGCCGGTGGCGCGGTGTTGTGTATATTTATATAATTCTGAAACGCAAAAAATAAATAAATGTGACCCTGTCTACCTCACGCGAGCGGTGCGGCGAGAACCCATTATAATCAGTGATGCTGTCTACACCAGATGTGCAATACAACACGACAAATCCCTCACAGTAAACTGCCTCGTCCTATTTATGACATACTGACACAAAGTTCATATGTCCTGTAGACAGACTCAACCTGTTGTGTTGCGATGCGTTGTCCGGTTTAGACACATCACTGTTCTTCCACCAAGCAAGCGGGCGCGTTAACTCCTCGTCTGTGGAATAGGAATCGTGGCGTATGTTCTTGTTAACATCTTCCATTTACCGCCGTCTCGTTCGTATTTGGCCAGTTTGAAGAAAGCCTCACCAATACACACCTGACCAGCCGGGCATTTGCGATCACCTTGAACTTGAAGACACTTGTACAAACGCGGATGGGTGACATGAATAGAAATGTACATTTACATTACATAACATCCAAAACGACTTACAGTGCATTCAGGTTATACATTTATTGTCAGTATGTGTGTTCCCTGGGAAATGAACCCACAACCTTTGCGCTGCTAACGCAATGCTCTACCACTGAGCCACAGGAACACGTATGAAATGATTCCAGATCGGCGATGTAGTATTTGCTTTCCCAACAAGGTCCATCGCTCATCACAAAATAAATTTGCTGAATGCAGAAAAAACTATTCTCCTGCGCTCAAACCTGCCAATCTAAAGGAAACGCTGTGTATAGCGCTTGAGGTAATTTGTGAATTAGCATTGATTTATAGTCTAAATAAAACAATTTGCAACTGTCACGTGCACCACCACAGGTGGCAATACACAACCGTGGTGACAACCGACCACCGCCGGTGACACGGTTGTCACGGCCACCGTCACAGCCCTACCGATAATCCTCTCAGCAGTCCTGACTGTCCGTTGTAGTCTTCTGATGTCTGTTTTAGTAGCTGAACCAAACCAAACAGTTATAGATGAACACAGGGCAGTCTCGATGATGGCAGAGTAGAACTGTTTCAGCAGCTCCTGTGGCAGGTTGAACTTCCTTAGCTGGCGGAGGAAATACAGCCTCTGCTGGGCCTTTTTCGCAATAGAGTCAATGTGATTGTTCCACTTCAGGTCCTTCAAACCAGTATGACTGAAGATATTGAAAAAAAAAATTTCAATGGAAGCCAATGGACTACAATATTGTTTGGTTTCCAGCATTCTTCAAAATACCTGTATTCTGTATTCTGAAATTCTGTTGTAATTCACAGAAGAAAGGTTTAGAACAACATGAGGGTGAGTAAACAGTAACTGTCCCTTTAACCAGAGCCTCAACTCTTACCACTCTTAATCTTTGTATTTATAGTGCTATGAAAAGGGGAAAGGGAATTACTAGGGTGAGAAAGGGATCAGGACATCACAGTTTGGGCTCATACCTATGATACCCATATGAGTACCACAATGTTTCAGTAGGTTTGACTGACGCTTTATGTCTATCTTTAATATGGGCTTACTGATACTCTCTGTGGTGGCTCAGCCAGGCTGTGTTCCACGTGGTTAGCTTGGAATCTGAGATCCGAACGCACCCTCATTGATTCACACACATCCTGCGGTGGTTACATGTGCAGATGTGTGAAACACTATAGTCTCGTATCTCGAGCTGCCAATAAGCAGGCGCAATTTAACTGAGACTGGATGCAGTGCCTGCTACCCATTTCACCACATTCCATGCACAATAAATGTCATTAAGATTTACAAACATGATCAAATGACACATTTACTTTGGAAAGAGGTTGTTTCCTTTGGCAACGTAAGGGAGATTTAGAGAAACTGCCACCTGTGTTGCCTGGGTGGCTTGTACGTTTACAGTCAGGTGTTTAATAGAGAGTGTTATGGCTCAAATTATGATTGTGGGAAAGGGACTTTTACTTGAATGCTTTCTGGGTGGGAAGTGATTATACCCGATAGTCTACGAAGTATGATGTAATGTGTACCATGCAAACTTGACTGTTAAAGCCTTGCCTACCCTTGCTATTTTTCTCTGTGTGAGTAGGCATCCTGACGCAGCTTTTTCTGCATGATCCTTATCAATTTAATTAGCTTGATCGCTCTGTGCATACAGGGGTGTAGCTGTGTGTGTGGGTCCCTTATTACTCAGTGATTATAGTTACATGCACTCAAATGGTGTGTCCTCCCAATCCCACTTCTAGATAGCTTGCTATCTTTCCCTCTTCACATTCAGTAAGAGAGGCTCTGGCTCTAGAATACCATTAGTGTCTCCAAGCTGTTCCCGAGATAAATGGGCAACTTGTTGGGTCCAGTACAGAAAAAGGCCTTGCTGAATGATTTAGACATTTTAATAAGGGTGTCAAATCCTTGAGTAATTGCACATTACTGTACCAAAGTATTAGTTTTTTTTTTCTGGCTTGAGTAATACTGAAACAGGATACATTAATATTTACAGTGAACATTCGCAGGAGGCTACAAATGTTTTATTTATTCCTTTAGATCTTTCCATCTGATTAAAAAAGCTCAAGACAACGAAATAAACAGTATATGTAATAATGTACTGTAATTGGCCCAACTATGTTCCTTTGTCCTTGGGAAGTGGCATCATATCAGTTGTTAACCTACAGCTGAATATAATATTAACTTGAATTTAATTTAAAAACTGTTAACCTACAGTCTATAAACAATTTAATTAAAATGTTAACAACTCTGAAACTTTTTTGTATTATTTATATACTGTTATAAAATTCATTCATATTTAGATTTTTTATTAAGTTTAATGTTTTGTCTAATATTTATATTTGCTTTTATTTAATAATAATTTCCAGATCTCAAGGACACTTTACAATAAACATCAGAAATGTGGGGTAAACATAAAACAGTAATACATAGGAAAAAATTAAAAACATCAAGTAGTATATAACATAAGACAAAATAAACAAATTAACTAAGAAAGATAACATTCTGAAAACAAGTGAGTTTTGAGCTGAGATTTGAATTGTGACAGGCTATTGGTAAGACCGAGTGGTCTTGGTAGAGAGTTCCATAATTTAGGGGCAACAACACTGAAAGATCTGCCACCCATGGAAGAGAGGCGATACCGAGAGAAGGCGAGGATCGGAGGACCGTAATGAACGAGGAGGAGAATAGGGGAGGAGCAGATTCCAAAGATAGTAAGGAGCCAGACCAGTCAAAGCTTTAAAAATAAGCAGGATAATTTTAAACTTGATACGATAGGCCACTGGTAGCCAATGCAGATCAGCTAGAATAGGGGTGATGTGGGCTGAACGCTTAGTGTGAGTGAGAATACGAGCGGCTGAGTTTTGAATATATTGTAATCTAGCAATAGAGGTAGCTGGCAAGCCGATGAAAAGGGCATTACAATAATCGAGACGGGATGAAACAAAAGCACGAATGAGAGTTTCTGCATCATTGGTACTAATGAAAGGACGGAGCTAAACAATTCGTCATAAGTGAAAGAATGCCAATTTAGAGAGAGAGTTAATGTGAGACAGAAATTAAAGAGGGGTCAAACATAACACCAAGATTTCTAACTATACTAGATGGAGCAATTGAAGTGCCAGTAATATCGCAAGTAAAGTCAGCGGGAACTTTGGTGGTAAGTGATGGAGAACCAATAATGATGATCTCAGTTTTATCCATATTTAGTTTCATAAAATTTGAGTTAAGCCATGTTTTCATATCCTGCACACAAACAGAAATTTAAGCTACATTTCAGTTACTAAAAAGTACATTTGTGTAGTTTTATTTAAAATAACTGTTAAATCAGTCTCAGATAATTGCAGGGTACTGGTTTCAGTTTTAATATCTAATGTATACTGGATGATTGCATAATCGGGTATTGAGAACATTTTAATTAAACAGATTGCTTTACAATTTTGTGAATCAAAGCTAATGCAATGATAATCTAGCCTTTATCTCATATGATATCTCATATGATTTCATCTCGTTTCTAAAGCTAGGAATTATGAAAAAAAATATTTTGTGAAAATAGTGAAATAATGAACAACTGATTTTTAAATACTATATTATATTTACTGTATTTACTAGAGCAGAAGTTTAAGTATTGAATTGCAGAGAAAATAATTTTATATTTGTATATATTTATGGAATATATTATGTTTTGTTTATATGTATGAAATGATCTATATTGATATATGAAATTAGGTAAATAGGTATGTTTATGCATCTATTGATTTAAGTTATTGCACCATCCACCCTCAGAGTGCAACATGATGCTTACTGAGAGAAGTAGAGGGATAGTGTTTTTTTTCATGCCTCAAAACCCATTACCATGGCAACTTTGTCAGTGGCAGTAGAATGTGCATTTTGTAACAGGAGGGGTTATTATTAAAGTGTTGCATATCTGTCTCTTCTGCGTGGGAGGAACGTGTCATGTCAAACCTGATCTGAGATCTGTTAGTCTATTAGTTAGGGTTGCAGCTGACCATGCTGTTATAAAGAGCTCATGCACAATACAAAAAGTGCCTTAATTGTTCTGTTCAAACATCCACCTTCACAGAGTGTTTGTTTGCTTAGTCGGGTTATGGTTTTTGGGAGCGTATTTTGTGAGTCAAGCGAATGTACAGACAGAAACAGCTTAAGCTCTGAGCCATAGCGTGGGAGGATTTGTGTGTTCACAGCATGCCAGCCTGAAAAGAAGTCACTCAATTGATTTGGGCTTCAGGGTTTGTTTAGAAACATGCAAATATAAAGGGTGAAAGTGAATGTTTGAAAAGGCATTGTTGTATGTCATTGCTGTGTTTGTAAATCTGGATGTATTTGGGTGCATTTTAATTAGTGTGAATTCAGAATAAATTAAACATTAAACTGAATTCCAAATTTGTATCAATATTTGCAATGACTAAAAACCACTTTACAAAAAAAAACTAACAATTTATTATCATAGCCCTATCTCTAGTTAAATCTACCTTAAATCTATGCATAAGTCAATCATCTAACATCCTCTCACTCCTTCATTTTTCCATTCTCTGGCCAAGAGGGGCATTATGTCTTCCTCTCCCAACAGAGCTCAAGCACATCTGTAACTGAGAACATGTACAATGAAGAGAGAGATGAGAAATGACTCCCTTGACTCGAGAGAGGCAGGGTGAAAGAGGAGGGAAGTGTTTTTCTGAGAATAAACTGGTGAGAATCAAGCAGGAGTGTGAGTTGAATATAAATCTCCTGAGACCTGCTTGCATGAACAGCTTCCAGGCACAGGGCCTATTGAGATACAGATAGCTATTGAGTCACTTACTGCTGTAAATCAAACCATTGACAAAATAGCAGTCTGCAGGTGATCTCCATTTGAAAATTGACATAATTCAGATGTTGGTAATTGCTATGACTTAATGTGGTTTTCCAGTATGGATGCTACATGCTCAGAAAGTACACCAATCCTTTTGATAGACAGCTAATCTCCAGTACCAGATAAAGATTAAATAAGAAGTGCCTGTTTGGATGAACTGCTGCCGTATGGGGGAGGGAGGTGTGACCAAAATCATATTTCATGGTATTAAAAATACTCATACTATTTTAACGACAGTGTGTCAATTTTTGCCTATTTTTAGAGAAATAATTACATACTTTGAAACTAAAATGTACTGTAGAGTTAATGCATCTATGTGTCATGTTGTGGCATATTGTTAAGGTAAAAGTGTAGCTAACAATTATCTTGATACTTGAGCTACTGAAATGTTTTTTTTATCATAATTGACAGTAAACTTGTATTTTTCCTCAAACTTTACCCCAGATTTATCTAAACATAATCTAAATGTGTGATGTCATATGTTGTATTCCTTCAATTTATATTGTATAATTGTTTGTAAGCAGCTAATGGTACATATTGCCGTATTGTGAACATCTGGTATGACAGTGTGTCAATTTTTGCCATTTTGTGTACCATATTGTTAAGGTAAAATGTAATAGCTAACAATTATCTCTGATACTTAAAAATTCAGCTGATGTTTTTTTTCCTCAAATTTAAATTTATATAGCAGACACTTTAATCTAAATATATAAAAATGTATCCAATTAATTTATCCAATTTATATTGATAATTGTTTGTAAGCAGGGTACACTTTATTTAACTCTGACCCCAAGCTGACCATTCCCACAATTTAATGCATCTATATCAGAGTGGGTAACAGGCACTTAGCATTAACTCTCATTGTTTTCCTCCAACAGCTAGACCCCAAAGTCAGCAATACTAATATACAGCATTCAAACAGCCCTCTGTTCAAAAGGCCCACTGATGCTACTAACATCTATGGCTTTGTCATGGAAAGGTGATAAATTGGCTGGTGCAGTTGAGGGAAGTGCGCTTTAGTTATTTTACATGAGTGGTATGTCTCTTTGTTGAGCTGACTCCCTCAGGGGTTTTTATTTTCTCAATGTAGCTCTCTGTCCGACTTTAGGATGATATGTGTCAGTGAACACTTCCCTTTGAACCAGAAAGGTTTCGGGTTTTGCTTCACTAATATTGGCCCTGTTAGTAGCACTTCAAATTAGGCCCAGTTGCAAAACTAGGCAGTCGTGGGGTAGGATTGGGGCAGTCATGGCCTGATGGATAGAGAGTCCGACTTGTAACCCAAAGGTCACGGATTCGAGTCTCAGGTCCGGCAGGGATTGTAGGTGGGGGGAGTGAATGTCCAGTGCTCGCTCCACCCTCAATGAGGTGAGACCCTTGAGCAAGGCACCGTACCCCCAACTGCTCCTCGGGCGTCACAGCATAAATGGCTGCCCACTGCTCGGGGTGTGTGCTCACAGTGTGTATGTGTGTGTGTTTGTTCGCTACTCACTGCTGTGTGTGTGCACTTGGATGGGTTAAATGCAGAGCATTAACTCTCATTTTCACCATACTTGGCCACACGTCACGTCCTTTCCTTTCCTTTAAAACTAAAAAACAATAAGGCCCCTATTACACTTGGTATTAAGATGGTCAATCTGATGGAGACATACCCGTTTACACCTGGCATTTTAATAAGTCTCTTCTGTCTGCACTTTCAAAAACTTCTGACCAGATTACCCCCCGTGGTGCTGATTAAGTCAAGAGGAGGGTAAATGGGCAGATCTCTCTGATGGCGTCAAAACACAAGCAGAAGGGCTAAAGTTATCACGCACTAATATTACGTCTGTGTGTACTTACTGCTGTTGTTTCTTTTTCGTGTTATCAGAAAATAGGCTAATACTTCTAATTCGGCCTGTCAAAGTTTCAATCCCGTCTGATAAGCACACGCCCTTGTACGTCTCGCAGTGATTACAATCCGGTCGAAAGCGTTTTCGACTACCTCTGAAAGTGGTCGAAGGTGGACAAGCTCAAAACTTTTTTTTTTGTGATCAAATCGACCAAAACACATCTTAATACCAAGTGTAAACACGGCCTAAAGGAAAAATAGACGTTTGGGGAGACACATTGGTCATTGATAAGAAATACATTTACATTTAGTCATTTTGCAGATGCTTTTATCCAAAGCGACTTACAATTGGGGAATGCATAAAGTGATTCATCTTAAAGATTCAAACAGACAGAGGAAGTGCTCGTAATACCAAGTCTCAGGTATTGTTCAAATAAGTGCAAGCTAGCAAGGGAAAGAATATATATAAAGCGAAAGGCATAGTTGTTTTTTTTTTTTATACAATGTTTTACGTTTAATTTCGATGTTATCTGTAACTTTTATGGGGATATGTTTTTATACTCAGTTATATTCATGCTATTCATGAAGCCAGATTACATTTGTGAGGTTTATCACTGAGCATCTATGATAGAAGGCGGGCCCATCGGCAAGGCCAACCACATGAGTCTGCACATGAAGGGGATTCTCTATGCAATTCAAAATGCCCAAGCTCCTTAGGAGGTTTGCCAGTTGGTGAAGCACCAGTCCCAACTAGATTTTTACGTTCTTTTACTGCATGATCATAGTTTTCAGTGTCAGGTTTACAGGGGATCAACCCATCTGCAGCCCAATCCTTGTGCAATCCCAGAGGAATTGCAAGCTTTGTTGGCCAGACACTGTTGCAGCCCTTCTTGTCATCATGTAAGATGGAAATCACTGCTAGTGCCACGGTATGCAATTAGGCTAAGAGCCAGAAGCCTACAGATATTAGTCAGTGAGTAGGCTATCACATTAACCTGGCTTTTTATAGCCTAATTGAATCTCATGCTTGTATTAAATGCTGATATTTATGTTTGTTTCTGTTGCTCGAAAGGAGACGGTTAGACAAATGGTATCTGGTTTAATTTTAGAGATTCCTGTGGATGATTTGCACTGTAATAGTTTCTCCTCTCATCGAGAGCTGGATATGGTAAGTCAAATTCATCAAATTCATAACTGTGGCATAAAAGAGGGAGTGTCACAGCCTGGATGCTTTCAGTGGTCCCCAAGCACTGCCATGCTATCTTGGATGTCTGGGCTGATCAGTGACAAGCTAACCCAGCACTAATCGGAGCAGACAGCCTACAGTGAGAGATACACGCTTTTATGTTTAGGCCTTCTTATTCTCTTATTCCTATTTGCCTCCCGCCCACCAAGCGAAGCCTAGTGGAGGAGGGGAAGGGATTATTGCAGTGTGGATTCTGAGCTCTGTATTGTTCTTGTAAGATGTTTCAACAAATTTAGAAAAAATCCATAGTTACCTTCATTCTGGGAAATGTCTTGAGAGAGATTTTTAGCAATTTCTTAGAATTATTGGCCCTGCCCCACATATTTCACATAAAGTTACCTTGCAATTCCTCTCTCCGACAGGCAATAGAAGAGAGTAAACAGCTACAGCAGAGAAAGGTTGAATCACTATAATGCTCATTATAACAGCAACATTGGTTAAAGGAAGTGGTTGTGGACAGAATCCCATAAAACTGCATTCAAAGTAAAACACATGGAAACAACAAACCCCAGAGCAGCTCATTATTAGGGCTTGGAAGCAATTACTGGTTCTTGTTCAGGACAGTCATTGTAGTCCGATTAGCGAAATAGATATGACTTCATTCTTTGTCATAAACCGTAAATGATTTACATTTCCTTACAATTAATATGTATAAATATACATTATTTAATGTATAAATCCCTGTTGTCTAGGATCCCGGAGACAGCCATGGGTACAGCTTCAGAGGAGAGCCATCCGACCACCCCTAAACACCTCCCAAATTACCCTCTCTGCAATGCTCACCTCCTCCCGCAGTCAGTATGAGCTTGGGGGCTTTCCTTACCCCCTTGCATTGGAGAACAACTCAACAGGTGAGTTTATCCGAGCACCTTCCATGGAGTTACCCATTAATCTAGCATTACCAAGAGATTTCCCCCCTCATTTTAATAATTCATCATTGCTTAAAATACTGCAGTAAACAATGGCTTGCAACAGTGGCCTATTGGAGTTTAATCCATTTTTTGCTATTACTGTCTGCCTTGATTCAGGAAGCAATAGTAGCTGGGTGGAGCTAACTGCTCTAGCTGCAATGTGTGCTCAGCTCACTGGGCCCAACAGCACTGAGGTCCAGGTATCAGAACCCATCCACATCTCCATCCCCCTTCCTTCTGATTCACCTCTCAAGACTGCCACCAGTGTCCCAGTATGGAGGTTCGAGGACAAGATAGGTAAACAGCATTTGACAAAAATTTGGTTAAGCCTAAATAACTGTATACAAATAGACAATTTTATCCAAAAATTACTCCTTACAGGGCTCAAACTAGAAACTTTATCAGTCTGATCAGGAGGGTGATCACAAACACCCATTTTGATGACACCATGCTATATTCACCCTTTTCCTGATCTAGCTTCTATAGCAGTCTAGTACCGAATAGTTCAGGGGTGTCTGATCCAGTTCCCAGAGGGCCACTATCTTGATGAGTTTTTTCTTAATTAAACACCTGAACCAGCTAATCAAGGTCTTCTGGAATGCTAAAATGTCCAGGCAAGTGTGTTTGAGCAGGTTGGAGCTAAACTGTAGGACGATGGTCTTCCAGAAAAAGAATTGGACTAAAATGACAAAGGGTGTAACTCGACATTTGGGAGAGGGGTCGTACTTGTAAATTGTTAAAAAGTGTACAAGAGGCAAGAGAAAAGGAAAGATGGAGAAATACACTGGAATTTCTAATTGAGAGCCATTTAAGCAGGTTCAGATCAAGTGAGAGTAGGTGAAGTCAGTGTGCAGTACAAATCAAAGAAAGCTGTTAGGTCTTCTCACATTGGAGAGATAATAGCCTGCCAATTCATAAAGCAGAAATCATCTCCAGACATTGACCCCGTCATGACATAGCTCCCAAAACAGGATGTGATTTAGTGCCTGGCAAGCTTTGCAGATTTCCCTAGATCCTTCACTGATGCCAGCTTAATAAACAGAACAGCTCTGGTGGAAAAATCAATATGACTAAAAGAGGGTATTTTCTTTTTCAGCTCTTCTACCCAATGTCTGGGCTGCTTATTAGGATCTCTCCTAAAGTGTGGTTAAATATTAATTTAGCCTCTCTTAGCTCCACAGAGAAATCTCAAATGATTTTAACCTAAGCAGCTTAGTCTATGGCAACCTAATCCCAACTCCTCTTTTTACCCACCCATTGCAGTATTGGTCAGGAAATGTAACCAGACTCCCTGGTTTGGCCATCAAAAAGCATTAGAAGTTGTTGTGTAGTGTCTATTTTATCAAAAATTATCCTATTTATGAAACTTTTGATTTAAAATATTTTGTTTTCAGAGTATCGCCCCCTACAGGACTTAAAAAAATCTGTGTTTGATGTAGTTTGGATATTGATACAGATTTAGTATTATTTCATAATGCAATATTAAAGTAATTTCATACATGTATATAATGTTTTAATTATGTTATCACTTTAATTTTAATTATTGTCATATATATTTTGATTTATACAAACAAAAGGCAATATATAATTGACTGTAGTCTTATACAATTTACACAGTCCTCCTGTAAACTAAGATACAGGCATTTATTGGAATAATTTTGACTTGAGTGATAAAGTAAGCTAGAGCTTGTTTTAGAGCCAAAGAAAGAAAGATTTTAGAGGATATGGTAGCTTAGTACATGGAGCTGCTCAAACGGTGCCTACCAGTTACCAGGATGCCAAAAGCCTATCTAGATAGAGAATGATGGATAGCTTTAGAGAAAGAAGCCCCTGAATATTCAGTGTGTGTGGGTGGTCAGAGAGAACTGTGTTTCAGACAATACTTAGTTCTGGAGAACAGGGGCCTGTATTCCTGAGTGGTGGGTGAGTGTGTTTTTGACCATGTGATTAAATGCATGTGGCCAAAAACTACAAAAGTCTGTATTGTCTTAGACTTTGCTCTGTAGACTGTAGAAACGTTGATGTAGAGAAGGATTCGAGGATTCTTAAGGATTCAAGGTTTTATTCGTCACATACTCAATTATACAGAATATAATCAGTAGTGAAATGTAAGTCAGGTCAGGTTCGCTCAATGGATAGTGCAAAATATGTAACACCAGTTACGTCTGTCCTCTGCATTCTCACAGCACAGCCAAGAGCCCGGAGTCACTTTCTGAGTCTCATTTATTAACACAGCATAAATATAGATGATGTCACCGACTACTCAGTCCCAGCCATCTGTTTTATCTAAAAAGGGTGGGGCCTGAATACCCAAGTGCGTTGAGATTATGAAAACATTCATTGCGTCGCAGAAAATTGCCATGTGGCTACTAAGACCCTGTTTGCTTTGGAGACAGATCACAGACAAAACAGCCCATACAGAGAGAGCGGATGCTCATGCACATGGTACTTGGAGAGGCTTACTATACTGGGAAAGCCCCCTGCTTTCGAGAGCAGGTCACCCTGCTGAGCTGAACATATAGCACCTTCTAGTGTGCGTAATTACACATTGCATGCAGCTACTTGTGCCGTTTTGTGCTGTAGGTAGCTGGTACTTATGATTCTGCTGTGGAGCTTAAGGTGAACAAAGCTGTGAAATATGAAATTATAAATAGCAGTATTTAATATGCAATAAAAAAGCGCCAGATTCCAATAAAAAGTTCAGTGTTATTGCTGATGTTATATATAGTGTTGTATAGGGTACAGAAAACTATCATATTTTAGTTTTCCAAAAAGAGGACAGTAGGGGCGGGGCTTCGCCTAACAGTATATATAGCAAGGTTTTTTTTTATTTGTTTTTGCTGATTTTGTTTTTATAATAAATATAATTTATTATATCATTTTTATTGATGATTTAGGTCATTTTTAAATATAAATAAAACAAGTCAATAAAACAGAAAAATAATAGATAATGCTAGTGTTAGAAGGTCATTATTTATAATAAATAAAAATAAAATAAGTAGAAAGAATAGAGAATGCTAGTGTTGGAGGCTATTTTTTCTTTATAAATAAAACAAGTAGTTAGAATAGAAATAGAATAGAGAGTGTAAATATTAGAGGGTCAAACTTTTTAATGAAAAAACAGATAAAATTACAATTAGCATTAGAATAGAGAGTGCTAGAATTAGAGGTTCAAATGAAAATAAAAGAGATTTCAGCCGTTTCTTGAAAATATTAAGGATAGCTTGGATTAAGTTGGGTAGGTCATTCCATCAGGAGGGAACAGTTAATGTAAAAGTCCATGAAAGTTTTATCATAGGTAGAATGCAAAACGTTTCAATATAAGCATTTCAGTCTAATGTAATTTATGCTATATTTTAAACCTTTAACCAACTTGGGAAAATCAACCCATGGCAACAGTTTAAACGTAGCCCAATTCTGTGGAAAAAACGAGGACTTGGCAACCCTGCATCCAAAAAGAGCTGCAGGAGTCAGATTTGACTGATCACAGGTCGAGAATAAGGAGAGATGACTGACAAGTCCATGCTTGAGTATTTGCTGCTCAACAGATCCTGAGCTCATTGACAAATATCTGATCTTGTAAGATGTGCTCCCTAACACAGAGTGCGTGTGATCGCGAAATCGAAAGTGAAAGTAAACAGCGCAAACGCTCATTCAAAAATATTTAAATACACCGCACATAGATAGCTGCTCCCTGATGCGCCAAAATTATATACACTATTAGAATGTTTAAAGGAGTGGACACGAAGATCGCAGGAGTGAAACACATGTTGCGGGAGCAGGCGAAAATGGTCAGAAATTCAGCGGGAGCGGGATTAAGAAAACAGCCGAATCCCGGACATTTTGGGCGATTAAGAATTCCCGGCCGGACGCATTTGTGTAGGTCCAAAAAGAGGACATGTCCGGGGAAAAGAGGACGTATGGTCACCCTAGTATAGTATTTATTTATAGTAACAAGTTAATTTTGTATGCTCCAGTTGTGAAGTCCAGCACAGAAAGAGCATTTCGTCTTTAGTGGAGGGAGACATTTTAAATTGTATTTGTCAGAGTTCACGCTGTCAGAACATATTAACTCCCCGAGTTCTTTTGTTTGGCCTTAGGGCTTGTTGCAAAATTTGTGCCGTTTACTGTCCTGCTTTGGTGGGCTATATTAAATTATCTGTGTGATTTTGAATATTGAATGTCAGACTGATCCTAGACCTGAAATTACTTTTTAATGAAGAAAAGCTATTGAATGTGTGATTTGGCACAGTTTGGGTCTAATCTGTCCCTGGCGCACTGCCCATTCACATTTAATTGAGCTTTTCCTGTAAGCTGAAGAAAGATTTCATTGCATCTATCATTGTCTGCTCATTTTGTAATAAAGTCCTGGTCTGCTGCAGGTCTGTGGGTCAGAAGTGGTGCTGGATACATTAAAAAAGAGGGCACTCAGATGACATGGAGTTTTGTGGCTCCAAATTTAGGATACTGGCTTGCAGCATTTCCCTCAACCTCAGGTGAGACCAGCAGCAATTACATCAAGTTTTTACATTTTCCTTGATCAGTTATCATTAAATTACATCGAATTACTTTAAAAATCTATTTATTTAAAAATGCTGTTTAATATCTATATTCATCTGTGTATAACATTACTTTGTTAATTTTAATCTGCATGGTTTATTTTTGGTTTAATTGGTTTATTTTTTAATGCTAAAGAGATGGGTAGATAAAACTAAATACTTATTTTTGTGTTAAAGGAGCAGGCCTGAGGGACATCACTACCTATCACACTATTTTCCTGCTAGCGATTCTGGGTGCCATGGCCCTGCTAGTGCTTATTCTGCTGTGTTTGCTACTGTACTACTGCAGGTATCGTTGCTCTGTGTGTACGTTTGTTGTGTGCCTGAAAAGGTGATTAATAGCTTATCCTTGTAGGCTTAGACTTAGCCAGTTGTAAAACCTATGTCATAGCAAGACTTTTGTATAGGCATACACAAAAGTCTTGTCGTGAGCTTAAGATCACTTCCATGAGCAAAATGAGCACAATACAATAAACTATATTTGAATTTATCGTTATTTTGGTGAAACTGTAGTAGGTAGCTTTGTTAACAAAAATAATGTTTATGTATATTTGGTATAAATATCTAACAGATATTATTATAATATTTCAGGAGGCGGTGTCTAAAACCTAGACAGCATCGCCGTAAAATGTACCTCTCATCCACTCTGGAAAGCTCAAAGAGAGACCAGGGGACATCCACTTCCCACCTAAATCTCATCAGCGGTGGACACATGGAGACAGCGTCTTCGGCCGCCGACCCTGACGGCATCAAATCTGACCTTTCCTCCAACCATGATCTCCACAGCTCTCCAGAGGACATCTTCAGACATGGCCCCACCCAGAGACAGCGCAACTGCAGGATAAACGCTAACACAAAGCAAGGAGAGAGCTTCCCATTGAAGACCACTCGCTCTTCAAACACAGGAACTCGAGACCCGCTCCTGCAGGATGACTATAGCAAAGGTTACTGCTCTGCGGAGGACTCTGATGAGCGCAGATACCATCACCACAATGCTAAAGACAACCAGGGCTATTCATCAGACCCACCGTCTCCACCTCCACTTTTGCCACCATTTACTGGCCACTATCAGGATCACAGTCGGGACAGCATGCCCCCGGAATATTATGCATTGGCAGGGGATCACCTCAATCGGCCCAGTTCCGTTAACACCCAACCTGGCCAGCTGATTTTTTGTCACTCCATGGAGCAGATGAAGGAGAGCATGTACCACAGCATGGTGCCCACGCTGGTCATCCCTGCACATTATATGCATATGTCCTCTGACCTATCAGCTGTGGAGCAGGCAATGGAAAGGCAGCAACAGCTGCAGCATGATATGGAGGGCATCCAGGTTAGCATGACGCTACCACGGCAACAGAGTCAACACCAAAAGCAACAACAACAGCAGCAGGCCAGACAAGAAAAGGAAGCGGAAGAGTCTAGCCAGCAAGCAGAGGGACCTTCAGAGGAAAACCGTGGATCGGAACAATCCACTGCTCCAGTCCGTATTCCTGTTCTTTTCAATGACTCAACCATTGCGCAAATGAATGGAGAGCTGCAAGCGATGACGGAGAAGAAGCTGCTGGAGCTTGGAGTAAAGCCACACCCTCGTGCCTGGTTCGTTTCCCTTGACGGCCGTTCAAACTCTCTTGTTAGACACTCCTACATTGAGCTAAGCAATGAAGCCTTGCGTGCATCCATGGGCCCCAGCAGTCTAGCCCAGGACCAACGTTCTGAAGCACTCTCTATGAGTTCAGGGAGAGCTACTCGCCGTAAATTAAAAGAGGAGTGCAAAGCGAAGGAGGGAGGTGAAAGAAAAGCTCACGGAATGATTTATTCCAAGCTTCCCGTTATCGAAACGCCAGACTCGAGCAGCGAGAGCCATTCAGCTATGTACTCACCTGAGGAGAACTCCACAGCGCTACTGCTCGACGAGACCTCTGAATCCAAAGGAGGGACGTTCCCTCGTAAAGGTCGCAGTCGGGACAACAGCACCCGTAGTAGTGCCAGCGAGGTCCACAGAGACTCTGTCACCAGTCCTGATGATGACAATGAAGCCGACGACAAAGATGATGACGGAGAGAATAAGAAGAGCCCCTGGCAAAAGCGTGAAGAGAGGCCCCTCATAGTGTTCAACGTCAAGTAACTCGCATACTGTCCAGGACTGGTTACGGCAACATCTTGGCTATACCTTAGATGCTTACTAGTGATGAAGATGCAGCATTGGAAAAGAGTCAGATGAAAAGCACAATAAGAGACATGGCACTTACCTGAGTGATAGGCATCTGTTCCAACCATCAAGACTAGATACCAAGAATTAGCACTGAATGCCGCTTGTAAAGAAGCATCTAAAGTCCTCACACATGTTTAAAACATCTGATGTAGTTCTGGCAGCAGTTCATAAGGCCATAACTTTGAATCTGCACTCTTCTGAAGCTGTTGTCTCGCTTTCCTTAAGTGATACCCATTTTTTGTAAGAATGACCATGAGCCATTTTAAACTTTAGACTTTGGGAAGCAATCCATAAGCCTTAAAGAGCTTTCCTTTTCAAAATAAATATAAATGAAAATGAAGATTAATGTGATATAGGTGAAAAAGAGGGCTTGAAATATTTTATCAGTCTAGAATTACTTTTATTGTAGTGGTCTACTCAAATGTTTCGTTTGTTTATATTACTATGTAGAGCTGAATCATTAAGATGTGTGGAAAAAGTAAATTTCACAAACAGAAGTGAAATGTTTGCTGAATAAATTTGTGTGTTTACTTCAATGTGACTTATCAAATCCTAGTAGTTGACACATAATGGCACTGTATTTTGTACTGTTGGTAAAGGTTCCCCTTTTGTACTTATCTAAAACCAGTTTTGCCATTTTTTATATGTTTTAAGGAATTTGGGTTAGGAAAGCTGCTCTTAGATATGAATAAAAGGTTCTACTGTACAGAACTAATTTTGTACTCTGAATAAGCCTTTCCTGCTGGGTCAGTGCAGCAATAGGAATTGTGTTTTGAGGGACTTACCTTGGACACCTGTGAAAATGTTTTCGCACTAATCTTTGCTGCAGTGCATTGGAACGTTTGCCGTAAATCAGAACCACTGCAACTCTGCTCTGTTAACTGTGGAAGTACAATTTTGAACCTTTTTCTTTAATGGACTTTTTGTGTGTGACTGAAGATACAGATTGTGCTTGAAATGGATGTGCATGGATAAATTTACACAAAAATATTGTACCAAGTATTTTTTTTAAAACAAGTATTGCTTGATTAAGCACTCTTACTAAACTCTGTGAACCACTTATTTGTAAATAACAGCTTAGTAAATTTACACTCGCACTTCAGTCTAATGCATTTTATTTCTGTCTGACTACTAAATCACCATCGTCCTCTGGTTACCAGCCAAATTGTTCATATCAGACTGTACCTGTTATTTTCAATAGTTAACATTTTATTGTAATACTGACTTTAAGCCTTACCTTTTAGCCTTCATAACATGTGAAGCACTGTCAAATTTCTGTTGAATACATTATTTCTAAAACTCAGAGAACCTACCATGTATCGACCGTATTCTCTCACTATTCCTCTTCATATGAACTGCTGAATTTTCACAAGTGTCCTCAACTTCCTGGAAAGTGTGTATATATCGTTTTTCTTTAGTGATGTTCCTATGTCATTACAGAAGTTATGCTAAAAAAAGTATTATATATTATGTTATATTATATTATAATGGTTTAATATAAATTAAAACATTGTCTTATTATTTAGATTTGTCCATCACCTCCTGTAAAGTAAAAAAAAAAATACATATCCCTATTCTTATTTTTGGCTTTACTTACCATAAACTAAATAAATATTTTTATTTAATATTGTGTCTACACGTGACTAAGCATTTGTGCTCTGGGTGTGTGGGCTATGGGAAATCACTAGGTGGCACAAGGTTACAAGGATTTGTCATTTTAAAAATCAATGTAATGGCCTTCAGTGGGTTCCGATAATTTTAGGAACACTGCTTTTTACACTGTGTACGTTTACTAAAGTAATCAACTCCTAGTTCAAATTAATTTCTGCCACATAAGCATAGTAACTACTCAGGGTCTGGCGGGCATGTGGTCGGCGGCGCGCCTAAAGAATCATCGGGAGCGCGCATCAAGCTTGACAGCATAATGCGCGCTCCCGTGTTCCCCCGGATGCGTGTTTACTCAGTCTCCTCTCTCCACCCTTGAAATGAGAGGTACGGAGTGGAAGGAACATCGTTTTACAAGAAAACCTTGACAAACGGACATCCGAGATCAAGACCAGGCGACAAACGAGGGCGTAGCGCGAAGAGTCAAGGTGTAGCGCGAGGATAAATTGATTCGACACCACGGTCAATTATCTTTCTTTAAAAAAAAACTTAAGACACGGAGAAATCACGAACCTCTGAGGATGGAGCAGGCATACGGGGCTGGCAAAGCTGGCGGCACCTTCGATCCAATTACGTTCTTTCGACAGCCGCAGATTATTCTTCGAATAGTGTCATGGGTGAGAAGCATTCTACTAATAGCATAATTTAAGCGCGAGCCCGAGCGTCATGTGATTAGCGTTAACGGCAAGTAAAGCTTTGCCGCCTAAATGCACAATCTTTCCCGCTAATCTGTGCGCGCGCAATATATTGTTTCGGGGTTTTATTTATTGTCTAGTTAAACAGACATGTAGGCTATATGAAAATATTGAGCTAAAATCCTATCTTTGAGTATTGAAGCGTGTGCATCACATTTGTGTTGTAAATATGAGACTAGAGCTGATTTTTTTAAACAATTATAATAATCTTAGAATGTTCTGGGATACTTGATTTGTCAGTCTGATATTCAGCATACAAATATTGCTGTATAATGACTGTTGTCCAGGGCAACACTTCTTAACTAGTTATAACATAACACTCATCTTATGTTAGGCTTCCTAAATAGTAGGGGTGTGACAAGACACGTATCCCACAATACGAGACGAGACTGAGTTCAGGAGAACGAGACGAGATTTTTAGACTTCTTTTTTTATTCTCAATTATGAAATATATAGGGAAAAAATAGCCTTTTATTCAACTGGAAAATACAAAAAAATGTAAGTGCATTTTGAAATCAACTTGTACTTTATGAAATTAAACTTCTATTGTAATGAATTATATGCAGTAATAACAACATGTAAACTAGAGCTGCACGATTCTGGATAAATTGAGAATCACACATTTTTATATAAATAGGAGATCACGATTCTGAAAAAAAAGATTAGAAAACTAAACAAAATAACATAATTTACTAGTAGTTCTGACAAAATGTTCATTGCTTAAGTCTTTTAAAAATATATATTCATTTGAACAAAAATAAAAATTCAATGGAGTCAGTGTCTCACTTCATAAAGACTTATTTCACTATTATCTCCTGAATGAATGATTCAATGACAAATACTTTTTAAACGGGTTCTCGTTAACAATACAAGTGTTAAGATACTTTCGTTTTGATCGCTACTGTAGAGTACTTATACTCGTTACTGCTACTATTTGATCACTACTGTAAGTGTTTATACCCAAACTATAAACTTTTATCAGTACTTCTTAGGGATGCACCGAAATGAAAATTCTTGGCAGAAGTTGAATCCGAACAAAATGAAACTCTGGGCCGAATACCGAACGCGGTTTTTCAAATTGTTGTCCACCATTTAAGGCCTATTTTGCCATTTTTCACCATTGCATAAATTAAATAGTCAAAAAAGTGCTTTATACTGTTTTGTACTGCTTTTCAAATAAAACAATCAATTACAAAACAACAATTTAAAAATATTTACTTAACACTAAACTTTTTTACAGTCTATCAGACATTATACCAACAAAGCACAATTTTTGGCCATTTTTGAGACCCCCTTCTGTAATCAGGCATGTATTATTTTCTGGACAAATAAATGCAGCCTTGCTGAGAAGAAGAGACTTCTTTTAAAACATTAGGATATATTACAGATCCCAATTTGAACACTGTGTGAATGTTATAATAAATGTATTAATAGAGCTGTTGTAGGGTAATTATATTATCATTATTATTGTCTTACTTTATTGTTTAATTTTACAGAACAATATTAAAATTACAATACTAACATTTATGAATGACGATGGAGCTTTTATTTTGGCAGAAACCCGCAGGAAGACCTCAGTGCTTCTTTTTGTTGACAGCAGATTTATAAATGATTCTGATGAGTTTGGGAAGATGTTTGGCGCACGTATCGCATTGGCACATGCCTTTAAAAAACTAATAATAATGTTACTGAGCAGCTGACGAGTAACAGTGTTTTAGCGCAGATTTTTCTCGCGCTTTGGACTTTGAACCCTGGCGCCGCGAGCTTGTGTTGTGCAGCGCTGTTTGAATAACTTGCATGTAATCCGTGCGTGTATTAGAAAACATAGCATTCTGCAGTTTATTTACTAATCGTTTGAGACCATTTCGCAATTTCAATCATCATACAGTAGCCAGCATCATCCACCCTTCCTCTTCTCATCGGAGACATGAGATGCAGTGCTAAACAGTCTCGCAGTCGGTGCTTCGTGCTTGTAATGAGTTTTGCGTCTTTCTTTGACAGTTTTAAATACTTCCACACTGCAGACACGTTTGCTGCATTAGTGCGCACCACTATATGATCGTGTCAAGTTGTTATTCAGGAAAAAGATTGCGTGGGTGTTTGGAGCAAGATCGCAATTTTTTAATGGTGCAGCTCTAATGTAAACACTGTAAAATGATTTGCAAGGATATTGTCACGTCAGATCTCGCGAGATCTCGTCACATCCCTACCAAATAGCTATACATGTTCTGATAGTAATTCCAATTTAATGTAGCTATTTATATATATTAAAATGAAGCAACAATTCACACACCATTAATGGATCTCATATAAAGAATAAAGCATGCAGAGGTCTGGAAAGCAACAGCCAGGCTGTGACAGTAGCTTAAGAAGCTCAATATTCATAAAGGAACCTGGCAATGTCTAGGCCCCTGTTACCTTTACGGGGGAGGTTTCTGTCTGTTAACTAGCTAAACAATGTTTCACTACACTTTGTTTCTTTGGTCATTTCCTTAATCTCGATTCAATCAAGTGGCTCCTGATTTGTTTAAACATTTGGCCCTTGCATGAACTGTGAATGTGCTCGCTATTTGCTGATAAAAACGTTTTGTGGAGGAGAGACACATGGTGAGGGGGTGGTGGGAGATTAGAGGAGGGTGGCTGATGTGGGGGAGGGGTGGGCAGGTGTCTGAATCGGTGATTAAGCCACAACTATGCAATAGATGATCATTCAAGAATTTAAAGCATTTACATATCAGAATCCACACACAAGGATCTTGTTATATCATAAATGAGCACTGACTCAGGATTCTTTGCTCGTTTATAACAATGACATGAATTGCCAACAGAAATGAGTAATATGCTAAAAGTCGTGTAAATGTTTATAAAACAATTCTCTGGTTATGAAAGCTATGAAAGTATTCATCATTATGCTATAGATCATTTTGTCATGTCCTTTATTTGAGTTGTAGTTATTTTAATAATTAAACATATTTCAGTTAGCATTTTCGGTTAGATGCCATGGCAGTATTTCTCATTTTCATAAAGTTTGTATGTAATATTTATACTAAATTAATGAAATTTAGAAAATTAAATTAGTTAAAAACACTTTTTTCGGTAATCATGTAACTGTAAAAGTCGTGGAAATTCATTGGTTTTGGCTGTATTGGATAGCCTATATTGGGAAAGTTTAGGCTTTTGGATAAACCTATGAGATATATTAATGATCATTGTGACCATGTTGATTCTTTTATATATCCTGGATATTGTTAGTATTAAAGCTGAGCTACTTTAGTCTCATTTTTCCTTTTTATTTATATATTTTTTTTTTTTTTTTGGGGGGGGGGGGGTTGTCCTGAGTTCCACCACTTTGAGGCAGGATTTCTTCTTTGTCCAAGTTTGGAGGATAGAGAGAGTGTTCGGGAAACCTGCATGCAATTATTGTACTGTTGGAAATCTTTTGGAATCTCATGATTTAAATCGAAATTATTCTTTAGGTGACGATTCGATTAAAAACGTATTCTTGTTTTTTTGTCATGTAAGCTTCATTCTTAACACTGCTCCCGTTTCAAGCCTGCCCTGTGTGTTCTCTATAAACTATGGGTGCTGCACTGCCTTCTCTGCTCCGACAAAATCACGTCATTAACAAACGTTTAAATTAGTGCTGTCAAATGATTAATCGCGATTAATCGCATCCAAAATAAAAGTTTTTGTTTGTATTATATATGTGTATGTACTGTGTATATTTATTATATATATATATATATATATATTACAAATGCATACAGTATTTTGAAAATATTTACATATATTTATATTAATATAATTTATAAATCCATTTAAAATAATAATAAATACGTTTAATATATAAACATAACATATTATTCTTAAATATATACATGCATGTGTATTTATATATACATAAATATACCCAGTACACAAACACATATATTATGTGAACAAAAACTTTTATTTTGGATGCGATTAATCACAATTAATCATTTGACAGCACTAGTTTAAATGTAAAATATTTTTTTTATTTATTTATTGTGAATTATTTAGAATCAGCAGATTTTAGAATCGTGATTAATAAGTAAACCAATTTTTCCACCACCCCTAAGTTCCTTTATATGCACAGAAATGCCCCCCTTCACCTTAAGCAACGGTTGACTTGCATGTGTGCAGTCTGCTGTGTGGAATCTTCAGGATGGACTGGAGGTGTGTTCGTCTGATTCATACTCTGATTGGCTGAGTGAGTGCTGCTTCTGCGTTGGCATGACAACTGTCTGAGACCTCAGGCTGGATACTAACGGGCTCACTAGGAGGAAAATGAAAATGGATAAGCAGTAAAAGGCAGTAATGGGATTGCCTAAAGAATATTTCTGGATTTGAACCTTTCATGTATATCCTCTCTTTGGCTCTTTCTATGAACTGCAACATTAGTGTGAAGCAATCTCCATAGTATGTTTCAATTCTGGTATATACCATGATGGAGTGTGTTTGATTCAGGCTCGGAGTCTTTCCTCTTTTCTTGTTTGTAAATAGGGTCGCTTTAAAATTGATGATCGTTTGGATTTTTGACTTACGTTAGCAGTCTCTTTCCCACAGGAACCCCCACTGAAACATATTTCACAGACAGAGTTTGATAACACGGGTGTCTTGGCAAGAATCAGCAGTTCATTCATTTATTTTCCCAAGCTGCCACACTGTATTCATCCAGCATCTAACCGCAGTCTGTTTCTCTGAATCACAGAATTGCCACATCATTTTACAGCTCGTCTGTTGCAATTACTCTTATTTGTAAGAATATGAATTATGGTGAAAACCATGGCTGTTCTGTCCTTTACAATGAGCATGTGATGCTTTAAACATAGCAAGGTCATTTTACTGTAGTCCGTTCTGGGACTAATGGCACAGATGAATACTGCTGCAGGGCGACATACTCTCCATCTCTCTCCACGTGTCCCCTTTTTTTTCCTGCACAGTCATTACGTCAAGAGAGAAAATATAGTTTGCAGAGCCTCTTTAACCCTCTAACAATATTATTATAGTTTGTGATTCATTTACTTCCTGGCAGGATTTCCTCTTGTCTGGTTGTGATATTCTGGCAATGGATCACTGTAAACTCCTGCATTGTGTCTCATATCTAATCCGAATTTATTGTATCTTGCACTCTTATTAGGAAGCCTAATAGGTAAAATAGAGATAAATATAAATGTTCTAATGTAAAAAAGAATACATTTTATAAAGGAATACATTTAAAGTGATAATACAGAGAATCACTGAGTCTTGAATCAGACACTGTCAGAATTTATATGTGACCCTGGGCCACAAAACCAGTCATATTTTTTTTAATAGAATAGGACAATATTTGGCTGAGATACAACTATTTGAAAATCTGGAATCTGAGAGTGCAGCCAAATCGAAATATTGAACAAATCGCCTTTAAAGCTGTCCAAGTGAAGTTCTCAGCAAAGCATATTACTAATCAAAAATTAAGTTTTTATATATTTACAGTAGGAAATTTACAAAATATCTTTATGGAACATGATCTTTACTTAAGATTCTAATGATTTTTGGCATAAAAGAAAAATCGATAAGTTTGACCCATACAAGTTATTGTTGGCTATTGCTACAATTATACCTGTGCTACTTAAGACTGGTTTTGTGGTCCAGGGTCACATATGAGAATATACATGTTGTAGTTTTTATCAGAGGCGCTATTAAAATATCTTTGACATGAAGTATGCTATTTACCAATGTAGCAGAGCAGTTACAGAGCAGTTTAATTAAATTTTCCTGTTTATAGCAAAGCAGACCTATTGCCCTACATATGACTGATGTTTGTGAATATCCTAATCTTGTTTCTCCCGTCATGGACACATGATTTCTGAATGCTGTGAAGCAGTGGTCAGGTTGACTGTGTGGGGGAGCACTTCAGATGTATAGGTGGTCTTCATCTGTAGTCTTATGACTCAGTCTCTCTCCCTCTCTCGTGATCTCTCTTTCCCCGCATAGTGAACACAAGGTCAGGGAGATTAAAAGCGAGGGAATGGAGGGGGAGGGGAGAGAAAGAGGGGCAAAGCTCGGCAGGCATGTAACAGACTGAGAAAAATGACGAGGGCCACTGTCTTTTTAGTAGTCAGGAAGACATCCTTTTGACTATAACTTACACCATTCAGACCATTAGTGATGTAGAATGGTTGCTCTTTTCCATTCAATTACAATAAATGGATGCAAAATGAATGCAAGTGCATCATAAAAGAATCATAAAAATGGTCCATATGACCATTAAGGCCAAACATACAAAAATTGAAGTCTGTATTAACTCAAGAATCAGATCAGCCTGAATTTATCAATGATTCATTCGGATAGAACCAAATGATTCATTCAAAATATTGATTTGTTCATAAGAGAATTCCCAGTTTCCTAAATTGTTTTACAGTAATTGATGAGAGCTTCAACTGATGAGCTGTGGATTAATTTTACTCTAGGTCATAGGCGGAGCGTGTGTAAGGCTGGGCAAGGCTTAGCCTTCCCCTAGCCACGGGTCTGAAATTAACGGGTCTTGGGGCAAAAATGCCACCAAATTGGAAAAATATGCCCCTGTACAATTAAACTAAATCTATTAAGGATGTCACGAATAAAGTCAAAATGAAATGAAAAGTGTAATTTGTGGCATTAAATTTAGATCTGCTATTGTTGCAACAAATTATGCGTTTTTATAGCGTTCTGCATTATATCCAATCACACACGATTCTGTTGAGCTTTTCAATGCAATAACCAATCAGAGAAACTGAATTGAAACACAGAGTTGTGTTGAGCACACGCTGACTGAATTATAAACTATTTCTCTCATCATTAAAAACTAAGTGGAAATGTGCGTGCAGTGCAAGTAAGAGATTAATTTAACATTGTAGGCATTGACATTGTATCGTTATTATTGATTATAATGGGGGAGTTGTTGAACGTGCTTAAACTCACGCTAGACTGAAGTCAGTCATCATGTTCTTTGATAATGTAAATCTTCTTTGCTTGCTTTTTTGTATATAATTGATGTGCTGTTTGAATAACCCTGGAAATGAAAGCGTTATAATTAGTAGCTTACAATGTTTTTATTACATTATGATCACGTTATAGCCTATACAAATTCAGTTGTAGCCTATTAAAAATATTTTGTGACATGACACCCACATCTGGTACTTATAAGGCTGGTTTTTAAGCCTTTTTTCGCCATTGAATTAAAAAAAAAGTTAATTGGACAGAATTAGTCAGAATTGGCTATGAAATATAAACTCACAATTGTGAGAAAGTAAAAATTGCGAGATAAAAAGTCGGGGTTATGATGTGCGTGTTAATAGGATTACACTAACATTATGCACATTTTAGCCTTACCCTGGAGTTGGTTCACCCTCCACCTATACTCTAGGATTACTTTAACCCATCATTGTCCTGCCCACTATCTAACATTACACAAGCGGCCACTGTGCTTTGTGTAAAGAACCCTGTTGAATAGCTGGACAGCTCTATCCCACTGTATTTCTCTTCCTTTCAAGGTGTTGATTGATTTATTGGTGGGTGAGCCATAGTTGCTGGCTCTAAAATGGTGCAAGCACAAACAAGCCCCAGCTGATGTGTTTGGATGATTGAAGAACTGTAAATTACAATGAAGACCAATGAAAGCCAATAAAATATGACACACTGACCTTGTGGGATGTACTAAACTCTACAAAATGTAACATATATGTAATATTTAGGATAGAGTAGCACTATGGGATTAATCCACTATGGGAAATTGTTTATTAATCTAACTATGGGAATTAAATACAGTGCAGTAATGTACAGTACAGTACAATTTAAAAGATGTCAAGATGGTGAAAAGAGAAGAAATGTAAAAGGGCGTATGAGTTAATGTGCAGTGGTGGCCAAATTATTAGAACACTGGTATTTTCACCAGATTAAAAAAAAATTGTTGGTTATTTGTATCTTTTGCTGTAGTGTGTCATTAGGAAATATCAATTTACATTTCCAAACATTCATTTTGTCATTAATTGTTATAATCCAGTGAGATTTTTGTCTGACAACAGCCAGTGCTCCACACAGAACTTAGAAAATACTAGTGTTCTGATCATTTTGGCCACCACTGTATATGTTAAATATAGAAAATGTGCAAGAATGGCTTTGTCAGTTTATGCTTTCATTTAAAGAGATTAGAGAAAACCTCATTGTCAAATATAAACAAGGAGACAACTGGGACAAGGAACTGTTTTGTACATTTTTTACCAAGAAGTTAAAGTTTTACAAATTTCCACTGTTAAAAAAGGGTTAAACATTCATATCGCTCGTTTCACAGACACGTGCCTAAAACTCTCCAATCGGGTTGAAACAGAGCATGTAAAGCCCTGCTCCTGATGATCACAAGATCCAGATCCCGCGTGCTGCCTGTTACAATGCTTGCTTTCATGCACTCATTGGCCATGGGGCCTTGTGATCCAGACAGCTAATTAAAGGCAGGCAAAACACTTGACCACATACCCAAGAGAGAAATATGTATTACGAAAAACTTGCTTGCCTTTAGCAATACGTTTTTTTTATGGACATCAGTAAGCAATGACACAGCTTTATCATCTCTAACCTTACAATCATGTTTGCATTTACAGTCTTATTTACGTTCACTTAAATGTTTAGGTGGGCTAAACAAAATCAGATGTTGATTAATTGTCGTTCTTTCATGAATTAGACTACATCGGCCACGCTGTATGTTTTTGATTCACTAAAAAAGAACCGGGCTCATAAGAATCGTTTGTTCATGAATCGTCTACACTGGTCATGGCGGTCATGCTGTATATGTTTTTGATTCACTGTAAAGAAGCGGTTCATAAGAGTCATTTATTTGTGAGTCAGACTACACTGGTCGTATATTTTTGATTCCCTAAAAAGAACTAGTTCAATAGAGTTAGTTGTTTATTAATTGGACTACATTGATCTACATTTTGATGAACTAAAAATTACACTGGCTCATAGTGTAATTAGTTTGTGAATCGGACTCCATCATTTGCATAATGTTCTTTTGAGTTCATCCTGCAAAACAACTCAATAGAAAGACATTTATGGCCATTAGTTTGAGGCACATAGTTCTTTAATTGCATGACAGTCAATACAGGCCTACGTTCACAATTCAGTTTTTTAATTATAAATTCCACTCCTGTAATGCAATGCAGGAAACACTGTTAAGAGCTGAGGATTTGGAAGTAAATCCCATGGAATGGATTTAAATGTTAAAATGTGATAAACAGAGCTTGAAGTCCTATAGGGCTTGCTTTTACCTTAATTTATCCGTGATGATATCTTGTTTATATGTGCTTGATAAGATTAAGAGAAAGGTTTGAATGAGCCATTGAATCTGTATCTTAGAGATTCCGTGTTTATTGATTTGATGTTGCCAAACATATTAATTTTAAAATATAGCTGATTCCCTGGATTAAATCATGGGCTTGTAGCTGACAATTAGGGAACAACTATGGGACAGTTTGCTGGTAGCCAAGAGCATTTTAACTTAATTGCATGAGTGGAGTAATGAAGTGTCTCTCTCTCACTCTCACACATTCAGATATATTGTACAGATGTACAAGCCAGCTGTTAAAACCCAGGCCTTTGCCCAAAACCGCCTCCATCCTCTTGAAGATTGTCTATTCCTCTGGAGCAAAAAAAGATAGCATGGGCTCATCTGAATCCAAAAAGGCACTTATTATTGTGGAAGTGTCAAATCTACCCTAGCTTCCCTGTAGAAAACAAACCCAGTAGCAAGCAGCAAGAAAGTGAGATTAAAAACAGATGTACAATTGTTTAATGCGTTCTGTAGTGATAGATTACATCTGCACACACATTTTTTTAGCAAGAACTTGCGGTTGGGTGCAAAGATTTTAATTTGGTGGCAGAAAATGCTTGTTTACTAGGAAAGCTGAAATCAGCACTACGGTGGATATGAATAACATTGTATCAACTTTAATTGGTTCTAGTCTGTAGGGCTTTAGATACAATGGTTAAGTGAATGTTTTGTTTTAACCCTAGACTAAAGATGCGGCAAAATCCAGGCATTGCAATGCTAAAGTTAAACAGTGTTTAAAAACTAATCTGCCCAACAGTTGTTGCTGTTGTTTTTAATACAATTATTATTACATCACTGATACTTCAGTATATCAACTTGGAAAACAAGGCAAAAAATAAAGTTATCTTTGTAGATATCTAGTTGACTGGCTTCTAAGTGCCTCAAACAAAACACTGGTTGTCTTTCAAAGATTTGATGCTACTAAACTGAACCTTTTCCAAATCCAGTGATTAGTTCTTCCTCAAAAGCGCTTGTATTAACCTGATACCTTGCATTTCACCTCCTCTCCATCTCGTACTAATCTAGCTTACACTTAAAACTTAGTATTTATTCTGTTAGCTCTTATGATGAATTGCTTGATATGTTTATCATTTTAAGTCGCTTTGGATAATAAAAAAAGCGTCTTGTAAATGCATTGCTAATAAATGTACAGGAAGAAACCCCAAAACCTGAATACCTAAGACTAAATGAAATGAAGTGTGACACGTCCATATCACCTTCACACTAATTCTTATATTTTCATTTCACCTTCTTCCTTCATGTTCTTCTTCTTTTTATTCCCCTCCTCAGATCTTTTCCATTGTGATCTTTGGGTGCATTGCTAACGAGGGCTATGTGAACCGTCCGGACGAGGTGGAGGAGTTTTGCATCTTTAACCGCAACCAGAATGCCTGTAACTATGCCGTGGGTATGGGATCCATGGCCTTCCTTTGCTGTGCCGCTTTTATGGCACTGGACGTCTACTTTCCTCAGATAAGCAGCGTTAAAGACCGCAAGAAGGCTGTGTTAGCTGATATTGGTGTTTCAGGTAAACTGCTGATATTTTGTATTACATAAACAATGCATTTAGTACAAGCCTCCAGCCACACTCTTTTTACAAACCATACTAAAAGTGTCTCTAAGAAGGTAATGTTTCCCATATACAATTGCTTTTAAGGTGTTCTTGGCTCTAAAGCACACCTAGAGTCCAGATCTGAACTTCCGCTACTGCAGCATTAACTTAAGCTGCACTGCCCTCTATTTGTTAAGTGTAACTTCAGCTAGACTTATTGCGGTGCTATGCTGAATTTGTGGTGCAATAGCACCATCTAGGCCTGTAAATATAAATTGATTGTTTTGATCACGGCACCATTCAAATATGCTATCACTCTATTTTCGGTTTATTTGTTTTCAATCAAAGGCATTTATTGTGCAGTTTTATTGATATGAATTTCTGCACCTCCCCATTTTTCTCCCAGCCTTCTGGTCTTTCGTGTGGTTTGTGGGATTCTGTTTCCTGGCCAATCAGTGGCAGGTGGCTAAACCAGAAGATAACCCCCTCAAAGCGGGTGGAGACGCAGCCAGAGCAGCCATCACCTTCGCCTTCTTCTCCATATTTACTTGGGTCTGTACTGACTTAATTACATCTTATTCTTCTGTAATTTTTCATTCAAAGTAAATGTTTCCTACCAAACCTAATTGATCTGAATCATATTTTATTTGTGAGATTCAATGTCTACATTTTCTTCTCGGTCAGAATTGTATTATATTTGATGGCTGGAACCCTTCCTCTTCCCAATGCCTTTTATTAGACCAGATTGCATTGGTAATAAACCAGTAATATTTGTGTAACTAATATATACTTGTATAGTATTTATTAATATTTTGAATTAGCTTTTTTATTTTCAGTTTTCATTTAATTATAGTTTAAGTTATAATAATTGTATGTGGTTGGCATTTTTTGTTTTATAAAACATACTTCTATATCACTTTATTTGTTTTTTAGTTTTAGTAATTTAAGTACTTTAACTTATTTGTTTTAGTTAGTTGCCAAGGTAATATTTCAAATTTTCTTTGAAGTTTTTCCATCTAATAATGAACTTGTATTAGATTGCATGCATGTCATGCTTGCTTCTCAATGAATGACCTGTGAACATCAACCACTGTACATGACCTGTGCTTCTGATCCACATGGCTTCATTCACTAATCTTCTTTCTGTACTTTACTCTCTAGCTTCTTTTCCAGAGAATTCACTTATTTACCCCAGTAATCATTGCTTCGCTGTTTGCAGATTTCTTTCTAACCTCTAACTCCTTAAAGCACTTCTCTTACAGAAACTACCCAGCTGCATGGCCAAGATTAACCCGGTGTTGTTGAAATGTTTTTCCCATCATTCTTTCTCTTGATCGTTGGCTCTGGCCGATCTGTTTTTCTTTAGGGTGTTCTTACATTCCTGGCCCTGGAGCGCCTAAATAAAGTCTCATTTGAAGAGGAATACAACAAACTGTTCACCCCTCATACGCCATCTCCATCTGTCTAACATTTACTGCACACATACTTGTTCTCTATGCCATAGACATCAACAACAGAAGCACCAACCGTCATGGATACTAATGAAGATGTGATGTTTTTTGATATGATATGTGGATTTATTTTTGTTACAGTGCCATATCAAGCCCTGAACTTCCTTGTACAAACTGGGAAGAGTTTTAAATCACATGTGACGCATATCTGGCTGGAATAATGAAATTATGACAACAGGCTCTACAGTGAGATTATATAATTTTCACCTTTAGGTCTATTCCAGCATTTATCATACAAGTAACATCTTGGGTTAAAGGTACAGCACTTTTCAAAAGTTTGGGGTCAATAAGATTTTTTGAAAGAAATTAATGCTTAATACTTAAATAATTAATTCAGCAAGGATGCATTGAATTAACCAAACATGGAATTCATGTACAATGTTAAAAAATATATTTATTACAAAAAATGCTGTTAATTTGAACTTTCTACAAAGAATCCTGAATAAAATGTATCACAGTTTACACAAAATTGTTAAGTACACTGCAAAAAAAGGCTTATCTTACTTAGTATTTGTTTAGTCTTGTTTCTCGTCAAAATATCTAAAACATCTTAAATGAAGATTCTTTTACTAGATAAGCAAAATGACTTGAGATATTTAATCTTGCTTCCAGGGGACAAAAAATAATTTAGTGCATTTTGCTTAAAACAAGTAAAATGATCTACCAGTAAAATATTCTTAAAATTAGTATTTTATTTACCCTACAGAGGTGGAGGTGGTTTGTGGTTACACAAGGTGTATGCAGAGGTGGTTTTTTGTGGGGTTTTTTTGGGAACAAAGAGCAAATATCTTAAGTCATTTTGCTTATCTAGTTAAATTATCTTAATTTAAGATTTTTTTTATATTTTGACAAGAAATAAACAAAATACTAAGAAAGATAAGCCATTTTTTGCAGTGTAGCACAGCATTGATCATAAAAAGAAATGTTTCTTGGGCACCAAATCAACATATTAGAATGATTTCTGAAGGATCACAAGAATAAATTACATAAAAAATGTAAGTTAGAAAAGAGTTCTCTTAAATTGTAATAACATTTCACAATATTACTGTTTTAATATATTTTGATCAAATAAATGTAGCCTTGGTAAGCAAAGAGACTTCCTTCAAAAACATTAACAAATCTCACCAACCCCAAACTTTTGAATTGTAGTTTGTGTGCTATAAAATCAATGCTTTCTCTGTGATTGTTTTTTTAATTGCAGTTACACTTTGAATTGACTAGGGGTCACCAGATGCACATTCAAATGTTCAGAGCTCTTTATTGTTTTGTAACATTATGCGAGATTGTCTGCAGGATTTGTGGCCTGATCCTTTGATGACATTCACCTCTGCTGTTGTCATGGCATTTCATGATCTTATTTTAATACAGTTTGTTTACAGTTGAGCTGCTGTTGTTGCTTGGAATCTTTTATGTATATTTATCCTGTGTGATTGATCTTATAATGTATGTTGTTTGATTAAATTGTCTTTAGTGTGTCTCAAGTTCTGGTTTGTGTTTTGTTTTTAATTTTTCTAAGTGTATGTTTAAAGAGTTTGGTTTAAAAGGTTATAGCTAAATGTATTCACGACTCAGTTAAGCTTAAAGCTGATTAACCATCTAAATCTTTTATCTTAATCAAACTAATGCTTTTCTCTTTTTTCTCTCCCTCTCTGGTCCATCCTGTCTTTCTTGTTAATTCCTTTCATTGAATTCTTATCCGTTTCCCTAACTAATACCATTTCATTCACAATTCACCATCAAAACTGAAATTTCCTCCACTCCTGTTGCCATAATCCTATCATTCGTATTGAAATCCCCCCTGATCCCACCCTCCGAACCTCTCCTCCTGGCATCTTCATTTTACTAAAGGCTGGTCAAGCTTTTTTCGCATTCCAGAGGTATAAGTTAGGTGCGAGCTCGTCTCTCTTCTCTCAGGACTATACTGATCCCAGCCAGGATCCCGCAGGAGTGCCAGCTGCAGGCACGGAGTACACTGAATACAACGCTGACATGGAGGCTAATTATGACAGCTCTGGTGGATACCAGAACCAAGACTACTAAGGTTGAGTATAAGGATGTACACAACAGCCTTAACAAGCTAGGCTGACTGGGTTACATAGGGAAAACTAAATATATTGGGTGAAAAAGAAACAGGAACTTATTTTGGGGTAGAATATGGGGACCAAAGCAGGCTAAAAGGAACTCAGAGGTTTGTTTGGTGCTAAAAGAACCCCTTGTGGAATTAAGTTTTGGTGACAATACGTGATAAATGAGCGTTTCATGAAGTCTATAATATGATATTTAGCAGTTTAGAGATTGTGGCACAGGATCTCTTGGAAGGTTTATATTTTTGTGTTGCCACCAGTAATCTTTGCCTTCGGGTTTGGGGCTGATCTGACCGATTGGTCTACAGAGATGCCGTTTAATTTATCCAGATTTGTGAAAAGAAATCTAAACTAATGGAACTTTTTCTCTAAAACCATCATAGAAACTAACTAGCTTAATATTGGCCATACAGTACATGTGAGAAAACCTGACCAAACTAAACATTTCTATAGACCAAGTGTCTTTTTGTTGGTTAGCCCTTAACTTGTCACTATACTGCATTGATAGCTCTGCTGCATTTTGTCACTGTCCAAGGATCTCATTTTTAACAGTATCATGTTTGGAATTAAATCAGTCTCTGCATTGTACCGAGAGAGAAACTGAATGGTGTATGCTATAATGTAATAAAGAGGGTAAAAATATTGAGTAGGCCTATAATTGATGTGATTTTCTGAGTGAAGTTGAAGTTTTTTTTTATGTTGTGCAGCTATGATTGCATTATTTAAGGTATGTTTATTTACAGAAGGGCGACATGTCATATGCACAGTGGTCCCAAACAGTATTTGGACTCTTAAACAACATTTAAATAGCATATAGCCCAGGGATCCTCAAATCTGGACCATTCCTGCTGAGTTTAGCTCTAACCCTAATCAAACACACCTGAGCATGCTAATCAGAGTCTTCAAGATCATTAGAAAATCACAGGTAGGTGAGTTTGATCAGGATTGGAGCTAAACTCTGCAGATTAAACTGCAGCAGATTGGACCTCCAGGGAAAGATTTGAGGAACCCTGATATAGCCTATGTCTGTCATTGCACAAAATATCAAACCAATGTCATTTATTTTAAAGAAAGACATCACAAGCACACTTTTCAAGCAAAGCAAGTAATTTGTTAGTTTATAAATTCTAAAAGTATGGACCAATTGTATGGCGTCGCCAAATAAACAAAAAGGCAAAGAGCTCCGTTGTCTTATTAGTTTAGCAATAATCGAAGCACAGCCACACAGAAACCATGTTCAACCCAGTACATTTTCTGATGAGAAATCTGGGGGTGATCGCACGGATTCCTTTTGAAATGACAAAAATACTCCGGTGAATTTGACCACACCTTTAATATGATAAACACCTGTGTGAAATTAGGCCACATAAACTAAAATCACCTCGGCGTCAGTTCAAGTGTGATTTAAGAGTCCACATATGAGTTAGGGCAGCTGTGCATGTCATTTTCATCATGGTAAAAGATTACATTTTTATCTATACTAGAGTTGTTATTAATATCTTTTAATCACAAATGTGAACAAAGTGGTGCACCACTAAAATTCACTAGACTTTGAAAGACGTTTTTGAGAGGGAAGATGGCCAGTAACACTCAGCTGCATACTAATGCTTTATGCTTCACTCTAAAATGTGAACAAAAATGAGGCAGAGCCCCTGAGCATGAAAAATTAGCATATTGTCTAAATATGACAAATTTGTGCTAATGACCACAGAAGACAAACCCAGCCAATACCTCACAATTATGCTAGGAAGAACAGACTAATAGACTTAATTGCAATGCTAATGTGTCAAATCTTTAGAGCAGTGCTTCCCAAACCTGTCCTGGAGGACCCCCTGCCCTGCACATTTTATATGTCTCCCTAATCAGACACACCCAATTTAGTTCTTGTAGTCTCTACTAACGAGCTGATGAGTGGAATTAGGTGTGTTAGATAAGAGAGACATGCAAAATATGCAGGGCAGGGGGGCCTCCAGGACAGGTTTGGGAAGCACTGCTTTAGAGCAAATGGTCATGTCATTATAATCTGTCACTTGTGGAAATATTATTTATAGTTATGTATGCTAATCCTTTGTAGCACCCCTAGCATTGTTCTCTGGCGATCTTTTTTATCATTTACATATTTTTATTTTTGATAATAGTTACTGTAATATCTATTGCACTAGAGCAGCATCATTGTGCATTACAGATAAATATTTTTTATTTTAAATTAAGTTTAAAATAAAAAATTGTTCATAATTATGTACCTGAATATATAAAACCAGCATATTTTTATTTAATGATAAAGATGTATAATCAAGTACACAAAATATCTTTATAGATGTATTACCAAAATAACTGTCAAAAATAATCATATGAATTGTGTATTTTGCATTTAAAGGTGTTGTAGAATAAAATGTATCCTTTCTCTGTTTAGGAAGTGACATTGTTTTCTGAATTAGGAAACTTTTTTTCTTGCTGAAAAAATAAAAGCTTCAATACAATCAATATATTATATAGGTGATGTATCAGATGGGTTCATATGTAATGTATATGTGCAGTTATGGAGCTGGGATTTAAAAAATATATATTGTAAATTATTTTGTTGTGGTGACTGTCCATTAACTGAATCACTAGGTTAATATGGCTCCGTGTGTTTTGTCCTGTCTTGTCTGATATAGCTGAAAATAAATAAAAATGACTGATGGACATATTTGCCTGTTCTTGTTTCTGTTCATAACTGGGTTTGTAAAAACAACTTTTGAATTTATTCTTTATATATATATTGTCTGTTCATAGTATACTTTATAAGATTTTTATATTTATTAATACACAAGCTATATGATTTTAGGATGTTCCTAAAAAAACAAATACAAATAAATATAAAATTACAATGATAAATATACACATGATTGCAGTTTATGAATTTAAATTTTGATTCTGTGGACATTTTTATAAGGTGTATAGTGTCTTTGAAAAGTATGTACACTACTGTAGTATTTACGGACACTGTAGGCCTACACTTATTAATATTATACTACAACCTTATTAAAATGTCTAATTACTACTGTATACTACCATATAAAGATTCCTAATTTCTTATTTATTTATTGAACCATACATAAAAAGGATTGTGCTTTAAAATAAATGTTATTTATCTCATTTGTAATATAATGTAATGACATTAATTTATATTTAAGCAATACGCTGATTTCACGCAGCCGCCATTTTTTAATCGAAAGCGAGGCTCCGGTGGTTAGAAACCCGGAGGTAACGGTAAAACACCAACCTGGATCTGGTGCTACCGCGATTTACGAGCCTAGATGTGGGACGAGGAGGCATGTCTGCTTCTTCTTCTTATATTTTACAGCGGTTGGCATCCGAGGAGGCATGTTGAAACTCATCAGCTTTATTTCTGAAAGTGCACAGAAACTATATAGGCCTATAGGTAGGGTGGCCATTTCCATAACACCAAAAAGGAGGTCACTTTGTGGCATTTAGTGAGGCAAGAATAATTGCATAGGACTCTGGTGTACTCGCAGACAATACAATTCAATTTTGTCCATCATATCGATGGTATCATGATACAGTGATTCTGAAATAGCCTACTCTATTCATTGCCAGACAAATTGATCTACGATATATCTTGATGTAGACCTATGTGTAACAGAAGAGGCAAAAAAGTGTTTGTTCACAGTATCAAAAATGATATCTATGAAGAATTTCAGTCAGGTTTTAGGCCCCGCCATAGCACAGAAACTGCACTTGTTAAAATTACAAATGACTTGCTTCTTGCATCAGACCAAGGCTGCATCTCATTGCTAGTTTTACTTGATCTTAGTGCTGCGTTCGACACTATAGATCATGACATACTGATAGATCGATTACAAAACTATACAGGTATTCAAGGGCAGGCTCTAAGATGGTTTAGATCCTACCTGTCCGATCGCTACCACTTTGTTTATTTAAAAGGGGAGTCATCTCAATTATCACCAGTAAAGTATGGAGTACCACAAGGATCTGTTCTAGGTCCTCTGCTATTTTCAATATACATGTTGCCCCTTGGTAATATTATTAGAAAATACGGGATTAGTTTCCATTGTTATGCTGATGACACTCAACTATATATCTCAACAAGACCAGATGAAACTTCTAAATTATCTAAGCTAACGGAGTGTGTTAAAAATGTAAAAGATTGGATGACCAATAATTTTCTCCTATTAAATTCAGATAAGACAGAGATATTACTTATTGGACCTATAAACAGTACACAGAATATCTTGAATCACAATTTGCAACTAGATGGATGTACTGTTACTTCCTCTACAGTCAAAAATCTGGGTGTTATATTAGACAGCAACCTATCTTTTGAAAATCATATTTCCAATGTTACAAAAACAGCATTCTTCCATCTTAGAAACATTGCCAAGCTACGGAACATGTTAAGTGTTTCTGATGCAGAAAAGTTAGTTCATGCATTCATGACCTCTAGACTGGACTATTGTAATGCACTGTTAGGTGGTTGTCCTGCATCTTCAATAAACAAGCTACAGATAGTACAAAATGCTGCAGCTAGAGTCCTTACCTGGTCAATAAAATATGATCATATTACTCCAATTTTACAGTCTCTGAACTGGCTACCTATTACGTTTCGTATCAGTTACAAAATATTATTACTTGCCTATAAGGCCCTAAATGATTTAGCTCCTGCGTACCTAACTAATCTTCTATTACGCTACAATCCAACCCGCTCCCTAAGGTCGCAAAACTCTGGACTCTTGGTAGTACGTAGGATAGCAAAGTCCACTAAAGGAGGTAGAACTTTTCATATTTGGCTCCCAAACTCTGGAATAGCCTTCCTGATAACGTTCGGGGTTCAGACACACTCTCTCTATTAAATCTAGATTAAAGACACATCTCTTTAGCCAAGCAGTTCATATGCACATTATTGTTTAGCTTGAACTGATAATTTCATCCAGGGTTATTCTGGATGGAACAACTGCTACGCTAATTGTCTTTATTTGTTTCTCTGTTTCTGCCACGGGATTAACATCCCGTGGTAACTATGAATTACACAAGCTTCAGTCTGAATCCAACCCTTAAACGATCTGAGATGACCGAACACCTGAGAAGAGATTATGACAACCCTTCGGAGGACCTCAGAGGAAGCCAACCATCAGCGATTATACTGAATTAACCACATTTTGCCATAAATGGTGGATCAGCACCTAGAGACAACCTCTACAGCCCTGAACGTCAGCGGAGTCTAGGACACATAGATGAGCCCCAGAGACAGATCTCCAGTGAGGAACTCGTCACCTAGACATCCATCAGGAAAAGAGCCTGGAACCAGTGGACTGCTTACACTCTGACTTTGCTGCAGTTGGAACAAACTACTGGTTCGTCTGGCCGGAGGGGAACTGGCCCCCCGACTGAGCCTGGTTTCTCCCAAGGTTTTTTCTCCATTCTGTCACCGATGGAGTTTTGGCTCCTTGCCGTTGTCACCTCTGGCTTGCTTAGTTGGGGACTACTTCATTTCCAGCGATATCGTCGACTTGATTGCACAGATACTATTTAAACTGAACTGAGCTGGACGATGACATCACTGAATTCAATAATGAAATGCATTCATCTGAAAATTGAGTGTTAAATCTTGTCATTTTACATTATTGACACACTATTTTCCTATTTTGATATTGTGCAGTTGCTTTGTTACAATTTGTATTGTTAAAAGCGCTATATAAATAAAGGTGACTTGACTTGACAGTATTTGTATTTATTCAAGACATTTTGATGTCTGTTTCAAAAACTGACCACTGAGATGAACCTGTCATGCAAAGTGCACAGTGCCTGAAAACATACAATTTCTGGACTTCTGGAAAAAATAGAAATACACAAATACATTTCACAGCGACACAGTGTGCAAAATCCATGAAAAGCATCTCTACTGCTTTTTGATATGAATTTGTGCTATTTTGTCCATTCCGGATTAAATAAGGTCTGACGTTTCGACATGTTAACGTTATGATATGACATAGCCAGCACGTGGAGGCTTGTTTACGTTTTTAACCAATGATATATCAGATATTTATTTGACACTGCTTTCAGCCAATCATTTGTTTGACCAGAGATCGTACGGCATTAGACGCTATGCTGCTGCGTCCCAATAAAGATTCTAGAGCGGGGTTTTTTAGGCCGATTCAGTGCAACTGCAAAAAGGAGGACAAACGATAGTCCGGCTTGAGGCTGCGCCGGACGCCGGACAGGGGCCTTAAAATCCGGACTGTCCGGCCTAAATCCGGACGTATGGCCACCCTGGATAGAGGTCTAAATCACAGATGTTGAATGTAGAGTTTAGGTTAACGTTACATTAGAAAAACAAACTCTGCCTTGCTGATTGAAATATATCTGTTTATCCAATTTAATTTTTGTAAACACCAGTAAGGCATCTTAAGCACTTCTTGCATATATATATATGTATGTATGTATGTATGTGAGAGTGTGAGATTTAACTTTTCTGAAGGAATAATGTGATGGTACTATATGTGTTGACAAATTACAATTACTCTTACATTACCTAAACAACGATAATGTAATATATATCCATTGCTTGATGTCATTACTTACATAATTCTTATAATATAATTTACTGTGTTTACAATACTGTGCTCTAGTATCAGATATAACAGGAATAATGAAAGAACTCTTTGTTTGTCATCTGACAACTGTGCATTAGAGCAGGGGTTTTTAATCCTGGTCCTGGAGACCCACCACTCTACACAGTTAGTATGTCTCCCATAGTTAGGTAACACCTTATTCAGATCATATTGTGTGATATTGTGTCAGACAAGGACATATAAAATGTTCAGAGATGTGGGTCCTCAGGACCAGGATTGAAAACTATTGTATTAGAGTACTTTATGAAGACTGAAACCATGACTATTCTATTAGTCATATTCCTGCATAGTCCAGCATTTGTGATATTGAAACACTTCATGAGAATGTAGAGGAGGACCTCTGGTTTCCAAATCAGAAAACAGGTGAAGAGTGAGTCGTCTATCTTGCCTAACAGTGTGAAAGAGGTTCTATTCAAGGCATCATAGATGCATGATGACCCAATGACCTCCTTGATATTTGTTTTTAGAGCTGCATGATGTATGGTTAAATTGTGATGATGATTCAAATACCCATTCAATCTTTTTCCTAAATGAAAATGATTTGGCTATTTCTATTAAACCTTTGTCAAGTACAATCACAGCGAGCACTGAAATCTGTGTTGGATGCAAACATTCAAATCTGACACAGAGAGATCAGTTGTCATGTAGATATGAAACAGCTTCACAGAATTGATCAAATTTACAGTTTGGATATAAACACTGACGAATCATTAACTGATAAAAAAAATCGAATTGATAGCAGCTATTGATTGTAAAAACCTGTAATAAATTAATGTTATTTTGCTTAGCTGTCTATTCAGAATCATGGGAGAAACATGATTTCTATTTTAAACAAAAATTGTGATTCTCAGTTTATCCAGAATCATGCAGCTCTTATTCTTAATATCATTTGCTGTTGTCTTGTGTCTTCAAACAAGTCTAACAGTGGTTTTGGGACTCTGCATGACCATGATTAGATGAAATCACACAGACAGAGGCTGCCCTCTTGAAGACACACGTTGAGAGTGCCATCAGACACATATTTTTGTAGTGTCTTATCATTTTCACTCAAGATGTGGACTGTTTGTGTTTAAGAAATTTAATTTAATTTAATTTTACAGTAAAATCATGCTCTTACATGCACATTAATAAGGATAGGTAATTTTATTTTTTTTTGTAAAGTACATAGACAGTATACAAGAATGCATTTCAAAATAAAACAATATTTTTGTACCCACTGTCACTTGCTGGACCAGCTTCATTACTGGAGTGATGTGACATTTCCTGGTTCTCATGCTTGTGTGACTACATGGTGCTACATTTCCACACCATCGTGTGCTGAGTGGCCACATTGCAGGACAGGGACGGCACAAGGATGAGATCAGTTCCTGTAATCGCCCAGTGTGTCACTGAGAGAGCAGTCAATGACAGACAGGGGACAGAATGTATGTGTAACATGAGAATATGACTGTCCACAAGCTCTGTCCACACAACACTATATTCATCTGATGACTGAATACAGCGCCAGCGCTCACTTGGTCTGTCACTGAACACATGCTATGACCATGCTTTTCCATATTAACTATATTTTATAGAGGTTGTTTGAGAAGAGGAAAAAAAAGTTAAGTCTTGTTAAGTTATTGATCAGTAACCAGTGGTAGTTTTCTATTTTCTAAATTTGCATCAAAATATATTTAATCTGCATACATAAATAAATAAATTCAACAGCATGTAGTCTTTTTTTCTTCTTCTTTTATGCGATTGCCTATTTAAACAATGTTTTTTTAAGGGATTATATTTGAAAAAGAAGATTAGTACAGAACAGTTGCTGCCCCATGTTTATAATCTCCTGTCTGGTTCCAGATCCGAGCACTGTTTAGTTTCCATTAAAAGCCTTTTGATGTCTGTTAATAAGCTCACGGAGGAACAAATGTCATGCTGAAACAATGTGCAATCAAGCATTTGAGCATCAGCAACAGAATCCACTCAGATAATCACTAAAGAAACATTTGTAAGACACATCTGATTATAGAGCTTACATACATCGATAGATAGATATGTTTGTAATGTGTCATGGAAATGTGAGTTGCTGGGGATTTCTTAGGTCTTATATGTGTGTTTCAGTGCTGTGCTACAGTGTGTGTGTGGATGTTTTGATAAGTGGGTGTGTGAGTGGTGTCAGGTGTACGGAGTGATTCCATCAGCCAGAAATAGCGGCAGAGCTGTATAAAAGTCTGACACACGCTCCAGCAGACAGAAGACCACACAGAGCTGGACACAGACAGACGAGTCCTCCCTCAAACTCAAGGAAAAAGAACAGAGAAAAAAGCAAAGAAAATTACTAATCTTCAAAAAAGTAAAAGATCTTAAGTTTTTAAGCCACTCACAAACAGAGGTTGAAGATGCAGATGTGCACAGTCCTGGAGAAGAAAGCTGGATGTGTGGTTGGAGCCGAGCTCAGCTGCAATGTGAAGGAGGAAAATCCAACTAAGAAAGAGAGTTACACCTCGAACTGGCGCAGCATCAATATGAAGACTCAAGCTGAGGATCGGTGAGTGCATAGACATTCACATACAGTATATACTACTAGATGGAAGCTGTTCATTTATTTAGAACGTATTGAATGTCAAGGATCTCTATTAAAGCATTCTAAATCTTTTAATACAGATTTAATTATCAATTGTCATGACTTTAAATAGTCAATTTATCTGAGCAGCAATGTTGCAAAAAAAAGACTAATTTTCTAATAAAAGGTTGAATTACACTGGCAAGTGTTTTTTCTTGTTTAAAACATAAACTTCACAAAATATTGTTATACATATATACAAAAAATGAAAAAACAATTTGCCAGTGACGTAATCAAAAAATATTCTCTAAAAATAAATCTTGATGCGTTTGCATCTTGTGCAGTTCAGTTTATCTGGATTCAAGCATCTGTAGATGTTTTACTGACAAAAATACTTTATTATAATTCATATTTATTATTATTATAATATTGAGGCTTTGCAGTCCAGCTTGCATAAAATGTTTAAAACACACAATTAAATGTCAAAACTTACATTCATAATTCTTCATTTTTCTCTCTCTCCAGCCAATCGATGCTGATGTCAGATGACTCTCGCCGGGAGTCCCTGTCCCGTTACTGGCAGGCGCGTCCTCTGAATCAGGCTTGCCCATCGGGTGTTGTCAGAGTGGGCACTGTGGACACAGGTGTAAGGGAGCACCAGCTCTTACCCTACAGGAACACCCTGCCCCTGCCCATCTTCAAGCCTGCTGAACTGGGCATCCGCCTGGGCCGCGGAGCCCCACACACCCTGCAAGATCTGCCTCCCGCCAGGGTTCCCGACGGAGCCTGTCCAGACAAGAGACCAGTGGAACAGATCACCAGAGACCTGCCGCCCGTCAAACCCATGCGGATGGAGTTTGCCAAAGCACCCAGAACCCTGGGCCGATCCATGTCTCAGGAGGCCCAGAGGGGCTGAAAAGCAGAAAGACAAATATGAGTCAAAGACTGCATGGACTTTATTAAATACTGAGACAAAAGGCAGGATGAAACAGAGAGGGTGAGCAAGTAAAAAACAGGTTTTTATGGATAGTCAAATAGCATGTGCAGTGCGGGAAACTTCAAATGATGTTCATGATGGGAATAAGAAAGCTGATGGTCCTGATAATGATCTTGACAACAAGAATAATGCTATGTATAGTGAATTTGAGTTGTAAATATTTGCTTGTATTGTTTTTGTATGTTAAAAACACAACACTTTTTGGTCGGTTGACATTACTCGAATGTGCATAAAGTTAGGTTCAATTTTTGACCCCATGTTGATATTTTTAACATGACATTAAAGTTGGCTATGCAAAAAAAAAAAGTTTTTAGTAAAAGAGATCGACTTTTATTTTTGTTAAAACTTAATTATTTAATAAATAAGAATTGCACTATTTATTGACAGTTGGTATTTGTTGTTGGATCCATTGCTATTTACTTAATCACTTCAATAAAGGTTTATTAGTATAAAATCAGTTTTGTTTTGTTTTTGCTGTTATTACTAAGAAAGAAAGACTCTGGGATCAACAGATTCTATTTTTTCTGAAATAGAATAGAATGGCAACATTCATCAGGAAAAGAGATTAATGTTCCTTCCACTGCTACCATCAGTTTATTAGCATGACACTTCTTTCTTCTTTAAAACCCTTGTGCGTTCTTCGGGACCTTTTTGACCAGCAATTGACGTTTGCTGTATTGAAAAAAAAAATTCTCTTTGTCCAAATGGCATGAGACCTTGCACAGTGGTAAACACCTTCTAGAAAAAAAAATGTCCTTCCCTTTTCCTATATCTTCATCTTTCTCTTTCTCTCCTTCCCTTGCTAGCTTGTACTTATTTGAACAATGCCTGAGACTTGGTGTTACGAGCACTTCTGTCTGTTTGCCTCTTCAAGATTAATCGCTTTATGTATTCCCCAATTGTAAGTCGCTTTGGATAAAAGCATCTGCAAAATGACTAAATGTAAATGTAATATCTTGAATTTATGTTCATGTGGAAAAAAACTGTCGCACTTATGGTCTTTAAAATGAGGCAATAAAATTTAATTTTTAAACAAATCAAATAGTTTTTTTAAACAAATGTCATTTTACTCTGATTATTAATGTTTTTACTCCATATTTGTGTAGTTTTTGGAGGATTTATGATATTTTTAAATGTATATAATTAATTTAAAAACATATTTTTATATAGGTTTTTATACAAAAAAACTGCTTTTTATGTCAAATTCACTTCATAAAAGACCCACATTTCTAACTTTCATTCATGAGGATAAAATGGATCATTTGACATGGTTTAGTGTCAAATTTATAAAAAAAATGTATCAATTATTTGGAAATTGCACTTTTAAAAGTAAAACGTTCTCATTTTTACCACCAGATAGCTGCAGAGCTCCACTATTTGCGATTTGCGATTTTACCAACTGAAATATATATTTTCAAGTTTTTTCACTTGGATTGGAAAATAATTCAAAATGCAGAGCACCACAAAAATAAATTGGTGACACTGACACATCGACAATGCACACCCACACACACACACACACGCCACATCACCACACCACAACATGGTGTTTTTTATGGTTTACGGGGACTTTCCATAGGTGTAATGGTTTTATACTGTCAAACCGTATGTGCTATTGCCCTACACCTACCCTACACCTAAACTTAGCCCTCACAGGAGACGGTGCATTTTATTTTCCCTCAAAAAAAACTCACTCTGTATGATTTATAAGCGTTTTAAATTATGGGGACACTGAAAATGTCCTCATAAATCACCTTTCTCCTTGTAAACTATGTCATACCCATGTCATTATACAAATTTGTTCTCATAAACCACATAAACATGCCCACACACACACACACGTGACACACACACACACAACACACAACACACCACACACACACACACACTTAAAATTATATGAAAAACAGATGATTTAAATAAATGATAAACTCGAAAGACTCCAACTTTTCTCTTTGTAACATCTTGTTCAGGTGTGATTCTAATCATAATGTAACATTATTGAAAAAACTGACCAAAAGTAATTTGTATTGTTATAATTGTGATTTCAGAATATGTGTATATGAATCCAAGTGAAAAAAACTTGTGAAAATATATATTTCAGTTGGTCAAATAGCAAATAGTGGAGCTCTGCAGCTATCTAGTGGTAAAAATAAAAAATTAAAAATTACAACTGCAATTTCCTAAAAATGGGCACTATTTTTACACCAAACCATGTCAAATGATCCATTTTATCCTCATGAATGAAAGTTAGAAATGTGGGTCGTTTATAAAGTGAATTTTACATAAAAAGCTGTTTTTGTGTAAAAACCTATTAAGTTTTTTTTTTTACATTTATTTATATACATTTAATAAATATCATAAATCCTCCAAAAACTACACAAATGTGGAGTAAAAACATTAATACACAGAGTAAAATTACATTGGTTTAAAAAAATACTATTATTTTGTTACAAAATTACATTTTGTTGTCTGGGCTCTAAAAAGACCCCAAAGACCATGAGTGCACAACCCAAAATGAAGACCGCACAAGGTTAAAGGTGCACTACTTCTGTGCACCATCTGTGAAAATCACCATTTTTGCCATCTGTGGCCAAAACATAAAATTGCATGTTACTTGTGGAGATGGCTTGATTTTTTTTCCCCAAATGAGTTCTTCTGATTGCCTACACAACGCTAAAACAAATTGGCAACTATAACCCATAACCTTAAGTTTAGTGTTAGTAGCACATCTTGAAGGATGCTGTTTGTCATGATCAGATCCATCACATTTTTAACTCTGAACTGAATCCATTAAAAGGGATAGTTCACCAAAAATGAAAATTCTGTCATTAATTACTCACCCTCATGTCATTCCAAACCTGTAAGACCTTCTTTCATCTTCACACAAATTAAGATCGTTTTGATGAGAGTATCACATACGTAAACAATGTATGCAACTTATGTACGCTGATACGTCGTTTATGTTCAGATCAAAGTGTCAACATTGTAAATAGCGTATCCCATACGGCTGCTGACAAAGAACAGCATACGTTGTTTACGTACGTGATACTCTCCAAAATGGCGCTATAGAGTGGCGCAGAGGAGATTAATATGTTTTCTTGCACACAAAAACGTATCGTGTAGCTTTGTAAAATTATGGTTGAACCACTGATGTCACATGGATTATTTTAATTATCTCCTTACTACGTTTCTGAGCCTTGATCGTGGCAGTTCCCTTGCTGTATATGGGAGGCTCAGAGAGCTCTCAGAATTCATCAAAAATATCTTAATTTGTGTTTCGAAGATAAATGAAGGTGTTACGACTCTAAGGGATATGTGTTTGGTTTGGGGTGTGTTTTTGTTTTGTCATCTCTTTCTCAGGTAGTGCGTTTCATCTGCGTGGGTGAGTGGCAGCAGGTGTACCTGATCAACTGATTGAGTGAGAGGCAACAGGTGTGCCTAATCAACACTCAGTACATGGAGGATAAGAAGGCTTGATTTTTACACTGTCAGTGTGGCACATCCGTGAAGCAGACCTCTGCCAACCAGTCAGCCCAGCAGAACAGAGATAGCCCAGTTCAACCAGTGGGTTGAACTTCGACTTGGAAGGTTTTGTGAGTTCAGAACAGTGTCTGACTTTTAAACCTCCTCAATGGAGAAAGGACTGTTCATTGTGATTCATTTAGCATTGAACTTTGCTCCTTATCACTTAGCCTGAGTGTATTGTTGCTTTACTTTGTTTGCTTGTTGATTGCTTCTGAGAAAGATAGTTTTCTTTGGCCCATATTGTAATAAATACACTTTAATTTGACTTTCTGTCTTCTTTTGCCCTGGTTTATTTTTAATAATTGTTGCTCCTCCTCCCCCTGGATTTACCATTAGGAGGAACGTAACAATTTGGGGGCTCGTCCGGGATCAATAAGAGACTGGAGGTCAGATTAATTGTGCTAGTTTGTATTAGGTGATTGTCATTGTCCAGGGTTGTGAACACTTGACTAACTTCCCTAGTTTAGGCTAGAGGTGTCCAGCTGAACTGAGACAGTTCTTCCTTCGGACACTATTTGTTATTTTGCCTTTTTTATGTTCGGAGTAATCCTGGGTTGGGATTAATTCCCTGGCGGGGGTAGGCGTTTCGGGGTTTCGGCCACCGAAGTTGCTGCCTTTAAAGTCGCCCCGAGCCCGGCACGCTCCAGAAGACAGACTAGGTAAAGAATTGATAGGCAGGATCTGGGGAAGTTGTGGTGTTGCACAAAGCGCTGGATGGTGAGTATCGCTGGATGTGTGTTACGTTTGGTTTGCATTTGGTTTAGGTTAGTGGCTAGTGTAGGAAATAGTAGTGCTAGTGGGTGGCTAGCATGGCTGTCTTTAACCGAGAAGAGTTTGTAGTGAATCCCACATTAAAGCAGCTTGACTTGTGTCGGAAAGTTGATTTATGTTTTATTGCTAATCACTTTAGTATTTCTGTTAGTAGTACTCTAGTGAAAAGTGAGATGAAGGAGGCTGTGGTGAGTGGGTTAGTGCAGAAGGGAGTCCTTAGCTTGGTTGCAGGTGAGACCTCCTCAGATGTCCAGGTAGAGGTAACAGACAAAGCAGAGCACGCTGATGTTGTCACACCCCTTTTCACTTTGCCTCGTTTGTTACCGCTTTCTGTAGAGTCCTCTTCCTCGTCACGGGATGATGCCCGACTGAAAGTCCGATTAGTTCGTTTACAGTTGGACAGGGAGGAGCGGGAACGGGATTTCCAGCTGCGTAGAGAGTTAGAGTTGAAACGCTTGGAGGCGGAAACGGCTCTCAAGATGCGTGGGCTTGAGCTACAAGCTAGGGCCGTGCCCAGCTCCGTTTCCCCTGAGATTCGGTCATCATCCAACACTACTTTTGATGTGAGTAAAAATATAGCACTGGTGCCTGCGTTCAGAGAATCAGAAGTAGAAGGCTACTTTAGCGCATTTGAGCGAATTGCAGTAGCTCTTCATTGGCCAAGGGACGTTTGGGCCATTTTGCTTCAGTGTAAGTTGACTGGCAAGGCTCAGGAGGCTTGTGCTGCACTGTCAGTGGAAGACAGTTTGTGCTTTGATCAAGTTAAAAGCGCAGTTTTGCGGGTCTATGAGCTAGTGCCTGAGGCGTATAGACAGCGGTTCAGGGGCCTCTGTAAAGTTGTTAGCCAGACATACGCAGACTTCGCTAGGGAAAAGGTAACTTTATTTGATCGGTGGTGTGCGGCTTGTAAAGTTGAAGACTTTTCTTCCTTACGTGAGTTGATGTTGTTGGAAGAGTTCAAGAACTGTGTGCCTGAGAGGATTGTCGTTTATTTGAACGAACAGAAAGTAGTTACCCTACAGCAAGCGGCTATGCTAGCTGATGAGTTTGCTTTAACCCATAAGGGTGTTTTCAGTAAATCGATCTCTTCCTCTGTCTCTCCCCCACATCTTAGTGCTAGCAAGAAGCTTAGTGATAGACAGGTACCCCGAGTTGGTTCAACTAATTCTACTTCAAGTGCTAAGACAGATAGACTGTGTTTTTTCTGTCATAAAGCTGGTCACCTCATAGCAGATTGTACAACTATGAAACAAAAGCAGCAGGGTTTAGTTACCAAACAGCCCAAGGGAGTGGGTTTAATTAAAACTGTCACTTCTGGAAGTGAGCTTACCTCTACGAAAGAGCCAGATGCATGTTTTAAACCATTCATCCTTCATGGTTCTGTATCACTCACAGGGCAGGTTGAGGATCAGCAGCAGGTCACCATACTACGTGACACTGGTGGTTCACGGTCTTTTATTCTTTCTAGTGTCTTGCCTTTAGATGCTAAGTCAGCCTGTGATGTCAGTACAGTAGTCCGAGGTATTGGTATGTGTTATGTGCCAGCCCCACTTCATCGTATCCACGTTCAATCTAAGCTTGTTTCTGGTTGGTTCCCTGTAGCTGTAAGATCATGTTTTCCTGTTGATGGAGAGGGTAAGAGGGTGAGTAGCTTCAAGTACCTCGGTGTAAACATCTCCGAGGACCTGACATGGTAACAATCCAAACACAGGTCAAAGAAAGCAGGCAAAGACTTACCATCTGCGGACAGCTGAGGAAATAGGGTCTCACCAGCAATCCTGAAAACTCTATTCAGGGGCCATAGAAAGTGTACTGATTCAGTGCATCTCAGGTGGTTACAACGCCAACAAACCAGGACTGAGCTCTACAGAGAGTTGCGCTGGATCTCAGTCTGCTCTCCCCTCTCTGCAGGACCCCTCAAACGCTTAAAAGCGAGCTCAAAATCATCAAGACTTGAATCACCCTGAACCAACATTTCTGTTTACCATCTGATGCTTCAATTGGGCAAAAACTGAAAGCTGAGGAGTTTCTTCCTCAGGCCAACGCCTACATCCAAAACTTACATCCACAGGACTCAATTTAATAAACGTAAACACATCATTATTCTCCATCATCTACACTGTCAGTGTACATACCGTACAGACCTTGACTTCTCTTGCACATCCGTGTTTTTTTTATTATATTATTAATCCACAGTATACTGTATTGCAACTTTATCTCATTGCACATATACTCATTTTATTGTATTATTTGTTCCCTTTTTCATTCTCACCTAAAAAATATATTCTCTTGTGTTAGTTTCATTGTTTTAGCTTGTATTTTTATTTATTGTTATCTTTTTTTTTGCACTCTGACGGACCTGTTCTGACATTTCACTACTCATTATACCCCGTTGATTGTGTATGTGACAAATAATAAAGAACCTTGAACAACCTGAACATTTTTTAATGACTGCGGGAGGAAAGTGTACCTGACCTTGGGTTGTGGATGATCGAGAATGGAGGAATTGGTTCAAACACATCCAAACTGTGTTCGTTCAGGTGTTGACAGAGCTCAAGCTGGAAAAAAAATGGAGGTAACTTGGGCTGACTCCATGTTCCCTTCATTTTTTCTGAGGACCGATGATCGATGAGGAGAGTCAGAGATGGTGAAATAGGGCCAGAGACTTTTGCCACTCCTGAAATATCACTGCCGTTGACGCGTGAAGGACTCATTGGTGCACAGAGAAGTGACCCTTCACTGGAAAAATGTTTTGCCGCAGTTGTTGCTGACTCAAGTGAGTGTAGGGAAGGTCAATGTTTTCTGGTAGAAAACGGAGTATTGATGCGAAAGTGGTCTTCGCATACAGGTGCAGCTACTGATGAGACAGGTGAGGGTTTCAACACAGTGTATCAGATAGTAGTTCCGGTTAGTTGGCGTAAGCATGTGTTAGAATTAGCTCATGAACATCTGTGGTCTGGTCATTTAGGCATTACGAAAACCTATGGTCGTGTCCTTAAACATTTCTTCTGGCCAGGAATGAAATCTCATGTAACTCAGTTTTGTAACACATGCAGTACATGTCAGTTAGTAGGCAAACCCAATCAAGTTGTGCATCCAGCTCCACTGCAACCGATTCCTGCAGTTGGTGAGCCATTTGAACATGTTCTTGTGGACTGTGTGGGTCCGTTGCCAAGAACAAAAACTGGTAACCAATTCCTGCTGACTGTTATGTGCATGTCAACTCGTTTTCCAGAGGCAATCCCTCTGAGGAAGATAACAGCACCAGCCATCACAAGAGCATTAATTAAGTTCTTTACTACATTTGGCTTGCCCAAGATTATTCAGACGGATCAAGGAACCAACTTCATGTCTAGAGCATTCAAACAATCCCTGCAGTCCTTAGGAGTGTCACATTCGGTATCCAGTGCTTATCATCCAGAGTCACAGGGAGCATTAGAGCGCTGGCACCAAACCCTGAAGTCGATGCTAAAAAAATACTGTTATGACACAGGGAAAGACTGGGACGAAGGTGTGCCGTTTGTATTGTTTGCCATACGAGATGCTAAACAAGAGTCCCTGGGATTCAGTCCTTCTGAACTTGTGTTTGGCCACAATGTGCGTGGGCCGTTGAAAGTGCTGAAGGAGCAGTTAGTGGCTGGCTCCTCTTCTAAGTCCAATGTACTAGACTTTGTTTCACAGTGTAGGGAACGTTTGCATCGCGCCACTTCCTTGGCTAAGGAAGCTCTCTCCTCTTCTCAGGTTCGCATGAAACAGCGGTATGACAAAAACGCTGTTGAGCGTAAGTTTCAGCCTGGTGACAAGGTGTTGGTATTACTGCCTGTGCTCGGTTCTTCTCTTTCTGCTCGCTTCTCAGGTCCATATGTGGTGGAGGGAAAAGTCTCAGAAACCGATTATGTCATCCACACCCCGGAGCGCAGGAGGAAAAAGCGCTTGTGTCACATTAACATGCTGAAAGCTTATCGTTCCAGGGAGAATGATCAAGGGGAGCAGAAATGCAGCGTGGAAGCGGCTGTTCCCGATACCATTTCTGTGCCCATGGTTTGCGATGTGTCCATGGCTGCTGAAGGGGATGATGGTTTGACCGTGGTATCCGAGGGGCAACAGTGTGGTAGGTTATCGAATACAGAGTTTTTGGCTGATGTGGAGTCACGGATTTCCTACCTTACTGAAACTCAGCGGGGAGACGTACTTGCCTTGCTCAATTCATTTCCTATGCTTTTTAGTGATGTACCCTCCCGTACAAATGTGATACAGCATGATGTTGATGTGGGCTCTGCCGTCCCAATCAAGCAGCATGCTTACCGGTGTCCTGTTGGAAAAAGAGAGTTGATGAAGAAGGAGGTTACTTACCTGCTAGAAAATGGTTTAGCAAAACCTAGCAGTAGTTCATGGAGTTCCCCATGTTTGTTGACACCGAAGTCAGATGGTACCCCTCGGTTTTGTACAGATTTTAGAAAGGTTAATGCAGTCACGGTCCCAGATTCGTTTCCATTACCCCGTATGGAAGACTGTATAGATAGCATTGGTTCTGCTGTCTTTATTACCAAACTGGATCTTCTTAAGGGATACTGGCAGGTCCCGTTGACTGATAAAGCATCTGACATATCAGCATTTGTGACTCCAGATCATTTTCTCCAGTATACAGTGATGGCTTTTGGCATGAGAAATGCCCCAGCCACATTCCAACGACTCATGAACATAGTGTTGGGAGATGTACCCCAGTGTAATGTGTATTTGGATGACGTAGTGGTCTATTCCAATGATTGGGAAAGTCATTTGGCTAGTCTGGAAATTGTGTTTGAACGACTTGCTAATGCAGCATTGACCCTTAACCTAGCTAAATGTGACTTTGCTAGGGCTACTGTCACCTATCTAGGAAAGCAGGTAGGACAGGGGCAGGTTAGGCCAGTGGAGGCCAAAGTGGCTGCAGTACTGGCTTATCCTGTCCCTACAACCAGACGAGAGCTACGGCGCTTCTTGGGTATGACAGGATACTACAGATGTTTTTGTAAAAACTTTTCAGTGGTAGTGGCTCCCCTTACTAAACTCTGTAGCCCAACTGTACCGTTTGTATGGACAAGTGAATGTGACTATGCCTTTGCCGCTGCTAAGTCCCTGTTGTGCAGTGCTCCTGTATTGGCTGCGCCTAATTTTACTCTTCCCTTCCAGTTAGAGGTGGATGCTAGTGGTATTGGAGCTGGAGCCGTCTTGTTACAGGTCGGAGAAGATGGTGTGCATCATCCTGTTTCATATTTTTCAACAAAGTTCAAGTGCCATCAACTAAACTATTCTACCATTGAGAAAGAGACGCTGGCCATGTTACTTGCATTACAGCACTTTGAGGTATATGTGTGTTCCAGCCCATCTCCTGTGACTGTGTACACGGATCACAATCCTTTAGTTTTCCTGAATCAGATGTACAACCATAACCAGCGTCTGATGCGTTGGGCGCTGATGGTCCAGGGTTTTCAGCTTAACATCCAACACAAGAAGGGGTCGGAAAACGTGGTCGCCGACGCTCTGTCTCGTGGGTGAGATATACAAGTTAAGATCTAAGTAGAGAACAAGTAATACATCATTGCTGAATATAACTGTTTTAGGGCAAGTATTGTGTGTGTGTGTATAGATATATACATTAACAAAACCTGTGGTTTTGATCTTAAGGGAGGGGGTGTTACGACTCTAAGGGATATGTGTTTGGTTTGGGGTGTGTTTTTGTTTTGTCTCTTTCTCAGGTAGTGTGTTTCATCTGCGTGAGTGAGTAGCAGCAGGTGTACCTGATCAACTGATTGAGTGAGAGGCAACAGGTGTGCCTAATCAACACTCAGTACATGGAGGATAAGAAGGCTTGATTTTACACTGTCAGGGTGGCACATCCGTGAAGCAGACCTCTGCCAACCAGTCAGCCCAGCAGAACAGAGATAGCCCAGTCAACCAGTGGGTTGAACTTCGACTTGGAAGGTTTTGTGAGTTCAGAACAGTGTCTGACTTTTAAACCTCCTCAGTGGAGAAAGGACTGTTCATTGTGATTCATTTAGCATTGAACTTTGCTCCTTATCACTTAGCCTGAGTGTATTGTTGCTTTACTTTGTTTGCTTGTTGATTGCTTCTGAGAAAGATAGTTTTGTGTTGGTTTTCTTTGGCCCATATTGTAATAAATACACTTTAATTTGACTTTCTGTCTTCTTTTGCCCTGGTTTATTTTTAATAATTGTTGCTCCTCCTCCCCCTGGATTTACCATCAGGAGGAACGTAACACCCTTCTTGAGTCCTTATAGTAAAGTTTAAAATCATTGTTCAGTGTAAAATTAAATCAATAACAATGGCCAATGTAACCAAATGTTCTGTCACAATAAAATAAAGTTTAGCTCAGTTATTGGTTCATTGTGATTCTATAACAACAGCAACAACAATAACTATTATTATTATTATTATTATTATTAGTTGTTGTTGTTTTTGGTCATTTATTGTACAATGGCACAATATTTCTTGCATTTGCCAGAACAGAAATGAAGGTTACA
>CM049807.1:2497566-2597687 GCA_027422405.1 Ptychobarbus kaznakovi | reverse complement strand
CAGCACTGCTTCTGAACATCCACTCGGCTCCGAAGCAAAAATCAAATCATTGGAGCATATTGTCACCCTTTATACCGTATGCACGGGGAGTGTCTTGTCATTTATTTAAAATTAACTAGATAATTTCTTGGTGTTATTTCTCTTAATCAGAGATGTCGGGGTTCCAAGTAAATAGCCAATGTCGTCACGACATAACTCGTAAAGACCGACAGTTAGGAAAGACAACTTCAGCAGTTTTAAGGCTTGAATTGAGGAACTGATTACATTTATCAGACTCTTTTATCCAAAGCAACTTACAGTGCATTCAGGCTATACATATTTTGTCAGTATGTGTGTTTCCTGGGAATCGAACCCACAACCTTTTGCTCTGCTAACACAATGCTCTACCACTGAGCCACAGGAACACAGCTTAGTGATTAAGCTATGATTTAGTGATTAAACAAAAAAAAATATGGAAAGAATTTGTTCATTTATTATCTGTTTATTTTAAGAGAATTAGCTCAATTTTGCAGTTTTGTTTTAGAGGTGATTGTTAATTCCCAGCATGCTTTGCATATAGCTGGATCGAGAGTAAATTTGGAAATGAAATGCTATTTTATGTGTTTTTGAGTGAAGGGAAAATCTATTAATGTTTAATGTTCAGTTATGTAAGAGTTTCTGTTATGTTGAAGTTTCCATTGCCCAGTGCAATAGTTACCATTGTGCAGAAGAGTAGCGCTTATGATTATGGATACTACTCCTATAAGACATTAAGTCTTGTTCAGAGAGCAGAAGTTTTGCTAGTGCTAGTGTAGTATTTTCCAGTATTTCTCAAGTATTTTTCTAATTGAGCTGTTTGGCTGTAAACGGTCTTTTAAATGTACAAAATAACTCAAAGTCAAATACAAACAGGCCTCACTGAAAATCACAGATTTTGAGAATCAACTTAAAATAAATGAGCACATTTCACTAATTATATTAAATTCATTGTGTCAAAGATTAATTCATTTAGGAGATATTACATGATTTTTCAGGTAGATTCCATTAAAAAATCAAGTCGTAAAAACTATTCAAAAATATTAAGTGTTAACGTACTATACTTTAAACGCACTGGTAGCTATCCGTTAAGTTTACAGACATTTCCATTAACGCTAAAACCCAGGGTAACACACCTGTGAAAAATTGCCATATTAACATTGCACCATATGTTGAAAGACTTTTCTCAGAGTGTATAAGTGTTAGTGTCAGTCTTGCATGAAATCAAAGCTCTGCGTCTTCCTCGCAGTTGACCTGCACTTAACAGAGGGCTTTGTTAGCATAAATCTTTCCATTCATCTCTAGCAAAGAGAGATTTGTATCACAGGCTTGTGACAAAACAAGACAATTTCCACTATCGCCTCCTCACAGCGGCCAAAGCGTGCACCTGTGTCCTTTTTTCTTGTTTCCATCTGAGTCTATTCACAGAGGGAAGAAAATGCCTTTTTTAATGCCTTTGCCTTTTAGACTCACTCCTGTGTGTCAAACGGGTCAAGGATACGGCAGATATTCACAGCAGCGCTTGCTTCACGCTACATTGTTCCTTAAATGAATCTCGACGGCTTTTAATCAGAGATGCCAATCACTTCGAATTCTGAACACTGCTTACAACTCACAGCTAACAATAATGTGATTATTCTAGCTCTATATTGCCCCCCCTTTGTGTTGAGGTCTGATAGCTTAGCAGTATGAAACCATAATTAACCTACTGCTGCAGGATCAAGTTGTAAATCTTGCTGAAGCTGAACTTCAGATTTGTTCTCCTTGGCAATTGTTTTAAAAAAAAAAATTAGTGGATTATGGCCACGTCATCACCGAAATGTCCTATTGTTGCTCAATTTTTTCCAGATATTGTGCCAGTACCCTAAAATAAAAAAGCTGAATATTTTCTTGCATCAGAGAAAAAGAAAACCTTCTCTGATCAAAAATCTATTTTATCTTCTATTTTTTTCTAACCAACTGAATTTAATCAAATGGTTCCGTTATTTAAACTGAATCAATGCTAAGAATCTGGAGAATTACATCTGTTAATTATAAAGCCAATATCAAATACAGAAGTATATAAAAATATATACCTCAAGTAATGCATTTCAAAGGAATTTTTTTTCGCCCATTGAATAATGTTCTCACTAACCCTCAATCCTCCAAGATGTAGACAACTATTTTCAATATGTTATCAAATTTTTTTTAACCAGATTTTTAGCACTCTTAACATTACATCACTTGCTCACCAGTGGATGCTCTGCAGTGAATGGGTGCCGTCAGAATGAGAGTCCAAGCAGCTGATAAAAACATCACAATCATCCTCAAGTAATCCACATGAATCCAGTCCATCAATTAACATCTTGTGAAGCTAAAATCTGCATGTTTGTAATAAAACAATCCATAATTAAAGTCAAATTTGAACTTTAACTCAATTGTTTATGACCAAAATATGAGTGCTCTATATAATATTGCTTTCTCCAATAAAATAGTCATCTGAATCAGGAGAGAAATACACAGATCAAGCACTATTCACAAGCTGTCTGTCACTGTCGGAAGCGTTATTATGGACTTTGTCCAGAAGCAACAATTTAAAGTTAAAATACCTTAACAATGAATTTGTTTCTTACATGCAGATTTTTACTTTGCAAGACATTAATTGATGGACTGGAGTCATGTGGATTACTGTGATGTTTTTATCAGCTGTTTGAACTCTCATTCTGACGGCACCCATTCACTGCAGACGATCCACTGATACAAATGATATAAAACTACATTTCTCAAAATCTTCAAAATAATAGCAAGCTATTCCTTTAAATATTTGGCCTATAACTGGTCCATGTTAGATTATACAGCAACTGTCATGGTTTATAATTATCCTTGCTTCGGGGGATTAGAGTTGTTGGGATTTTTCTCCAGTTGTTTTTTATCAAAAACCACATCAGCTACAAATTCAGCAACCTCTGAGACACTGAATACAGATATCTGACAGCTAAAGGTCACTACAATGTTTGCACTATAGCAATATTAAACCCAGAGGAAAGGCCTAGAAATATGTTTGAAATATGTCAAACATCAAACAGTACAAAGACATTGTTTGAACTATCTGGGACATGTTTTCCAGAGTTATGGTTAATGTCACTCCCTGGCATCTTCCCACTTCAGCTTCATTATTTTAAAGTGAATGACAAATATATTATTACAACTCACTTAAGACACGCTGCTGCCAGTCTTTATCAATATTTTTTTTAAATGACTCTTTATGCAGGTTTCATTGGCAACAAGTGACAAGTGCTTTATGAGTGAGCTGCTTTATTCATCCACTCTGCTTATTCAGGAGCAAAACAAGCTACTACTATCTTTCTGGATAATTTTATCAAAACACTGATTCATTCATTCATTTGAATGAAACAAGTAACTGTCCATATTCACATGAGAATCACTAAATTTAAACAAACTGGTTGTGTAAAATATGATCAATTGTGCCACAATATACGATATATCGCACCACTGCTGTGTGCTGCAAAATGGTTAATTCCACCGTGTAATTCAACAAATATTTCAACCGGCGGAGAAAAAATAGATAAAGTAACTGCCAATAAATAAATGAATAAAAGCCTTTCAGCTCAATTATTTGTCATGTTAGAGACGCTGACATGCCAACCTTTGAGACATGAATATTTGATGCGGTAACTATCTATTAATTTAGTGAATAGTGTCACATTTTCCTTCTTGACTAAAATAAGCATCACATCCCTTCATGTGTAACAGCACTTCTGCAGTTCTGTCTTTTGCCCTTGAGTAAGGCACTTAACACCAGGCTGCTCAAGGGGAAGACTGTCCCTGCAATTAACGCACCAGAAGTCACTTTAAATGAAAAGCATCTGCTAAGTGACAAGGAACTAGCTTCCTCTGTTTGTGAGTCCGGTTGTGATGGATAATGTTTAGAACAGGGGTCAAGACATATGAGAGACTTGGGATTGTATCTCTGCCCCTGCACCGTTCGTTCCTGGCGCAAGGGCAGAGATTGCATGTTTAGTAAAATTTTCCAACCATAAATATATCAAAATTAAATTTTTGATTAGTAATATGATATGCATTGCTAAGAACTTTGTTTGGACAACTTTAAAGGCGATTTTCTCAATGTTTTTTTTATTTTTTTTTGCACTCTCAGATTCCAGAAATTCAAATAGTTGTATCTCGGCCAAATATTGTCCTATTCTAACAAACCATACATCAATGGAAAGTTATTATTTATTCAGCTTTTAGTTCAAATTCTCAACAAAATGTTTCAAACAAAATGACCCTTATGATTGGTTTTGTGGTCCAGGGTCATATATACATACAGTTGTAATCATACATTGACAAAGACCTTACAGAATCTGCAAAATCATTTAAAAAAATTAACAGGGATCATAAAAGTATTTTAATAGTACTGCCCCACTATTATGAATAGGCTGTTTCACCTAACAGATGTTAACATATTGTCCAAAAGCTGTAATTAAATTAAACTATTTCTAAACTAAATTTGTGAAAAGGCCTGTTTATAAGTTGTGCGTCATTACCTGGAGGACGTTTTCTTGTATGATATCAAGATTCATCTTTTCATACTGAGGGCAACTGAGGGATTCTTCCATGTAATCACCATCATTCTGTTTGGACACAAGTTATTATTATTATTAGTAGTAGTAGTAGAAGTTTTATAGAAAATTGTAATAGTAGTAGTAGTGAAGTCATTGGGAATATTACACAATTACAAACACCATTGGGCCTTTGAGTAGATTTTGGCTCTGAATATATATATATATATATATAATATATATAAGATATTAATACTGTTAAATAAATGGATTAATCGTCCAACTGAAATTTTCTTCTATCTAAATGTGTGAGTTATATTTATTAAGCATTTATCAGGCTCTCATACGTTTTTATTTAAAAAATTTGACATGTATAAAATTTCCTATTTATTTATATAAATATTATATTTATTTATATTATTATATTTTAATATGAATATATTTAATATGGAAACATAACATATTTTTCTTAAATAAATACATATATTAAAAACAAAAACATTATTTTGGATGATGAGAATGAGCGCTCAGATAGGCTTTTTATTGTCACATACACAATTAACAGAGTATAGAAGATGTGTTCTCTCTGCATTTAACCCACAAGTGCACACATAATGGGCAGCCAACAGTGCGCGCGGGAGCAGTCGTTACTTCTGCCGGACCGGATTAACCCAAACCTTGGGTTACTGTTTTCAATCCAACGCTCTACCTAGGCAAACTGCCCAAATAGTTTGATGTGGATTAATAGAAAGCGTAATAGGATGTGATTAATCGTTTTAATCGTTTGACAGCTAATATATATATGAAGAGTTCAGATGCAAAATAAATGGCGTCTGAAATTTTCTTCTAAAAAATTATCAGGCTCCTGTATTTATGTTTCGTTGTTTCACTTTAATTGCATAGAAAAGGAACTATAATTGCCATTAGAGTAAAAATGACTGAATCTAAACATAGAAACCTGATAAAAAATGCTGTTTTTATGTGTATATATAAATGTAATATATATTATATGCATGCAGGCAGAAATTTAAGTGCCTATAGCGGATTGACCGAACCAATATATTCAGTCATCTGTTGAAAGCAATGTGTAACTCTGACACTTGTAAAAGAATAGCTCATTCCCTTTTTCCACTGATAATAAAGGTTGAAATGCAGATACAGGTGGGATTATGGGTAATTAAGGCTGGCGTATGTTAAATGTGAGCGCTGTGAAATCCAGAGGATGAGGGGGGGCAGTGGGGGATGCCAGGCTCTGAGGCCGTCAAGGGCGATTATTGGGTGCTGGGAGAGATGCTGTCCTTTCCAATTAAGCAGAGCTGCTGTCGACAGGGGTGAGAGACTTCTGGAGAAAATAAGACCCAGGGAGACAGCAGTGAGATGTGGAGAGTGGAGGAAAGATGCCAAATATGTTGGAAAAGGGGTTTTCATGACAGAATGTGATGGGAGTCGAGGTCCAATGAAGAGATCTAGACTTCTCAGATTTAATTAGCATCCGTATGAACAACTGATGGATTGGGGCTATGTTATCATGGCCAAGTTTTCAACCAACAAACCCACCATGAAATTAACTTGTTCGCATTTGTGTCTCTAACTTGCTTCTCGGTGACCGTTTCTGTGAGTTGCTTCTTACTGAACTTTTTCCACTGCAACTCATGTTACACGTCAAGGGCATACTGAATTGTTGTATTGTTACCATTTGGATTCAACTAAGGATGACAAAATTAGGTATTTGTAGGTAACTTATTATACATTTTTCCAAATTGTTTTATATACAGTATATTAACTACAGTATACTATCTAGATATAGCACATCCAGCTCCCCAGCTAACAAAATATGTGTTCTCTGAACATTTTACTAACATTCACATAAAGTTAAAAATATTACGTCTGAATTTTCTCTGAACATTTTCGGAACTTTCAAAGTGTCCAGTTTTTTTTTTCATCGTTATTGGAACGTTATAGGAACATTTTAAAAACATTATAGGAATGTTACTTTTGAATGTGTTTTCTGAACATTCTGAAACAAGCTGTTCCGTGTCGCTTTTTCATTTTCTATGAGAAATGCTTATTATGGAAAACACAGTGATACTGATATCTCATAACATCAGCAGTTGAGCACTTGTGGCAAGTCACATCTATTAAATAGTTTGAAATATCACACACAGACCTCAAAATGATGTACATGAAATATGAGAAGGGTAACAATAACTGATCATTTGGATTAGAGGAACAAGGTCATCCTGGCATCAGCTACTAATGCATGCTGGGCAGAGGGTGAACCAAACTATTTTCACTTTTTCATTGTAGGCCTATTTCAATCATTTGAAAATAAATACATAAATACAATTTGGTTTGCATTAAACCAAGCGCTATTGTTGTTAAACAAACACACAAACATAGTGCATTGTAATAGAAAAGCTGCCCTGAGATGCATTACATTCTCCTACCTTGAATTCCTTCAAACGTACCTTGCCCAGAATAGCTAATGTAGCCACTGGAGACACTGAAGTACTTTTTAATGATGTGAAAAAAAATATCATGGATATGAAAGTCAGTTACTTGGAAAAAAAAACAAGTTCTACGAAAACTGTGTGGAGGGAGTTATGCAAGAAGTGAGCTTAACTGAGTCCAGCCACATCTTGTCAACTCAGTGTGTGTTAAATCAACACGGGAGGACTTTCTGCTGTCATTACATTACCAGTCACAGTTTACAATGTCAATCACAGTTACATTTGCAAAACCGCTACGATACAACACAGCCATGAGGTTAAGTTTATAGCATTATATTGAGAACATGTGAGGCCATCTGTTTCCATCCATTACTTCATCCATTCTCCAAACCGCTTGTCTTACGGACTATCACACTGTTTCAGTCATGGATGCATATGCCTATCTATCTGTTTATTTAGACAGATGTTTTTCTTCATATAACTCTTATACAACTTCTTATATTATTATGTATATATAATAATTTGTTCATGCCAGTAACAGAGCATAAGACTTGTCCGACTGTAATAAATACTCTGCAGTAAACATTAACTTATATTAGATTTAACTTCCTCAAAGTATTAGCTAGTCTTCTTAAAAATGAAAAATAACAACGTATGTTATAATGAAAAACAGGATAAAGCTGTTTCCACTCTTTGATTATATAATGAACGTTATGAATTACCCTTGAAAACATGGGGAAGAAATACAACGAAGGGTAATTAAAGCAAAACAGAAAAACCCATATAAAGAAAATGTCAAATAAAAAAATATATAAAACTACCTTTCTATATGGTAGATTATATTCAAATAAAGAAGTTTTGAATTAATATGTACTTCTTGTTTGCTTAATCCTGGTGGGAAGCATATTGCAAGCAGCAGATGTTATATCCTATATTAAACATTTCATAAAAATAGTCAGTGGGCACGATAAAGCCAAAGGGCTCACTTGAAATATATTGTACCTGTATATTGTAAATCAATGATATTGTAAATAATGTGACTCCTTTGAGCTGCCTGCTTTGATTCATAGCTCAGAACTTTTTATTAAAGTTTTCAAAATCACAATGAAGAAAATGAATGGAAAACAATTAACCAAGGTCAATTTCACAATCTGAAAAACTGTATGGTGTATTGTACTCTATGTCGCCTATATAATGTCACTGTATAAAAAAAAAAATTAAAAAAAAAAGTGTATGTGGGGTTTGTTTTTTTATTTATTTATTTATTGTTTTTATTTATTTATTTAGTTTTGTAGTCTTCATCACTGCAGCATGTATTGCGTCGACTGTAACTGTACATTCAGGGCAGTTTCTGTCACAGTGACATTTGTCACAGCAGCACAGCACAGTGCTCACTGTTTGTCTAATCTTCATGCTCCTGCAAAGAAAGCATTACAAACGGAGCTGACCCTAAATTCTGTGGCTAGTGTTCTCTAAACGCCAATATGCAATCTGCTCAAATGTCTTTTCAGACAGACTTTTAGTCATATTTCTGGCTTGGCTTTCTGCTTAACGTTGGCTGACATCTAAAAGCTGTCTGGCTCCAAACACTCTTCAGGTATTCTTCCTGAATGACAAATGTACACGCCCAGCATGGTGTGTCAACCAAGGAACACTACTGAATAAAGCCGATTGAAAGCTCTTGTGAAAGTTCCAAAAGCGTTCAGCGGAGAACAGCGTAAGCTGGATTTGGGGAAATAACCAGCAGAGATAAAGGGGCACTCTTACCCCTTTTCCACTGAGTAACTGGGGTTCAACCGGGCACCGTTCCACACCTCTACACTGAAGAAAAGGGGATTCTGTGCAGGAACATATGGCTCTGTAAAGGACTTAACGTCAGCTGAGTACTGGCTCTGACACCAGTCATTTTCTCTGGAATTATTTTATTTATTTATTTATTTATTTATTTAATACATTTTTTGGCCACCAATAACTAGAGTATTAAGTGGACAGAAATACAAAGACATAATTAGAGGAGATTAACTATAGTGACAATGTAAAAACTCAAAAAAGTAAGGACATTGTTACATGTTACAAAATATTTATATTTCAAATACATACTTATCTTTTGAACTTTGTATTCATCAAAGAATCCAAATAAAAATGAATCACACAAAACCATTAAGCATCACAACTCTTTTCAACATTGATAATAAGAGGAATGTTTCTTGAGCAGCAAATCAGTATATTAAAATAATTTTTAAGAATCATGTGACACTGAAGACTGGAGTAATGATGCTGACAATTCAGCTTTGCCATTACAGGAATAAATTAAATTTTAAAATATATTAAAATAGAAGAGTTATTTTAAATTGCAATAATATTTCACAATATTACTGTTTTACAGATTGTTTTCTGAATTGAAAGTTCAAAGTAACAGTTTTTATTTTAATTAGATTTTTTTGTTACATTATAAATGTATTTACTGTCAATGCATAAAATAAACCCTAAAATTAAAAAAAATGAAAATGAAAACCCCAAAATAAAAAACAATTATAAAAACCCTATATGTAGTTAAACGGTATTTTACATTTATCATGCTTTCATTGTGATGTTTGTTCATTTTTGGAGCACCTGGTCCCCATCCACTTAGATGATATAAAAGAAAGCAGCTAATTTCTTTCCCCTACAGTCATTCAGGTTTGGTATGACATGTGATGAAATACGTTTTATTTTTAAGTGAATTAATCCGTTAAAATATGTGAAGTATGATAATTCTGAGTATCAGAGTAGCATTTAAAAACACCGTCCAACATGCTCCTGCTATTATCAGACCTGCCTAACCTACTTGTGTTTCATGTCCAGTATTTATTACAACCACCTCTATACATCCTTGAACTGATAAACTATTTTAAAAGCCAAACGCAAGGACGACATATTTGAGGTTACTTCACTTTCACCTCTAAATGATTCCTCCACCCACTTTGACCTATGTTTCCTCTAACTGGGCCACTGTGAGTCTTTCTTTACATTACTTCAGCTAAAAACAGTATCATGTACAAGGATAGTCTTTCCACCTTTGTGTGTTTGTAGACCAGTGATACTCCCCGTTTCCTTCTAATAAAAACCAGCCTATAAGTAGACCTGACCTTCTTTGTCACTATTTTACTGACATAATATGTAAAACTGGGTGCTGTTTGACAGAAAAAGCAGGGGTATATATGTCACCGCATTCTTTTTACTGAGGATCCCATGAGGATTTATTCTCTTCTATCCAAAATGTAACCTTTACTATAACATAAAAATGTCAACGCTGATCTGAAACGTGTAAGAGATTCACCTGTGTCCTACTTATTCATGAAGGACATAAAGAGAACGAAAAAAGAAGAGACACTTTTAAATAACAGCACAAAACTTTCATTGGATTTTCAGCACAATAATGAAATATCAAGGTTCAAGGTTCTTTTATTCGTCACATACTCAATTATACAGGATATAATCAGTAGTGAAATGTAAATCAGGTCAGGTCCGCTCAGTGCAAAAAAATGAAACATAACACAAGAGAATATATATAAATATAGGTAAGAATAAAATAAAAATAAGGGGTAAAATGTGCAATGAAATAAAATGTGCAATACAGTATACTGTGGACTTAATAAATAATAATATAAACAGGGATGTGCAAGAGGAATGTGCAAACATGGTTGTACCGGGTATGTACACATTAAATATCATGGGAAGAATTCATGGTTTAGATTGTTTTAGCTCAAAGTGACTTTCATAAACCAGGCAAAGATGCAAATGTGTTCACAAAATCCAAAATATTTGGAAAATATTCTGTAAAAGAGATGCAGCGTTTAGATATGCAGCGCTGTTAAAACAAATGATAAAACACTGCATGTGGCAGTACCGCAGTTATTTAGTGTTGATTTTGTACAGGCTAACTGCCTGATTTATGGATTTATCACGTTGCTTAATTTGGAATTCATTGTTGTGCTCAGAAAGTCACGACACATGAAGAATACGTAACTCAAACGCAAATGTAATTAGCCCCCAGTTCTGGACCATGAGTCATTTTATACCACTAGAGGGTAAAAATCATGCATTTTAAAGTCTTCACTTGAAATATCAGCAAAACATTCTTTATCCATGGCTAAATGATCCCATTTCCCACAAAGTGTTTTACTCTTTGCAAACTCATGCGGTAGATTGCAAACAGACTGAGCGTGTCCAATCTTCACTTGTTTTTGATGAAAGTTTTGTACGCTCATGAGCATGGCACTGCTGTCATTTCTGTTAAAGGAGGCCAAGATTAGCCTGAACATTTCTGTACAACCCCCCCCCCCAGGTAAACCTCGTTTTCGTGGAGGCCAAGATTAGCATAACAAGGAACGCCAAAGGCTGCAGCTGCATTTGCTGGCTTTCAGTGCCTCTTTTGTGTGTACACCAATGCTAACATGCACTGATGCTAATTGATTTGATCTTAAACGGAAGATTTTGTGTGTTTGTTTGTGGGTGTGTGGGTAAATAAATAATTCACAAAAGTAGCGATGGTCATTGTTTGCCAACTAAGCAACATTTCAGACCCCAAAACAAAAAAACAAAAAATAATAATCTAATGACTTCTTTGATAAACCTTATCTAGGTTCCATGACTCACCGGTTTGACGTCTATAGCAACATTTAGCAATGACTAAATGTCTTTAGATACTTTCCATTGAAAGTAGTTGGCATACCATTTTCTGCATCTTTTTTTCATCTGGGCAAACATTTTTTTGAGCAAATCGTTTTTAATATGCATTTGAGAGACTCAAACGTTGCAGTTGCAGAGACTGTAGAATTGCTTTCCCTAGGTTTTTTTTGTTTGTTTTTTTACACATTGAGTGGAAATATGTTAAACAGCTTACTGTATAGAAATGTACTGTTACACAGTTTTGTCATGAACGACGGCTAATATTAGGAAATAACAGAAAGCAGTCAGTGATGTGTAATGAATTTACTCAGTTGATATTATCAGAGCTTCTTGAAGTATCTTGCACACTGGATTTGATGTGAAGCACTCACCAACCCGATCAGGAAATCACAGCAAAGCCTCTGCTGCTTCCCAGCTCTTGGGAACGATCAGTAAGGCCTCCAGATATTGAGATGTGTTTACAATATTGCACTACTGAAAGTATCATGTCAAGCAGGTAAAATGCATGGTATGAGGGCTGCGCCACAAGAGAACAAAAGGACCCGGAGATACTGGTACATTCAATTTAACATGTCGCAAACAGGGTTTTTTGGGGGAATCTGAAGTTGTGGTTTACCACCAGCTTCTGGAACCACTAAAATTGATATTTCTCTCCTTAGAGATTTTGCCCTCAAGTGCCAGAGATGTTAAATATTATAAGGATTTTTGGTCGGAGTCCCAGATATAACTAGAGTTTATGAGGAAAATAGGAAACAGAGCGCTGCACTCTGGGGATACCGAATGATGTCTGTTCTTGACAATGTCGCATGTGGAAAATATTTCTGCACAGAAAGAAGAAGAAAACTTGACAGCAGGAAACAGTTCTATTTTCATACTCTCATATAGACTCAAAAATTGTTCCATATGGTAACAGCCGTGTGTTCACACGAATCAGCAAGATTTCTGACAGCTGAAAGCTTCACACTATTTTATGTCCCTCTTAAGTGGAGCTTTCTTGATGATCTTTAAATGTGAACTCAGATGTTTAAATGTGATTCATACACTTCATGTTCACTCTGCTGGCTTGACGTCCACATTGAAGTGACACAAGAGCATTGTGGGTGTGCAGGTAGATGATGCTCAGGTTAGAGTAGAGATTGCTTTAACAGCATGTGTGAGCGTGAGCAGGTGAAAGAGCTGCAATTATATAAGTGTATAGAACACTTGTAAATGTAAATTAAAAATTCAGTTCTGATCTTGATTTTAGAAAGTATGTTATCATTCTTACCAGAGCCGATCCTCCCTGTACGCAGAATACGCAAGCTGTGTAGGGTCCCCGAAACACCAGGGGCCCCCTTGCTCTCAAAGATGATTTCATTTTAGTTTTGTTTCTGAATTTGGCCAGCGGCTATGAAAACATGAATGACAATTTATTGTAATACTGTACTTTCGCCCTTTCTACGTAAAAATCAGTCAAATCATGTAACGTGAATATCGTAAAGTCTCTTGCTAGAGACTAAAAAAACGTAGCCGAGCGAGCGGCACTGTTTCTCGAGCGCTTCAACTGTATTCAGTGTGATTTAATTTATAATCATGGATTTTTTTTCTATATGAAATGTACATGTACATTTTGGTAAACTTATAGACATTAAAATAAACGTTTTTTTATTTACACATTTTTATGAATTAACCAAGTGTAATATATCTTACTTATCTAAAATTCAATAAAATTAGCCTATAAATCACATCAATTTAATAATCTTTAAGCCTACCTATACTGAATAGACATACAAAGAGACAGATAGACGCAGGGACGTAGCCATCATTTCAGAACTGAGGGGGACAGAAATGTATGTATATATATATATATCATTACAATATAACATTTCTGTAATGTATATAACCTAAAAGTTTTTGAACAGTACGATTTTTAATGTTTTTTAAGAAGCCTTTTCTCACCAAGCCTGCATTGATTTGATCCAAAAGTTTTACTATGTACAACAGCTGCTTTCTATTTGAATATATTGTAAAATGTAATTGATTGCTGTGATTAAAGCTGAATTTTAGCATCATTACTGCTGTCTTGTGTCACATAATCCTTCAGAAATAATTCTGATATGCTGATTTGCTGATCAAGAAACCTTTTAAATAGTATTATTATTAATATTTAAAACAGTTGTGTACATTTTTCAGGATTCTTTGAGGAACATAAAGATACAAAGATCAGCATTTATCTGAAATAAAAAGCTTCTGTAACATTATACACTATATCATTCAAAAGCTTAGAGTCAGTATAATTAATATTTTATTGATTTGAAAACAGCTGTTTTCATACAGTAATAGCTGTAGACTTCTGCCGCGGTAAACTACGCTTTTTATACCCATCTAACAAAATACTACTCCAATTCAGCTGAACACACTTTCCTGTTAATCACAATAAATGGCCAAGCAAGCGCCCGACACTGACAAGGGACGCGATACAGTACGAGACCAAACGCGATTTCTACTTGAACATTGAACATTAAAGGGTATAATATAAAGATACTTGAACATTAAAGGGTATAATATAAAGATACTTGAACATTAAAGGGTATAATATAAAGATACTTGAACATTAAAGGGTATAATATAAAGATACTTGAACATTAAAGGGTATAATATAAAGATACTTGAACATTAAAGGGTATAATATAAAGATACTTGAACATTAAAGGGTATAATATAAAGATACTTGAACATTAAAGGGTATAATATAAAGATACTTGAACATTAAAGGGTATAATATAAAGATACTTGAACATTAAAGGGTATAATATAAAGATACATTAGAGGGTATAATATAAAGATAATTGAACATTAAAGGGTATAATATAAAGATAATTGAACATTAAAGGGTATAATATAAAGATACTTGAACATTAAAGGGTATAATATAAAGATACTTGAACATTAAAGGGTATAATATAAAGATACTTGAACATTAAAGGGTATAATATAAAGATACTTGAACATTGAACATTAAAGGGTATAATATAAAGATACTTGAACATTAAAGGGTATAATATAAAGATACTTGAACATTAAAGGGTATAATATAAAGATACTTGAACATTAAAGGGTATAATATAAAGATACTTGAACATTAAAGGGTATAATATAAAGATACTTGAACATTAAAGGGTATAATATAAAGATACTTGAACATTAAAGGGTATAATATAAAGATACTTGAACATTAAAGGGTATAATATAAAGATACTTGAACATTAAAGGGTATAATATAAAGATACTTGAACATTAAAGGGTATAATATAAAGATACTTGAACATTAAAGGGTATAATATAAAGATACTTGAACATTAAAGGTATAATATAAAGATACTTGAACATTAAAGGGTATACTATAAAGATACTTGAACATTAAAGGGTATAATATAAAGATACTTGAACATTAAAGGGTATAATATAAAGATACTTGAACATTAAAGGTATAATATAAAGATACTTGAACATTAAAGGGTATAATATAAAGATAATTGAACATTAAAGGGTATAATATAAAGATACTTGAACATTAAAGGGTATAATATAAAGATACTTGAACATTAAAGGGTATAATATAAAGATACTTGAACATAAAGGTATAATATAAAGATACATTATAATATAAAGATACTTGAACATTAAAGGGTATAATATAAAGATACTTGAACATTAAAGGGTAATTAAAGGGTATAATATAAAGATACTTGAACATTAAAGGGTATAATATAAAGATACATTAAAGGGTATAAAATAAAGATAATTGAACATTAAAGGGTATAATATAATGATATTAAAGGGTATAATATAAAGATACTTGAACATTAAAGGGTATAATATAAAGATACTTGAACATTAAAGGGTATAATATAAAGATACTTGAACATTAAAGGGTATAATATAAAGATACTTGAACATTAAAGGGTATAATATAAAGATACTTGAACATTAAAGGGTATAATATAAAGATACTTGAACATTAAAGGGTATAATATAAAGATACTTGAACATTAAAGGGTATAATATAAAGATACTTGAACATTAAAGGGTATAATATAAAGATACTTGAACATTAAAGGGTATAATATAAAGATACTTGAACATTAAAGGGTATAATATAAAGATACTTGAACATTAAAGGTATAATACAAAGTATAATATAAAGATACTTGAACATTAAAGGGTATAATATAAAGATACTTGAACATTAAAGGGTATAATATAAAGATACTTGAACATTAAAGGGTATAATATAAAGATACTTGAACATTAAAGGGTATAATATAAAGATACTTGAACATTAAAGGGTATAATATAAAGATACTTGAACATTAAAGGGTATAATATAAAGATAATTGAACATTAAAGGGTATAATATAAAGATACTTGAACATTAAAGGGTATAATATAAAGATACTTGAACATTAAAGGGTATAATATAAAGATACTTGAACATTAAAGGTATAAAATAAAGTATAATATAAAGATACTTGAACATTAAAGGGTATAATATAAAGATACTTGAACATTAAAGGGTATAATATAAAGATACATTGTATAATATAACATTAAAGGGTATAATATAAAGATAATTGAACATTAAAGGTATAAAACAAAGTATAATATAAAGATACATTAAAGGGTATAATATAAAGATAATTGAACATTAAAGGGTATAATATAAAGATACTTGAACATTAAAGGGTATAATATAAAGATACTTGAACATTAAAGGGTATAATATAAAGATACTTGAACATTAAAGGGTATAATATAAAGATACTTGAACATTAAAGGGTATAATATAAAGATACTTGAACATTAAAGGGTATAATATAAAGATACTTGAACATTAAAGGGTATAATATAAAGATACTTGAACATTAAAGGGTATAATATAAAGATAATTGAACATTAAAGGGTATAATATAAAGATACTTGAACATTAAAGGGTATAATATAAAGATACTTGAACATTAAAGGGTATAATATAAAGATACTTGAACATTAAAGGGTATAATATAAAGATACTTGAACATTAAAGGGTATAATATAAAGATACTTGAACATTAAAGGGTATAATATAAAGATACTTGAACATTAAAGGGTATAATATAAAGATACTTGAACATTAAAGGGTATAATATAAAGATACTTGAACATTAAAGGGTATAATATAAAGATACTTGAACATTAAAGTATAATATAATGGTATAATATAAAGATACTTGAACATTAAAGGGTATAATATAAAGATACTTGAACATTAAAGGGTATAATATAAAGATACTTGAACATTAAAGGGTATAATATAAAGATACTTGAACATTAAAGGGTATAATATAAAGATACTTGAACATTAAAGGGTATAATATAAAGATACTTGAACATTAAAGGGTATAATATAAAGATACTTGAACATTAAAGAGTATAATATAAAGGGTATAATATAAAGATACTTGAACATTAAAGGGTATAATATAAAGATACTTGAACATTAAAGGATATAATATAAAGATACTTGAACATTAAAGGGTATAATATAAAGATACTTGAACATTAAAGGTATAATATAAAGATACTTGAACATTAAAGGGTATAATATAAAGATACTTGAACATTAAAGGGTATAATATAAAGATACTTGAACATTAAAGGGTATAATATAAAGATACTTGAACATTAAAGGGTATAATATAAAGATACTTGAACATTAAAGGGTATAATATAAAGATACTTGAACATTAAAGGGTATAATATAAAGATACTTGAACATTAAAGGGTATAATATAAAGATACTTGAACATTAAAGGGTATAATATAAAGATACTTGAACATTAAAGGGTATAATATAAAGATACTTGAACATTAAAGGGTATAATATAAAGATACTTGAACATTAAAGGTATAATATAAAGATACTTGAACATTAAAGGGTATAATATAAAGATACTTGAACATTAAAGGGTATAATATAAAGATACTTGAACATTAAAGGGTATAATATAAAGATACTTGAACATTAAAGGGTATAATATAAAGATACTTGAACATTAAAGGGTATAATATAAAGATACTTGAACATTAAAGGGTATAATATAAAGATACTTGAACATTAAAGGGTATAATATAAAGATACTTGAACATTAAAGGGTATAATATAAAGATACTTGAACATTAAAGGGTATAATATAAAGATACTTGAACATTAAAGGGTATAATATAAAGATACTTGAACATTAAAGGGTATAATATAAAGATACTTGAACATTAAAGGGAATAATAATTAAAGAACATTAAAGGTATAATATAAAGATACTTGAACATTAAAGGGTATAATATAAAGATACTTGAACATTAAAGGGTATAATATAAAGATAATTGAACATTAAAGGGTATAATATAAAGATACTTGAACATTAAAGGGTATAATATAAAGATACTTGAACATTAAAGGGTATAATATAAAGATACTTGAACATTAAAGGTATAATATAAAGTATAATATAAAGATACTTGAACATTAAAGGGTATAATATAAAGATACTTGAACATTAAAGGGTATAATATAAAGATACTTGAACATTAAAGGGTATAATATAAAGATACTTGAACATTAAAGGGTATAATATAAAGATACTTGAACATTAAAGGGTATAATATAAAGATACTTGAACATTAAAGGGTATAATATAAAGATACTTGAACATTAAAGGGTATAATATAAAGATAATTGAACATTAAAGGGTATAATATAAAGATACTTGAACATTAAAGGGTATAATATAAAGATACTTGAACATTAAAGGGTAAATATAAAGATACTTGAACATTAAAGGGTATAATATAAAGATACTTGAACATTAAAGGGTATAATATAAAGATACTTGAACATTAAAGGGTATAATATAAAGATACTTGAACATTAAAGGGTATAATATAAAGATACTTGAACATTAAAGGGTATAATATAAAGATACTTGAACATTAAAGGGTATAATATAAAGATACTTGAACATTAAAGGGTATAATATAAAGATAATGAACATTAAAGGGTATAATTTATTGAACATTAAAGGGTATAATATAAAGATACTTGAACATTAAAGGGTATAATATAAAGATACTTGAACATTAAAGGGTATAATATAAAGATACTTGAACATTAAAGGGTATAATACAAAGATACTTGAACATTAAAGGGTATAATATAAAGATACTTGAACATTAAAGGGTATAATATGAAAGATACTTGAACATTAAAGGGTATAATATAAAGATACTTGAACATTAAAGGGTATAAATAAAAGATACTTGAACATTAAAGGGTATAATATAAAGATACTTGAACATTAAAGGGTATAATATAAAGATACTTGAACATTAAAGGGTATAAAGGGTATATAAAGATACTTGAACATTAAAGGGTATAATATAAAGATACTTGAACATTAAAGGGGTATAATATAAAGATACTTGAACATTAAAGGGTATAATATAAAGATACTTGAACATTAAAGGGTATAATATAAAGATACTTGAACATTAAAGGGTATAATATAAAGATACTTGAACATTAAAGGGTATAATATAAAGATACTTGAACATTAAAGGGTATAATATAAAGATACTTGAACATTAAAGGGTATAATATAAAGATACTTGAACATTAAAGGGTATAATATAAAGATACTTGAACATTAAAGGGTATAATATAAAGATACTTGAACATTAAAGGGTATAATATAAAGATACTTGAACATTAAAGGGTATAATATAAAGATACTTGAACATTAAAGGGTATAATATAAAGGTATAATATAAAGATACTTGAACATTAAAGGGTATAATATAAAGATACTTGAACATAAAGGGTATAATATAAAGATACTTGAACATTAAAGGGTATAATATAAAGATACTTGAACATTAAAGGGTATAATATCAAAGATACTTGAACATTAAATGGTATAATATAAAGATACTTGAACATTAAAGGGTATAATATAAAGATACTTGAACATTAAAGAGTATAATTAAAGATACTTGAACATTAAAGGGTATAATATAAAGATACTTGAACATTAAAGGGTATAATACAAAGAATACAAAGATACTTGAACATTAAAGTATAATATAAAGATACTTGAACATTAAAGGGTATAATATAATATAAAGTATAATATAAAATATACTTGAACATTAAAGGGTATAATATAAAGATACTTGAACATTAAAGGGTATAATAAAAAGATACTTGAACATTAAAGGGTATAATATAAAGATAATAAAGGGTATAATATAAAGATACTTGAACATTAAAGGGTATAATATAAAGATATTAAAGGGTATAATATAAAGATACTTGAACATTAAAGGGTATAATATAAAGATATTAAAGTATAATACAAGTATAATATAAAGATACTTGAACATTAAAGGGTATAATACAAAGGGTATATATCCTTTAATAATTTATTAATATAAAGATACTTGAACATTAAAGGGTATAATATAAAGCATTATGCTTTCATACTCTGCTTAGTGGCCTTCACGGATAAAGTTTGACATATAAATTAGACTTTGTGTTCATTATTGTTATTAGCTTTTATTGTCAGGGAGGAGTGTGTTGATATGCAAGGTATTATATTGTGTGTGTTAACACAATGCTGGTTGAGTAGTGAATTGATAAACCTGCAATTTTGTATTCAGAACAGGGACACGTCATTGTACTTAATCATCCAAGTGTACAGTATTTGCTCTTTAGATGTTTGTTCGTTGTTCCCGGTGATTTAGTAAAGAAGCGTTCTGCTATCTCACGCTCGACATAATTACCATAATTATGTGGTTTCCATGTTTTTAACAGAACATCAATCCTATTACTTTGAGTCCCCATGGTAACTGCTAAGTGGTTTGCCCAAGACCAGCTAAAGAGCTTCTAGAGTGGCAATTTAGGATTTACTTTTTCTGATACAGTATAAACACAACGCTGGCAGGGGACCAGCATTACATTACAGGCACCCCAGATTGCTCAGAAGATCAGATTCCCGATGGCAGCTGCTAGGATGCCAAATTGGAAAAGTTTTAAGGAGCGGGTTCATGAGTAACCTGTACGCCTTTTGGAAGTCTGCCTTGCCCTTGACTAAAGGACAAAACTTGAGTTATGCATAAATGTTCCTTCAGGTGTCGGGTGAGTAACTATAATTGTAGGGCCTCAAACTCAAATTACCTCAAATTAAGGTAATGATTTTCACTGAGACAGTTGAACAGTTACAACAAATACAAGTGTCTACAGAATCCTTTTTTTAATCTAGTTATTAGTCCTACAGATCAGGTAGGAAGGACATTAAGAGATCAGAAACATCATGAGATGGATTTGATGTAAAGAAATATTTACTTTGTGAAAATTAAACCATTTTTTTTTAGTCAGGCAGCCAAAAATAATGTTGTAAGAGTAGCAGTTTTGATACAACATGTGACATTGAATGCTTAAAATGGTTTTGTTGAGGTGTGCTAATGCTTACCACTCTGTAAAAAGTATATGAAAAACACTGCAAATAAATTAACTTGAAAACAAAGATTATTGGAGTATGTTTTACAAGACGATACAAGACTTCAAAATTTCATGTTTAATTCATTGTGTTACTTCCCATTTCCTAAGAATTAATTGGGAAATTTACTAACAATTTCTAAGTGAAAATTGTTTCTAAATAGTTTTTGTTTTTTTTTCAATGTATTCTCTATATAATCCATGTGGAGGAGGGAATTGTAAATTAGTACACAAGTAAGCAAAGTCAAATACAGCAAAAGTGTCATAAATGACACGAAAGTGAATATTTAAGAATGATGACTATGAAATAATGGCAACAATAATAAATATTGTCTACATTAGGCTACTATATAATGCTTATAAGAGAATTACAGGATATCAGTAAAGGCCAAACCAAAATACAGAAAGAGATAAACACGTGTAGTGATGCCATACTCCAACTGCACAAAAGAGTGTTATGAAAAATTAATACAAACCTCCCCTAAAGATTAAATGAAAGGAACGACTTATCCTTAAATCTTTAGTGAAATACCACAGTTTGCTCATAAACTCAGTTCTCCATGTCTAATGAGGATCTGGAGCAATGCCAGAGATGCTAACTTAGTCCAGCTCTGGCTCTCAATACATTTTTCTCAGTTCATTTATCCTGGCTGCTTATGTGCTTAAAATATCCACACATAGGTTCTGGTCCATTTCTCTTCTGTTTCACCACAGTTAGTTTTCTTGTTAAAAAAATGCTGTCCACTTTCTGGGATGTACAGTTATGAGCCCATCTGTGAGGTGTGAATGGAAAAGCTGTCAGCAAGATGTGTTGAACAGCTGAAAGCTGTGAAAATGTTTACGCAAGCCGTATTTGTGCCCATGTCCAAAAATAAACCTACTACCTGTTTGGAGTGCCAATTCAGGTATTTAACCATTAGGACTCCACAACTGCCTCATATCTCACTTAATCACTGCAACATAAAATGTTTAAAAATGGTCAAGGTTTCTCCTGAATTCAATTATGGTGAAGCACAATGCATTGACCTCTAAATACCTAATACATTAAAGGTTTTCTAGGCTAGTCACACCAGTAGCCGGTGACAAAAGACTCTCTTTATGAGTCACCAAATCATTTAGAACGGATTCGATTTTCACTTAACCTATTTGAGTCGTATCAATTCACTACTACCACTACAGATGTGCAACAATTTTTGGCTTTGTTTTGAACTACTTTCATTGGTGGGACAAAACAGACAAAGCAACTGTTGCCAAATCAATATTAACTTCTTTATTAAGCTATCGTGTAAAGGCCATATCACACTCCCAATCATGCTGCTTGTCTGAATCAGCAAAGCTGTGTGATTATACGCTAAAACAGACATATAATATGGATGTATTGACAGCATAACACATAAAAGTATTCAGATAGCTCAACTCCTCGACAAATAGTTTATACTATGTGTAACACAGTTCGTAGATCAGGAAGATGGAGGCAGGAACCGGCGAACATTTAAACACTTTAATAATAAAATAAACAAACACAAAATAAAAGCAGCAGCCCCTCACGGACGACTGCCGCACATAAAATACAAATAAAATCCAGGCCTGGTCCTCTCTCTCTTCCACTGTCGTCACTCCTCCTTTTATTCCTTCCATCGCTCCTCCGTGGGACTCGAGACAGGTGAGTGATGCAGGTGTGACGCATTATAATTTACTCCACCGGCCTTGTTCCGTTCCCACGCCTCTCTGTCCCGCCCCACTCGTCACATACCCCCATCGCCCCTCGCAGGCCGGGGGTACCCTCGATATGCAAAACGACAAAGCAATATGTAAAATGGCAATGTATTTCTGTATTTAAATACACATTTTCCCATTCATATGTGCAACATTTCGTGAAAAATTAAGCACGCCCCTAGTGGCAAAAGGACGCATGATAGGTCAATATTCACCGTTAACCAAACAGGTTTCACCTGCCTGAACATCTCACACTGTTTACACTCGGATTGATGCACATCTGCAAACCGACAGTGCTATTCTAAACTTATTTACTACCTTACCTTATATTTTATTACTCTTTTATTTTAATCCGTAAAATAGCGCATGTTCTGTGGCACCTGAACAGGGACGTGCGTTCAGAGAGATCAGGGGCTCAAATGTAAAAAAAAAAAAAAAAAACAACGTGGGGGGAGGGGGGTGGGTTGTGGGTTGTGTTGGTGTTATAGGTCAAAGGTTTTGGATACATTATCTTTATATTTTGCATCAACTATAGGATTTTCTGTATTGATTTTTTACAGGTATTTTTAAAATCATTGTGAGAATTGCAAGAAAAAAAGATCTTACTGAGGATGAACTTGTATATTTTGTAGTAGGTTACCACATTCCCCTTATCCCTGCAGATTTTTATATTTAGTGCTTGAACAAGCATTAGGAAATTGATTTTTTAAAAGGCTATTGTGATAGAACAGAAGAAACAGAAGAACAGAAGCTCCTTTATATTGAGAACCATGCAGGCCATTGACATCACAACCCCTTGCTGACTCGTCCTATGTTTATATGGATTGCGAGTCCAGTGCCATGTGACATGCAGTGGTTAATTTTTAATCTTAAGAGGCGTGTATATCACGCATATAGACAAACATAAACGAATGTTGATGATAATGGCAAAGTTCAAATCAATATAAATCTATTTGGAAGAAAAAACATCAGAAAACATCAGGTTAGCGAATTCACTGAGCCATATTAATCTGAGCCCATTGTGAATTTCTGAGATTAAAGGGATATGCTTTTAAAACGCATGCAAATAATAAAATTTTATGATGATGAAGAGCATGAGCGAGAACACGACAGACATGATAATCAAAACCAACTGTATATATGCACAGGCACCATCTTGCTAACTGAGTAATTGATGCAAAGCAGAGTCAATAGTGCTGTTTCATTCAGAAGCTGCACATCCCCAATTGGTCACACCCTCTCATAAAGATGTAGCCCAGTCCTGTAACATCCCCGCAGGGACAGAGCAGATTGCTTCCATTTTATCAGATGCAGTGGACCAAAGGCTAACACAGATCAGCTCGTTTTAGGGCTGAAAACTCGGCAAGTAGTACAGATGCACAACAGGAATGGTGAGAAGAGATAAGATCTGAGTTTAAACCCATGGTTACTGTTCACTTGCAGTTGCTTTTGTTAAAGGAGGAGGATGGGTTAGTGTTTTGTTCAAACTCTCTGGTTCAGTAGTTAACCCTTTATAACTCAAACTGCATGGGTAGTTGTCAAAGAGCTGCAGGTGAAAAACAAGTGCACTTCCATAACATACTTAAAGTGCTCTATTTTCACGCACTAATTTTGTACTTAATATACTAAAATGATCCTTTAGTACTTCTTAAGTTAAGCTTAAGATCATCTAAGTGTACTCAACTGTGCTATTTGGAGACATCGCGAATATGAAATAAAATGCACTTTTAACATACTATCTTACCACTTGTAGTATACTTGAACTCGTTTTTCATTCACAAGTACACTCAACTGTACTACAAGTGGTAGCTAAATACATTTTTTTAATACAAAGATAGTATGTTAAAAGCATATTTTAGTTCATTCAAGGTGTCTCAAAATAGCATCGTTGAGTACACTTAGATGATCTTAAGTTTATCTTAAGAAGTACTAAAGGATCATTTTTAGTATATTAAGTACAAAATTAGTGCGCGAAAATAGAGCACTTTAAGTGTATATATGTATATTATATACTGTATATTATGGAAGTGTACTTGTTTTTCACCTGGGTTAGTCACTTCTGTTCCTGCAGGGCTGCAAATGATTCAGCGTTCACCATACAGGTGTGACAATGATACGAGGGAAATGAGCTCTGTGAGCTACAGAAATGTCTCAGCAAATGAAGGAAAACAGCATATGCACAGAATCGATTGCATTCAACTTTTAAGAATGAGCAAGGCTTTGTGAATGCGATTGCCGTTTTGCTGTTTTCAGATCTTCTGGTTTGTTTGTTTATAGGTGTGGATGAAAGGCTGGCAGTTTACATGTTTAGTCATTTCGAAATGAATAATGCATTATGAAAACAGAGAGCGGAAAAATAGAAATCAACATGAAACACAACGCAAACATTGAGATCTTTCATTTGCTGCATAAATCATAATTTCAAATAAATATATAAATGTGAAATGTTCTCACTGTCTGTCATTTTGAGCTGCCCCTTAGAGTAAAATCACAATTGAGATCTCCATATTATCTCAATGTTTTTTTCCTATAGAGTAATGAGATTAAATGGAGATCAAATGGAGGCTTTTATCTTTCCCCTGCGAAAACGAAGTACACTGCAAACCTTGGTGCTCACTTCTGATTTATTGCTCAGATTCAATTTTTGGTTTGGATGTTAACATTATTATTAATATGTTTTTTATTTGTTTTTTACAAACATGTGCAATAGAATACTTTTATATGGAAGTGAACGTGGAGATGACTGAAGTCAATGTTTACACCTTCATTTATACGGTGGTATGTTGTAAAAGACACATGTAATAAGGAGGACAAAAACAAGGACTATGAATAGGATTTCAGTCATTAACACTAGCAAGAAACTATACAAAAATAAAAAACACCCCCAAATAGGAATTAATTGCCTTAAATTTTTATCCGAAGTAACATGGCATATCATCACTATCTGTCAACACACAAACAAATGACAAAGATATGGGTCAGGACAAAATCAATGCCAGTCCATGCACATAAACCCATATAACTGCATCTAGGCAAACAGCATTAGAACAAATATACACATCACTGGATGACACTAACGGATGCTGATTGACTCAATCAGATGCAGTTACATGCGCTCAAATCTGCTGGACTGGGGTATAAGTCCACTAACGCCTCCTGTTTCAATGAATTGGCAGAAGTGGTTTAAAACCTTCCATTTTAGATATATATTTGGTTTCCTTGTGAAATTAAAGTTGAGATACGGTATGATGTTTCCTCTCATATGCCCTCAAGGGACAGATAAATAGACAGCGTGATCACAGTCTCTCTGTTTTGACCTCTGGGATCGAACTCATCCAGTTTGTGCGATTAGTGCCCAATAGTTTTTGACCTGCTGTCTCCCAGGAAATTATGTCTCAAGAGTAAAAGGTTGTGACCCCAATCTCATCATGTGGACACAGACATTGTTTGACATTTGAGAATATGTGTGCATTTACGTGCATTCATGGGGAATAGCCTCTGAGACCTTTTAGAGGAGGAAAATTAAACCGTTCCTCTAAACTCATTCTCAGTCTCTTTCACTGTATTTCAAGCTTCTCTCAGAAAAGATATTAAATCATGCATGTGCCCTCAAGCAATGACAACTAAACAGTCTCTACACATTTGTAGCAATCTAACCTCACTAGGGCAATGAAACATTCCAATTAATGTAATTATCATAAACGTCAAGCAGAGCATTTGACACAATATTTAAAAATACTCCCTGTTTGCACGCGATTTCCCTGTGGACATGTTTTGTTTTTACATGCAATAAATTAATTACTTTTAAATATGATATACAGGTTGCTAGCTGGAAACTGCTGAATGGTATAACACATTGAGATTTAATCTTTCACCAAAAATCAAAGAATGCAAATATAATAATTTTTCCAATCTAATTCTCTAAGAGGTTTCTATTGTTTTATGTTTCTGCCACGGGATTAACATCCCGTGGTAGCTAGGAATTACACAAGCTTCAGTCTGGATCCAACCCTCTTAAACGATCTGAGACGACCGAACACCTGAGAAGAGATGATGACAACACTTTGGAGGACCTCAGAGGAAGCCAACCATCAGCAATTCTACTGACACATAGATGAGCCAGAGACAGATCTCCGTGAGGAACTCGTCACCTAGACATCCATCGGGTAAAGACCACTGGAACAGTGGAACTGCTTACACTCTGACTTTGCTGCAGTTGGAACAAACTACTGGTTTGTCTGCCGGAGGGGAACTGGCCCCCCGACTAAGCCTGGTTTCTCCAAGGTTTTTTCTCATTCTGTCACCGATGGGTTTTGTTCCTTGCGCTGTCGCTCTGGTTGCTTAGTTGGGGAATCTTCATTTCCAGCAATATCATCGACTTGATTGCACAAATATTATTTAAACTGAACTGAGCTGGACAATGCCATTACTAAATTCTATAATGAAATGCATTCAGCTGAAAATTGAGTGTTAAATCCTATCATTTTACATTATTGACACAACTTGCCTATGTTGATACTGTGCAGTGCTTTGTTACAATTTGTATGTTAAAGGCGCTATATAAATAAAGGTGACTTGACTTGACTTGACTTAAGAATTTATCAAGTATCAAAAAAGACTGATCCAGAAATTCCACAAGCAATTCATCTGCCTTTTTTATTGTTTTTTGACACTGATGAAGCATTTTAATGAATTCCCCTCACTTTAAGCATCATACATATGTCATTTAAGATTTAATAACTAATTTAAGATTTAAAAACAGGTGTAATATTATCCATTCTTTACACAAGAACCCCTTACACAAAGAAAATATATTTCCCTATATTGAGGATGAACAAAGAAAATATTTAATAATTTAATGTATTTCGAAAATATCTAGAATAAGACATTGAGTTAATATTATAACAAAATAAAATATGATGCATAAGGAATTGGCACTCACAATATATAGATACTGTACACATAATAAAATATGACACTGTGTGTGTATTAATAAATTTGAACAAATATGAACTATATATTTTTACATTCATGTTCAATGTATTATGAGGTAATATGAGATGTTCACACAATTATAAGAAAATATGAATTCCATATATTTGTATATATTTATATTTTATGTATTTATATTTTCCACCCACCAAGACATCCAATGATCCAAAAATCCTAAAAGTTCAATATTTGTTTTCAGCAAACACTTTTTCTCATATACCATTATATGCAAACAATAAAGTGAGATAAAAATGTATATGTGTTCAGTGTTAGCTCATGGAATATAAATGAATTAAAGTTATTAAAGTTAGTACATGTAAAAATGTAGTACAGTATTTGTCGTTATTGCTGTGTACATATATATATATATACTGTATATGATCAATACATGCTTCATGCATATATTGCAGTATATTTTGAAAAGTATAAACACTTTCCCATATATGGAAATGTATTATGTAATATTTAACATGATTTTTTCCAGTATATCTCCATGTACTTCAGTACTTTCTGACCACGGGTGAAGGTTTTGTGTATGTGAACAGCAGGTGGATCAAACAGGCTAAACCACATGTATTGTTTTGCATGAGTAAAACAAAAAGACAACAAATTAAAACTTCTTTCATAATACTAAGCAAGAAGAGGAAAAACAAAGACTTGTTGAGAGCAGAGAGAAAACAAGATGGCTTGCGTTCTATTTAAAGGGACATCTCATGCCAATAGCACATTGCCTTAATGAACAACAAGGTGTCAAAACAGCTTAGACGCTTCTCCGTGTTTTTCTCTGGTTTTGCAGAGCTCCCACCACGAGTTCAACAAACCCAGCCCCCTCTAACTAAGGACCAGCCTGAAAATTGACCCTGGAGCTTCAATGTCATGCCAAGCAATTTCAGATTGAACATGGTGCTAATTAGTAAACATCACATTACTTTTTTGAATACATTATCATACGGTCAAAGATCACCAAAGTAGAAGACAGTGTGTTTGTGAACTGCCATTTATTTCTGTAATTTGATGTATTTCTGAAGTAAACAAGATATTTAGAGAGAAGAAAAAAAATATTTATCCTAATTTTATACATTAGGAATTTACTGAATAGTAAAACCCTCTCCCACCTAATGCTGACGGGTCGTATTATGATTTTCAGAAGGAGCTGTATGGAAATTTTATTACCACAAATCTGATGCAGACTGGAATCATAAATCACACCGTGTTTGATCATTTGGCCAGAGGAAAACTGATCCCCATAATGAGTTTTTTTCTCCATTTCTGTCACCTGATGGAGTTTGGAATGGATTCCTTGCTATTGTTGCTTTTGGCTTGCTTACATGATGCTATTGAACAAAACTGAATTGAGCTGAATGCTGACATTATTAACCGCTTTTCCACCAAAATTACCTAGAAAAATTTGTCCCAGGAACTTTTCCCCCCAGACCTGTTGCTGTCTGTCTTTCCATCGTGGTCTAAAGTGCAGAGAAAGTTCGGACATGCATCCTTGGTAGTTATAAGTCCAGTAATTCTACTTGATAACATCAGTCAGCTCACCTTGGCTACTGCAATTTTCCTCACTGTATTTACAATAACGAAATATGATATCAAACACCACTGCCTCTTTCAGTTTTCATTTAAACACAATGTAATGATCCAACAGTCAGCGCTAGCAGCCGGGTGCATTATGGGTATTTGTTTAGAGTTGATTAATGCATTATGTAAGCAAGATGGTTGGGTTTCTGTATCAGCAATGTTATGTGTGTTTATGTTCAAGTTAGTTCAGGTGGTTGGTTCATTTACTGCCCTGTTATGTAAAAAGTGTGGCTGTTACCATCACGGAGAGAGATGTGTAGGGGATCGGCGATATGGCCTTGCCTGTGTAGGCTCTTATTCTGTGTTCAAAATAAAAGTAGAACAAAGACTGTGCAGCCTCCTGCCGTTTTGTTCTGTCTGTGCTCCTGCTCACAGAGACACTCAGGGTCGTGCGGTGTATGGGACACGATTACTTGCACTTTCTGCTAGACAAGTTAAAATCCTGGATCCTGGAAACACACCGAGTACCGGCCCAAAGTCCCTAGTTCCTGGGAAAGTTGCTGCGGTGGAAACGGGGCTATTGTCTTCTAGAGCTGCTTTATTGTTTAAAAAACTTTATTTCCAATTTGATGGATTTTGTAGCATTGATACTGTTATTGAACTGAAGTGAATCAACCTTGAACTGACTAAAGCTGAATAACGACATGATTGTCTTATGTAGAGCTGAATGTAGCTGAACTGAACTTATTTTTGCACATTTATTGAACTGAATCAACACTGAACTGATTTATGAGAATAATGACACTATTGTCTTTGTAGAGCTGCTTTACAGCAGACATTGTGTCATATTTGATGAAGTTTTCATCATTAATTCTTCTATTTTACTGTTTATACTGTGAAACTACTTTGAAACAATCTGTATTACTATATAGACTTGACTTGATAAGTGGCCGTAACACACCAGAATGAAGCCAGAAAATAAGTGAGTTTGCTAAAACAAAGCCTGAACAATTAACAACCAAATCACATTAAGAGCAAGAATATGTATGAGGCACTCAGGATGATTTTTATATTATTTATATAATTCCTCTTGGTGTTCATACAGCTATTTAAAGAAAGTAATGAGGTTCAATGGCAGGTTTGCACAAGACTAACAGTGGTCAAAACAGCATTGTAATTATGTCAGAGAGCAAGATGGCCATCCCAAGAGTCTAAGTTCTTGCAATGCACATTTTTAATCCTTAAGAACCTGCTTGTGATGACACAAGCACCTTTACACACTGCTGTGTTTTATTTTCTGTCTTATTACTGTTTTGTGTGTGTATTGTGTAAGATGCTACAGAGCATAACAATCAAGGCTCTTTAGGTCCTTGCACAATATTTACACAGCAACAATCTGATTTCCTCCAGCGGCATAGAGATGTTAACATTATGCATGACGGAAGTGGGTTTTTACATCAGCAAGATGCTCTTGAAGCCTCTGCAAACACTCCACTGTATAGTCACATTCTAATTGGAGAACTTTAGCAAGTGGAGCTTGTGTGAGAGACTACATGGATGTGCAAATACTGTGTGTGTGTGTGTGTGTGTGTGTGTGTGTGTGTGTGTGTGTGTGTGTGTGTGTGTGTGTGTGTGTGGTGTGGTGTGTGTGTGTGTGTGTGTGTGTGTGTGTGGTGTGTGTGTGTGTTGTGTGTGTGTGTGTGTGTGTGTGTGTGTGTGTGTGTGTGTGTGTGTGCGTGCGTGTGTGTGTGTGGATGCTTATTCAGCTTTTAAAATGCTATAAGGGGCTACTTGGGTCTCTGCGACCCAGAAGGGTTCTTTATCTCAGGATTAACATAATATGTAAACGTCTCAGGTACGTATGTAACCATGGTTCCCCGAGTGGGGAACGAGACACTGCGTCCCCTAGGGGTCGCTACGGGGAACGCCCTCAGCGTGACTCGGTCTGAAGATACATATGTAAAAACACCACTGTTGGCCGGCGACAGCCATGACGTCACTACCGCGTGTGCCACAATATAAGTGCCGCGGGAGAATACATCATCAGCTTCTTCGTCTGAAGCTTGCGTCCGAAGCATGGCTCGAATCCTAGGGACGCAGTGTCTCGTTCCCCACTCGGGGAACCATGGTTACATACGTAACCTGAGACGTTCCCCTTCATGGGAACTCGAACTGCGTCCCCTAGGGGTCGCTACGGGGAACGTTATACCCACTTCACCATGCTGAGGGAATGCAAGCCAATTTCTCAAAAAAGGCGAGCACTAAGCCAGCTCTACCCGGCTAAGGGAGTTGCCCCTGGGACGGCTGATGGCTGTCAGTGATATTATCCCCTTCGGCCAAAGGCCCGAGCTGCATACCCTAGTACTTACCTGTTCTAGGTGCCGGGATTACGGGCCTAGGGTAGAGCTCAAAGTCTTGGAATCAGAAAAGATTCCTTTAAGGGTATATGGCCAGGCACCTGGCTCACTAGGTCCTGGCCGATCACTCAGGGGTTACCACTTGCTCTCAAGCTTACCGAGGGAAACTGTCTCAACAGACCTCTTTGGTAGCGTACACCCCTTTCTTTTCCCTTTTTTTTTTTTTTTGGACCCAACATATATGGGACAGGGGAGCGGGGCCCAAGGCACAAGCCGGGGCTTTAACCAACTCAAAAAAGGGCACGAAGCTGTGCGCGTAACCCTACCCTTTCGGGATTTTAGAAAAGACGCAGAAATCTTGATGTGCGGACTTACCACTGAGTGGATTTTAGAAAGTGCCCAAAGTCTCGCGTGTGCACTTATTAGAAGAACGTTCTATGCCTGGGCGGAGAACTACTCATTCCTCAGAGTGAGAGGGAACTCAGACGCTCAGAAGGGAGCGGCAAGCTCATAGATGACCCCTCTGGTTGAGGGGAGCAATGCTGGCTCGACCCAACAGGGCGAGCGACCTATCACAGAGCTCTGGGGGTCAGGACAAGGGAGCAGGGCCCAAGGCACAAGCCGGGGCTTTAACCACTCAAAAAGGGCACGAAGCTGTGCGCGTAACCCTACCCTTACGGGATTTTTAGAAAGAACGCAGAATCTTTGATGTCGGACTTACCACTGAGTGGATTTTAGAAAGTGCCAAAGTCTCGCGTGTGCACTTATTAGACGGACGCTCGAAGGGAGCGGCATGCTCATAGGTGCGGAGAGAACTCATCCTCAGAGTGAGACCTATAACGAGCTCTGGAGAGTGGATAACTCATTCCTCAGAATGAGAAGGCACTCCGCCGCTCAGAAGGGAGCGGCAAGCCCAACCATGAGCTCTGGAGAGCGGGGAACTCATTCCTCAGAATGAGAGGGAACTCCCCGCTCAGCAGGGAGCGGCATGCTCATAAATAACCCTCTATAGTGAGGGGAGCAATGCTAGCTCGACCAGCAAGACAGATCCAGAGCTCGGAGGAGCGGAGAACTCATTCCTCAGAATGAGAGGGAAAACTCAGACGCTCCGCAGGGAGCGGCATGCTCAAGATGACCCTCTAATGAGGGGAGCAATGCTAGCTCTACCATAAACGAGCTCTGGAGAGTGGAGAACTCATTCCTCAGAATGAGAAGGAACTCAGACGCTCAGCAGGGAGCGGCATGCTCATAGATAACCCTCTATAGTGAGGGGAGCAATGCTAGCTCGACCAGCAAGGAGAGCGACCTATCACAGAGCTCTGAGGAGCGGAGAACTCATTCCTCAGAATGAGTGGAACTCAGACGCTCCGCAGGGAGCGGCGCTCAAAGGTGACCCATCAAACGAGGGGAGCAATGCTAGCTTACCTATAACGAGCTCTGGGAGAGTGGAGAAACTCATTCCTCAGAATGAAAAGGGACACTGCGCCGCTCAGAAGGGAGCGGCATACTCATAGGTAACCCTCTTATCGTGAGGGGAGTAATGCTGGCTCTACCCTTGCAGTGGTGACCAGAATGACTGAAGATCCAGGAGGATCCGCAGAAACCTCCGAGGGGACTCACGTCCAGACCATCAGTAAGGCAGTTCGAGAATACAGAACCTGCCTGAAATCATCATAGGTCCAGCCTGACTGCAGTTCTTAGGCTCCACCTGACCTCGGTTCCGTTGGGGTAGATGGTGGTTTGCAGGGGAATTAGGAGGGAAGCTAAGGGTCGATGTTAGAACCCTCCCCGAGGGAGGGGAGTAGTAATATTATTTTTTACTCTGGTCCAGACAAAAGCCTCTTTGAGAACGCTTAGTCTGGATCACCTCCCTCAGGTCTTGCCTCTTACCTCTCTTTGACCAGTACCTCCCTCTACCCTACCCGCAGGGGGGGAGGGGCACGAATCGCGACACTAGCCTTCTGCGCCGCCTCTGGTCCTCAGACCAGATGGACCAGGACCCCGCTTTGTTCGGGCTCGGACCTGGACCTTCTTGGAATGAAGGTTTTGAAGGCAGCTGAGCGCGCCCTCGCCTCCCTAAACTTCTCGACCACCGTCTCGACGGAGGCACCGAAAAGCTGGGTGGGGCGAGACTGGAGCGTCGAGGCAGAAAGCCCTTCTCTTTCTTCTCGAGGTCTGCCAGATTCACCCACAGATGCCTCTCCGTTACCACCATGGCTGCCATAGAACCTGCCCATAGCAGAGGCAGCATGCTTGGTGGCACGGGGGCTAGATCTGTGGTGCGGCGCCGCTCGGCTACCTCGTCAGGTGACAAGCCTCTCTGCGCTATCCAGGTCCTTCAGCAGGTTCCGCCTGGGTACGCCTGAAGCACCGCCATGGTGTGCAACGAGGCGACTGCTTGACCTGCTGCTGCGTACGCCCTGCCATTCAAGCGTGATGTAGCCTGAAGGGGGCCGGTGGGCAAGGAGGGAACCTTCAGAGAGGGTGTCTCCCCCATAGAGAGATAGCTAGCTAGCGTCTCTTCTACAGGGGGCATCCTCTCATAGCCATTTTCACGCATCCCTGCAATGTTAGCATAACTGTTATGCTGGAACTTGTGGATGCGAGCAGAAAACGGCTTTTTCCATTCCTTCTCAACCTCCGTATGGAGATCAGGAAGAAATGGAAGGTTCACTTGAGCTGGGTTTTATGGCCAGGAAGAAAGGAAGGAATACGCTGTCGAGGCGTCCTCGCGGCGCCGCCATTTTGGTTCGCTCCCACGGCAAGTCAAGCCTTGCCGTGGCGCGTTCCATAACATCCAGCAGCTCTTCGTACGCAGGGCAGGAGTCTTGAGAGAGTTCAGTCTCAACATCCTCACTCTCAGACATCTCCTGCTCTTCCTGGGCATAACCCAGCAGAGCACTAGCCGCCGGATCAGATGATGTCAGAGAGATTACATCATCATAATCTAGCGCTCGCTCTCGTTCTTTGCGACTCGTGTGAAAGGGAAAGCTCCCTCTCAAACTCATCGGCTAGATCCTCCTGCGAGCCCCACGATTTCATTCTCTCCGTGCCTCGGCAGCGGTGGGACTTGAATCGCGTGGAAGCAGACGGCTGCCCTCTTTCTCGAAAAGAGGGACAGGGCGAGAGCGGAGCGTCCTCATAGGGAGCCCGTCACAATGCACGCAAACGCCCCTCCCCCTCAAAGACATCGCGTGTGTGCTCCATGCCAAAACAAAAGACGCAACAGTCGTGTGTGTCATCGGGTGTCAAATAACGAGGACACGGATCCACACACACTTGCCTAAACGCCTTGCTAGTGATCGCCATAGTAGAAGGAAAACTGTACTCTTACCAGATTCACTTTGCACGCTTCAAACAAAATCGTCAGTGAAGACGAAAAAGCTGATGATGATTCTCCCGGCGGCACTGTGTGTTTGTGGCACGCCGGTAGTGACGTGCATGCGGCTGTCGCCGGCCAACAGGTGGTGTTTTTACATATGTATCTTCAGACGAGTCACGTGAGGGCGTCCCCGTAGCGACCCAGAAGGGACGCAGTTCGAGTTCCCATGAAGGGGAACTTAAGTCCTCAGTGACATTGTTAAAGAAAAACTACAGGCGATGCAGATTATTGGTTCAGTTCCCTAGACAATCCGAATGTTTGGGGTGCTCCATATGTTCAAACCAAGGATGTCTATAATGTGGCAAGAACCCTATTTGTTTTTTTTCCATTCATCTCAATGGCGTTTACTGTGGCAGTAGAGCTTTGAGTTTGAGAAAGGAGCATTACAGATAAAATGTATTTTATTATTATTATTATTATTTATAATAATAATTGTGGGGGGTGGGGATAAGTCAGTCCATTGTACACTTTACACCTCCATAAAGGAATATTGTAAAACAGGCTACTATAATATTGCCTGCTAGTTTCCTGCACCACTTTTCATCAACAGTGCTTCCGTTACACAAATAAACAACTCCGATCAGATTCAGCCGGCTGTTTTCAGTGAAGCAACAATATGCGTAACCAGTCTGCTGATTCACATACAAATGACTCTTATGAACTGATTCTTTTAAGTGAACCAAAAGCATAAAGCATCAACAGAAATTTGACCTTATTTGAGCCAGTTATTTTAAGTGGACCAAAAACATACAGCACAACCACTGCAAACTGATTCACAAACATACAGCTCTTCTGAGTTGATTCTTTTTAGAGAATCGATAGCATACACCGTGGCCAGAAACTTGACTGTTGACTTTTATGAGCGTTTTATGACTGTTACCTGTTGACTTTTATGAGCGTTCTGTTGAGTGAATTAAAAACATACAGAGCAACCTGTACAGCCCGATTCCCAAACAAATGACTCTTATGATCCGATTATTTTTGCTAAATCAAAAATATACAGCGCTACCAGTGCTCTTATGATTTAATTATTTAATAAGTTGTTGAAAACGAGTTAATCTCTACAAGTTCTAATTGCCCTTGACTTCCAGAATAAAACTATCATTTTTATTTTTGACTATTTAAAAAACAGAAGGAAAAACGATAAAAAAATGAAACAAATATAAATTAATTATCTGCACAGTTATGGACAGAAATTTCAGTCAACCCTGAAGTGCATGGTCCTCTGACAGCATAATAAACTCGTCTGAATAGTTGGAATCTCACTCAGAGCATTCGTTAAACGAATAATTCACAAATTACATTCACAAATAAAGACATTATTTAGTATTTCTGGCAACCAAAAGTTTCTAAGCACTTTTTAAAAATCTTCACTGCTGCTAACAGAGTTCTGAGGAACTTGCCTGACAATTTAATACATTACAATAAATTACAAGATGTCTATAGGAGAGCAGTTACATCTGCCGATTGAGTTAAATGTGCTAACCAGTGGATTCAGAGCAAGCAGATGCCTGAGAACAGATGATTATTTTATTTTCTGTGTTAGAATTTTGGCCTTGATTTTCCATTTGTAATCATGAATTGTAAAATGGATCCAGGAACAAGTTTTCGATATGATCTGAAAGTGCCCACTTACTCTCTTGTGGTGATGTAAACCTGTGTTTGCTCCCATTTGAATAAGATCCACTCATGGTCCCACCTCCACAGGTCACGGTTGCCTGGCTAAATAACACTGTTTAATTTCCCTTACATAATATGAGTAGTCCATTAAGCTGAAGCTGTCAAAAGTTTTTCAAGAACTTTGTGAAAGCACTCATTCTTTAAAAAACAAACAAACAGACTCAATTTGAAAAATGAATGGCCCCAAAATGCATACATTTTTAAATTTTTAACAAAGTATTTTTAAGTGTTTAGTTGCAAACATTCTTCACAATATCTTTGTTTGTGTTCACATTTTTACATTTTAACATAAAATATTTTTAGTTGCTAACATTCTTCACAATATCTTCGTTTGTGTTCAACAGAAGAATTTAATTTGAATTGTTAATTTTTATACATATATAATAAATCATCTTTCCATTTTTGGACAACCCTCCAAATTAAGGTTTGGTTAGATTGAATTAATTTCTTGTTCTCTCTCACACATAATCTAAATAACCATTAAAATAAGTTGTGTTATGCATAATTTTATTTTGACCGACAAAGGGGGATAAACATTCATTATGCATTATGGGATTAGTAATTTGTTATATAATTATATAATTAAAGTGATGGCATAGGATAAGTTATTTTAATTCATCATATATCAATAATAAAAATCCACACACTTTATCAACAGAAGCTATTGCACTTAAATGTCACAAGGGGCAGCATGGAGTGAACCAGACAGCTTGGGTCTTGATCATAACTGAGCAGCTGAATGAGGAAGACTGGCGTGGGAAGAAATGGACCTGAAATAGCCACACTCACAGCATATGGATTTGAGCTTAATATTTATTTCCCATGAATGGATGACAAGCTCAGAGAAAACCAAAGAGAACAAAGTAAAAACCACATTTACTGTATTTAACACAAAACAGCATCTTGTAAATTTGGTGGGGTGATTTGTGACAGGGATTGAGGTCTGCTGTATCCCAGGATGATTAGATATGATGCTAAATGTGTCTTTTCTTAGTGCTGGTTTTGTTTGTTAATTGATTTTCTTTTGTTTGATGTCTTGGAGCATAAACTGAACTGAACGTAGTACACTCTTGCTGGCAGGTACAAATTAGCCAAAATATGTAATGAATTCAACAAAAAGGTCTTTAAACATGAATCTACAATAAAATGACAATAAAGCGTTTATTCCCAGTGAGTCACGAAAGACTGTCTGCAAGCATTTGGTGTAAATCAGTGTTGTTTGTGTAAAACGGACTTGTTGTTTAGGCATCTTATATACCGTTATCGAACCACTGTTAACCACCATATCATTACACATTTGGTTAAGAAAATGTAATTAGTTCTAACGGAAAGTAGATTCAATTCAAAAAGTGTCCCGATGAACTTCTCCCAAACCTTAATGAAACTCATTGAGACATTATTCCTCTCTCCCAAAAGTCCATGCGCCCTCAAGGCAATAGCTATTCTTATAAACTATGTTTAATACATAAAGCTGTAATCACTAACTTGCTCCATTACCCTTAGAAGCCGGATTTCAGAATCAATGACTCACCAGACTGAGCCGAACATGGCTCTGCAGTGCCACCAAGTGAAATGAGTAACATGTAAATGGATCTCATTACCAGATAACAGACATCATGAAAAACCAGAGGAAACAAGGCTGGATTTTCCAGGAACGTGGCTTGAAATAATCTCCAATGTCATTACAGATTAATATTAATGAATAAAATATATTAAACTAAAACTATTCAAGAACGGGTCAGCTAAAGACGTTATTTTTTCAAAGGGATGCAGACATTGTATGTGTTAAAAACCAGCTACTTTTCATGCTAGGTTACTGTTAGATAACATTCTTTCATTCAAAATGCTGTAAACTGCAATAAAGCGACTCACAAATAAGAAAAAGTAACTAATATTAAAAGTTAAAACTCTATAAATATTATATATACACATTTAAGAAGATAACGAAATTAAATAAAAATGGCAAATGCATACAACAACACTTCAAAACTAAACGTTTAAATGAAAACAAAAAATAAAGCTAAAAACAAGTCAAAATATTAAATCAAGAAAAGGTATGAGTATAATAATGATTCTAACATAACACTAAGCCAAACACCATATATATATATATTATTAGATTTCCATGGAGTATGTTGAAGTACTAAAATAACTCAAATTAAATAAAACTAAAACTTAATAAAAGACCTAACGTTATACAGACATAATAAATTCAGACATAATTTAACTAAAATTACAATAAATAACAAATGCAAATCAAATGACAGTAGTTTATCAGTAACCCTTAAAAATAACCAAACACACATGCTAAAAAAATTCCGACGCGGTGCAGAATTGCATTGGTTTTGGCTCATGTTCACAGTGTGAATTACCAGACCTGATCTAAAAGTGTTGCGCTCTCTAAATGTTGTTAATGCAGCACCCAGTTGAACATACCACAGCTAAATTACGTATCGACCCAGTGTCACATCATCCCAGCTGAGCAAGTCACATCGTCAGTGCTGGTGTGCCCCAGGATCATATCCCAGTATCCTCAATCACGTGCTGGGGTTCATCCCAACTCCAATCAATTAAGTGTGTCACTTTAACTGAGGAGAGTAAATTTAGAGCGCAGAATCTGAGATACTCATTCAACCTACAAGGAACTTTCATTAAGCTTTTATTAGACCCAAGAGGATGCATCTAGCCTTCAAAAAAGCCTGGAGTAGTGGAATGCATTTTCCAATATACAGTGGCCCCTGAAACACTTCAGTGTCATTGCATTGTATCGATGAATATCACTGCATTATTTACTAAATAAAAAAGGCAGCAGCTATTGCACATAGTGAAAATAGCATTTTTTCTTAGCAATAGATGCTTTACATTATTTACATTAAGTGAAAATAGCAGTATTTTCTTAGCTAAATGTTATTTACACTACGTGCAAATAGATTCTCTTTACATTATATTAAAATAGCAGGATGTATTGCAACTTGTTGCAAATAGTGGCAATTATCTACACCTCAGTACATTATAAAACAATAAGAACGTATTGAGTGTAAATTATAATTTTAATACAAATTGTTAAATGGATGCCACCTTATTGGGACAATAAGGCCCTCCGTACACCTATCCTAACCCTACCCGATACTTTTACCCAATTTATGTTTTGTTTTTTTCTCACCTCAGGCCATCCAAGATGTAGAGAAGTTTCCTTATTAGAACAGATTTTGAAAATGTAGCATTACATCACTTGCTCACCAGTCCTCTGCAGTGAATGGGTGCCATCACAATAAGAGTTCAAGCAGATTGAGAGTCAGCAACAGTATGAAGTTAAAATTTCATAATGATGGATTTGTTTATTACAAACATACACACAGGTGGACTGGAGTCATGTGGATTACATGTGCATTATTGTGACGCTTTAATCAGCTGTTTAGACTCTCATTCTAACAGCACCCATTCACTGCAAAGGATCCATCGCTAAGCAAGCGATGCAACCTTAAATTTATCCAAATCTGTTCTGATGAAGAAACAAACTGATCTAAACCTTGGATGGCCTTAAGGTGAGTAAATGTTCAGCAAATAGTCATTTTTGGGTTATCTAATCCTTTTAACTATATACCACACTCTTTGTGATCACTGTATTCTCTCATATATTGCAAATGCAAAATCAAAATGTAAATATATTTCATATCATATCATCATGTGCTTACATAAAACATACAAAATGTCTGTATTTGTCTGTAATATATGTATAGATCAATGTTGCATATCAAAGGGATATTAGAATTAGCTTTATGAACAGTCAAACGAGAGATGCAGACAAGGAGATGCATTATGAATAGTACTAGTGCCATCTAATGGAGCAGATCTGCACTCACTGAAAAGGCAAGTTCACACTATCTTGACAAACAGCAGGTAAAGCATTGCACCTTGTCTGTTGGATTGTGGGTTTTGAACCATAGCTGCTTTTTTCTCTGCTACATTGCTGGAATTCAGTGTCTGTTTGGGCAGTAATCTTACTTTTCATTTTAGCATATTATTTAGTTGGTTATATATATAATATAAAAAATGAAAATAGATTATTTTCCTCATTAATTCACCAATCATTGATATCAAGCCATAATTAATTGTCAGCATATGAGAAAATCAATACTGTATTGTAGTCATTGTTTAACCTAGAGGGGATCAGACAAGTTATATTACTTCCTGGAAAGTCCCAAACTGTAAATGATTCATTGTATTTACTAGGGCTGCCACTAACGACTATTTTTTATTTCGATTAATCTAATCGACTAATTTGTCGATTAATCGATTAATCAAAATGAATAATTTCCCGCAAAAAAATCTGCCATTTTACTTAAGAATATTTTATTAAACTATGTTATTAAACCAAATGAAATCCAAATTTCTATGAAATCCTTTTTTAAAGAAAAGTAGAGTGCAACATAGAGTGCAAGAAGCAAGTGTCCATCTCATAGTCCAAATCACTGAAATCAAAGTTCAGTATTATAATGTAAGAATGACACGTGTCCTAGTCTAATAATACAATTATAATCAAAAAACACTTTTAAAGGAGTATTTACCAGATATTATTTACCAGAATTTATTTAGGTGAAAAATGTCAATGTGCAGTATTTCTGAAATAAATTAAATAAAAATGATATATATATTTATTAAGTCATTTAGCAGACGCTTTTATCCAAAGCGACTTACAAATGAGGACATTATAGAAGCAATCAAAACCAACAAAAGAGCAACAACATGCAAGTGCTATTACAAGTCCTGGTTAGCCTAACGCAGTACACGTAGGAAGGTTTTTTATTTTTTAATAAAGAATATGGAATATAGAAAAAACCTAGTGTTAGTTTTACAAGAAAAGCTAGCAGTTAGAGAATAAATATGCACTTGATAGAGGATCAAATGTGTGTGTGTTTTTTTTAATAAAAAGAAGACAGACTAGATAAAATAAAATTAGAATAGAGAGTGCTAGAGTTAGACGGTCAAATAAAGATGCATATATATATATATATTATATATATATATATATATATTATAATTTAAAAACTTTTTAAAATATAAAATCAATTAATTGGAGATATTTTTGATTATTAAAATTTAATGGATTAAAATGGAATCCAGAAAATAATGGAAAACAGAATTTGGTACAGATAAAACTGTAAAACTCAATTAATTAGACAGGCTTTTTGATTAATACAATTTAATTTAACCATTAAAATAGAGTATAGAAAAATGAAAATGGAAAAAAAAGGAATTTGGAAATAAAACGGATTTCATAGGGACCTATACATAATTTTTTTTGGTAATAAAACTAGATTTCAGTGAACAACAGCTTTTAAAATGAATACCATATATAATAACAATGATGCAATAATAATTAGTTCAAATAAAGTATCAAAAGCAAGAAATCATATGGATTTATTGAACAAAACTTAAAATACATAATGCATAATAAACAATAGAGCTAAAGTAGATTACACTTAAAAACAAAGGCCTGCAGTGGGCGCCAGCGGTCTGATGATTATATTTATGCATTACACATTACTGCGCAATCTAATCCTTGTTTAATATTGACCAAGCACCATTTAATTTAAATGTCCACTTAATATTTAATATTTGGCCATTTCTTTAGGACAGAAATGCTATAGCCAATGCTATGCAATTAAATTAATATGTGGACATCAAAACGTGTAAACTGAGAGTGAGGGTTTGAGCTTTTATTTTGAAATCGCGATGTATTCTCATGTGTTTGCTTAGGTTTATAAATGATGTACCTCACAAATCGGATGAAATGGCACACATTGCGTTCCCAGATGAATGTTATAATAAACACAAACCCAACAAACTTCCTGTGGAGCTACTGAGAACGGAGCCGCTGTGTGACGCATGTACTTAACCTAGCGGTGTTCAGAGTAAAGTGGAGGGGTGTCCAGGTGCTTGGTTGGTGGCAGGTCTGGCAGATTATCCAGGATATGTGGGTCAGCAGGGTTGGTGTGGTTAAAGAGACTCTCAAAATGATTTGATCAACGGGCAAGAATCTCGTGGCGGTCCTTGAAGAGCGTGGACCCGTCAGCTGATCGGCCTGGGGCGATCGCCCGTTTCCTGGGGCCGTACAATGCTTTTAAGGCATCGTAAAAGCCTTGAGTGTTATTGCAGTCTGCCAGGTTCTGAATTTCTTGCACCTGTTGCACCCACCAGGTGTTCTCCATTGTCCGGAGGGCTCGCTGGGTTTCTTCTCTTGCAGCAGTGAAGGAGGTTATAAGGGTGGGAGATCCAGGGCAGGACAGGAGAGCTTTGTGGGCTTCATGCTTGGTTTTTAGGAGTGACTGTATCTCAGCTGAGTTACAGATGAACCAGTCCTGGTGATGTTTCCTTAATTGGCCGAGCGCCTCTAAGGCTGCGTTATAAATAGCCTGGCGTAAAGCTGGCCAGTCGGCTGATTCTTCCGGGATCTTTTTGAGGTTTTCAGGAAGGAGCCATCGGGGGTTTTCTTTGGTTGTGTGGCTGTTCAGCGCTGTGCACTTGAGTTTCTTGTATGAGGCTGTCCTCGGGCTACGGGGTTGAATGCTCATGAGTAGCTTGGATCTGACCATGAGGTGGTTAGTCCAGCACTCAGCTCCTCTCATAGCACGGTTGGTGAGGACATCCTGTCTGTCCTTTTGACGGACAATTACGTAGTCATGAACCAAAACAAGGAGATGCCAATGTTTTGAGCGTGGGTACTGCCAGGTGGTCTTGAGCCTGTTCTTCATTTGGAAGATGGTGTTAGTAATGACCAGTTGGTGCTCTGCACAGAGGGAGAGGAGTCTGAGCCCGTTATGGTTCATTTTCCCCACACCATGCTGGCCAATGACTTTACTCTATACCAGGTGCTCCGTACCCACTCTAGCATTGGAATCTCCCATGAGTATGAGCCTGTCCGTAACCGGGATTTTCTGTAGGATGGCATCAAGAGCTCTATAGAAATCCTCTTTGATGTTGTGCTCGGCATCAAGAGTTGGAGCGTATGCACTGATGAGAGTGGCGAAGCATTTCTGTGCCAGAGGAATGAGCCATGTCATCAGTCTTTCATTGATGCCAATAGGGGATTCCGGAATGTGTTGCAGCAGTTTAGACTTCACAGCAAAGCCAACTTCATGGTAATGACGAGTGCCTTCGTGGACCCCCTTCCAGAAGAAGGTGTACCCAGCACCAGCCTCTGTCAAGGAGTCCTCCCCATGTAGTCTAGTCTCGCTGAGAGCTGCTATGTCGATGTTATATCTTGCGAGCTCCAGGGCCACCAGTGCTGTCCTGCGGTGCTGTCCAGGTCCAGCAGTTTGTGGTCCACGAAGGGCTTATTTTTCACTTAAATTTTTCGACCCGAGGGGGGTTGTCTGACTGTTGCGGCTTACCGTCTGCAGTGTGGGGAGCAGACAATTTTTTGACCACCTTTTCCAGGTCCTTCCCCATCACAGGGGTGAGCAATGTTGGGCTGCTCAGTCGTAGTGGAAGCTGCCGAAAAGACACGCTGCTCCATCCCGCAGTCCTAACGACCATCACTCCATTGCCGCCTGTGTGCATGGTTTGGCTAGACACTCCCAGCCACATCCTTGGCCTGTGACCACCACCATTTCACATCGCCACAGGACTTTTTTTTGGGGGGGGGGGGGGAAAGGGAGCAAGAAGCTAGAGCATAGGTAAATATTAGGGTGGGGGTGTGGGTGCGCAGACCTCACTCCCACCATCTTCACTCCTACCAGATGGACCTCCAGTGGCATGAGAGAACCCATGACGACCTTCGTCTGGCAGGAAGTTGCTGGGGGCTGCCGGTGGTCCGGTCAGTTGGACTCCACCTATGCCTGCCCCCAGGTGCAGGTTTGTCTTCGGGGTTTGCTCCCCTAGCCACTGTACCCTCCCGAGTTGACCCACGTGGCTGTGGGGTTGCCTTCTTCCTTAGGCCAGCCGTTGTGGAGGTCACACCCAATCCCACCTGCGTAGTCTGCTGGGATCCACTCCTGCGCAACCGCCTGTGTTGTCGCTTCCTCTCAGAGTCATTCTGCAAGCCTCCGCTCTCCTGCTGGGGAGCTTCTCCGGAGAGTCATTCTGCTGAACTAGTATGTAGGCTCAATTGTGAGCCTCGCTAGCTGTCTGTAGCACTGAGTGTAGTTAGGTCTCCTCTCGTTCTAGAGAGTCGTTATGCTGAGACCTCTACTCTCAAGAGCTTCTCAGGTAGGCGTCCTCTCGGATTAAGAGTCATTCTGCTGAAGCCTCTGCTCTCCAGAGCTCAGCTCAGGCAGCACAATTAGCATGTAGGCTCTATTGTGAGCCTCACTAGCTGTCTCTAGCGCTGAGTGTAGTCAGGTCTCCTCTCATTTTAGAGAGTCGTTATGCTGGGACCTCCACTCTTAAGAGCTTCTCAACTTGGGCTGAGTGTTGTTAAACTTCCTCTCGTTTAAGAGAGTCATTCTGCTGAGGCCTCCGCTCTCCAGAGCTCGCCTAGGCAGCACTACTAGTATGTAGGCTCCATTGTGATCCTCGCTAGCTATCTCTAGCACTGAGTGTTGTCAGATCTCCTCTCGTTTTAGAGAGTCGTTAGTCTGAGACCTCCACTGAGACCTCCACTCTTAAGAGCTTCTCAACTTGGGTTGAGTGTTATTAGGCTTCCTCTCATTTAGAGAGTCATCCTGCTGAAGCCTCCTCTCTTCAGAACTCAGTAATATGAGTTTAGGCTAATTTGAGCTTCACTAACTGCCTCTGGCGTTGAGTGTAGCTAGGTCTCCTCTCGCTTTAGAGAGTCATTATCCTGAGACCTCCACTCTTAAGAGTTCCGCTACCAGGATCGAGTGTTGATAGGCTTCCTCTCGTCATGAGAGTTACTCTGCTGAAGCCTCCTCTCTCCAGCAGTAATAAAAGTTGATCCTCTCTAACTACCTCTGGCGGTCTCCTCTCGTCTAGAGAGTTGTTAGGCTGAGACATCCACTATCAACTAGGATTGAGTGTTAGGCTTCCTCTCACGTAAGAGAGTCATTCTGCTGAAGCCTCCGCTCTCCAGAACTCCGCTTAGGATATTAATGTGTGAGTTCTTTCTCTTGAACCTCACTAATTATTTTTTAGCGTGAAGTGTAGCCAGGTCTCCTCTCATTCTAGAGAGTCGGTTGGCCGAGACCTCCACTCTTAGAGTTCCTTACGTTGGTGGGTGAGCTAGTCTATGACGTTGGTGGGCTATGAGCTGGCCTTTAGAAGGCTTTGGCTGTGGTCACAGCGATCTGCTGGGGCAGGGATGGTGTTCCTTTTGAGTCTTTGACTTAAGGAATCCAGTTATTTGGGCACTCATCCCTCAGCATGGCTGCGTTGGTATATCGTTCCCCTAGCGCCCTCTAGAGGACGCAGCGTAGAGTTCCCTTTCGATAGGGAACGTCTCATGGTTCCCTGAGAAGAGGGAACGAGACGCTGCGTCTCGGGTCCATGCTTCGGGCATTCCTGTCTCTCCTCAGACAAAAAGAGGATGACATATCTCACAGGTCCTCCTTTTATACCCGCAGTCGCTCATTAGCTTACGTCATGGGCTTCCGCCTGCCAATGTCAAGTTCATTGTAGTATTTCATTCATGCTTCAGACACCAGACACGCTGAAGGCGTTCCCCTAGCGCCCTCCAGTCTAGAGGACACAGCGTCTCGTTCCCTATTCTTAGGGAACCATGATTACATGCGTAACCTGAGACATTAGTTTAGCTTGCTTTCAATTTTTTGGGGTGCAATAATAACTTTTGATTTTTTCTTGTATTGTCACCAGTTTATTTTGTCCTCATAAATGCTAGATGATTATGTTTTACAAACAAATAAAGAAATTGCCTGTATAAATCGTAAAAACAGGGTTGTATTGAGGTTTAAATATTATTTTTGTTAAAGCTTAGACAGTCACCGATGCAGCCTTTAGTTAAAACCTGTAGTGTTATTCGAAATAAAAGTCAAAATTTTCTAAACTTCACAACATTCTATAAGTAGTGGGCATTTTATGCCACTTCTACGTGCATTTCGCCCTCTAATTCCGAAAATTGAGTTTTCCTAATCGGCAACTTCCGAAAGCCTTCGGTCTTTATCGTAAAGTGTGTATTTGAATCGGTCGCGCTCGGGCATTTCCGGATTCACCAATAACGGTTGGAATGTTCAAATCTTCGATGCTAGTTTTGCTACTTCTGGTCTGGAGTGGATACTGAGCTAGGAAAGCAACTGAAGAAGGAGCAAAGAAACAAAAAAAAAGGAGGTGAAGAGGAGCCTGGCTGCGGAATGACGGTGTTGCAGGAACCTGTCCAGGTATTTGAGCTAAATGTTAAAGCGCTCTGTTTCAGTCCCAGTTACGGTAGAAGACTTTTATCCGGCGCGAGAGACCGGACGATTGAGCGCTGCTACACCGCGGCCTCAGTTAGCAGCTAATGCTAACGGCCTCTGTCCTTTACCTCTCACAAAACCTGCCCTTAAACATACCACATATTGCTTTTATTTTAATTGACAATAGCTGCTTTAATAAACCAAGTGCTTGTCAACTCGGGGCAGTTTGTTTATTATTCGTTTTCAAGGAAGATAATGTGTTGTCTTGCAGGTTAGCCTGCTATCTGATTTATTGGGATTTATGTTGGGATAGTGATGCTTTATTTTGACGCTTGTGTTAAAATATCAGTGGGGTTGAGGATACCTATAAACCGTGAAATTTGAATATTTACAGAGATTGTTGGTATTCACAAACACGCAATATATGAAGAGTAACACAAACTAGTGCATTTGAAGAGATTTGGTGCATTAGCACTGGTTAGTTGTCTGATGTAGAAGCTCATAAGTGTTAAAATCATAACATGTAATTTCCTTTTAAGATTGGATTTTTAAATGTATAAGTTATGGTGTTTAATGGGCCAACAAACGTCAAAAGTCGTAGGTTTGGTAAGTCTTTGTAAAATAACGTTACCAGCTAGCCAACGGTTCATCAAGCACAGCTGCTAAACCTGTGTGTGTCTGTCAGGCAAAAACATCAGGCATCGGTTCAAATGTATGTACAACGTAAATACACTGGCTGTCTCAAAGCAAGAACGAGCTGCCTAACTAGACCATATTTAAAAGCGTCCAAGCGCCTATATGCGTCTCATCTGTCAGTCAACATCATCTGGTTTTCCTCTTTGTCTTCAGCTTTTGTATTTACTGAAATGGTTCACCATTTCTTAAAACTGTGATCAAGATGTGAATTAATGACAGCAGTTAATTTCATATACATAATATATATAAAATCAGTATCATTGTGTATATGGGAGCCCATTTAATTTGTTATTGTGATGTTTAGAAGTGTACACTTGCTGTCAGGTGGTAATAAAATCATTAACCCTAATTCATAAAGTACTATGGTTTATCATTGTTGTGACGCATTCTCCTTTTCGTCAACTGTAAAAGGGAGGAAGGTAACAGCAGTTCTGTTTTGGTCCATAGGCTGCTGTCTGGCATGCTCTGAACCACTACGCCTACCGAGATGCAGTATTCCTGGCAGAGCGACTCTATGCTGAGGGTAATTGCACAAATCGTCCTCCATACAGGCAGACAGCATCCTCCATTTCCCCTCGTCTTTCAGAGCTGGCATTGCATTAAAACAAGTTTATGTGACTCAAAATGGAAGCTGACATTTTTATTGATTTTACCCGTCAAGATAAACGGTGTAAAGTAACTTTGCAAGATGCATTGTTGTTTTTAAATCCTGAATTTAATTGTATACAGGGTTTCTGCAGGTCTTAAAAAGTCTTAATTCAACCTTTCCTTAAATCATAACCTAAAAATGTTGGAGAAGAACTTCTTAAATTCATAAGGTCATGGCATTAAATGTTGCATGCACTGCAAAACATGACTCTTCATCAGTATTTGTATTTTGTTTTCCAATACAAATATCTAAACATCCCTAAATCAAGATACAATTTCTTGAGAAGCAAATTGAACATGACTTCTTGTTTTCTGAGAAACGGAACTAAATTGTAAATTTTTCTGAGCAGATATTTGTTGTTCTTTTAACCATAAACTTACTTTAATTTGATAAAAGACAAGACTAACTTATTTTGTCATTTTTCTTCTCAAGAAAATGCATCTTGATTGAGTTTTTTTTTTTTTTGCACTGGAAAACAAAATTAAAATACCAAGGAAGTACATCGTTGTTGTTTTTTTCAGTGTGATCAGAAGGTACAGTAAAAATAATTTTCATGTACTTGTGGTTGGGAGCAGAGGTATTCAATCCATAAGCTTTTTTAAAATTATTATTTCTGAGATCTGTTAAGTCAGATTTTGATAATGCAAGAAAAGACATGTACAAGACATTTATATTTACAGCGCATATTGAAGTTTTGGATTCCATTCCATGTATTCCTTACATTTTCTATGCTTGGCCCTAAATTGAGCTTCCTCTGAATTTTCTTTTCTTCTCACCTATCAGTCCATTCAGAAGAAGCGCTCTTCCTGCTGGCTACGTGCTACTACCGTTCAGGGAAGGCGTATAAGGCCTACCACCTCCTGAAAGGACACAGCTGCACCACGCCACAATGCAAATACCTCCTCGCCAAGTGCTGTGTGGAACTGAGCAAGTATGGATGACTAATTATTCCCCAACTAATCATAACTCATGACTAATCATCATCATATCCCAGTGTCTTTATCTATGTTTATCTCTTACAAAAACTTAGAGTAAGGGTTGTTATTATACAAAAATTTCAGTAGTTGTATTCAAATTTCACAATACTCAATACCTCACAATCAAACCAATATTTAAAAGCAATTGCTATATGCATTATCATAAAATTTGCTGTTACGAAATATGTATGTGGCTTTTGAAAGTAGCCACCTGTCAGTGAGCGAGTGAGGCAGTTTTACGTACTACCCCTGCTGAGATGCACCTATCCTGGCCTGAAAAATAGGCGAGAGTAGGTGGCTGCAGTGAGGGGAGGAGTAAAATAAGTGCAGTCAAGACGGACAGTTCTGACCTCTCGAAGTGGAGCAGATACCAACGAATTTAAAGGTAGATATCGTGTTATTCACTCTCATGCTCTGTGTTGCTGATAAACATGATATAATTTCAGTTCTGTTGCTTTTATATGAAAATAAATACTATGAACAAGACACTCAAAGTATTTGCTATTTAATTCCATTCAAAAGACATATTTATTATCCATTTTTACTTTAATACAAACATTTATATTTTTTTTGAAATATGACAATCACATATCTCAAACAGAAATCACACTGCCATGGTGTTTGTAAATATTCACGCATAATTTAAACACATAATTATATGATACCAGTTTGTTTTAGAAGAGAACACACCATTTGTGTTTCATTTGAACCAATGAGAATGTCGCCACCAACCAAGTTGTTTCCCATCGTGCTTTTGTTCAGCGCAGCTGGGGGAGAGCAACTGCACTCGACTGCACGGTTGACTCACTGTCGCGAGAGATTTTTGGCATATGTCGGCATGACTTCTGAGCAAGGTGTGCAGCCCTCGGACACATTTCTAACCGGCATGCATCTTGCGGTGATCACCGGTGATCAGTTCTTTGCAGATTTTGCTCATCTCAAGTGACCCTTGTGTCTTAATTCAGTGTTTCTCACAGGTTTTTATGAGACTTGTAGTGGCAGGTGACATCACCCATTAATTTGCATATTTATGATGTCATTGCATCAAGTTTGCATTCAGACAAGTTTGGCACTTCAGGGGCCAGTTGCACCAGCTAGATGTAAAAAAAGCTGTGTGTAAGCCCTACGCTGGGCTTTGTAACGTCCAGCTTTATGATAAATATTTACACCTGTTGCACCAATTAAAACTACGATCAGGCCCAACTACGCCCAGCGTAGACTAGGGGTTGCACAGACTAATCGACTAGTCGACTTCAGTGCTCTGCCAAGACACTTTAAACTTGACGTCAACTGGTCGCTGGTCCTATAGAGGGCGCAATAGGATAATAAATCCACATTTACGCTCCGTTTCCAAACAGTTAAAATGACTAATTAATTCATACTCTGAAAGTGCTCAACAAAACATGTGTGATTATATTACTGGATGCTGGAAATTGAACAGGAGAATGCACGTTTTAAACAGCTTATTGTACATATACACTTATTAGTGTTTTCTAATCTAATGCGCTGCTGCACTGTTATGCACACACAGTAATACTGTTGGCTACAGACAGTAGCACGTACAATACATCACCAGCAGATCGTGCACACCGAATCATTCGGCGCGGAAATCTATTGTTAACACTGTTCTGTGATTTCTCAGTAAAATAGCTTAGAAACTGAAAAGTTCAAGCATATATTTCTTAATAACTAAATCCCACAGCTTCACTACTAGTAGAGAGACGCTGCCAGGTAGAATTAATTCACACACGCAATCGCTCTCACTAACGCAATCATTCATATGAATGTAATCTTTACTGTACTACTTATCTGTATCTGATTTAGAACGAGCAGGAATCTGTGAGAAATATAATGACTAAAGAACTGATAAAAATAAGCTGTTATAGGTGCAATAGTCATGTGGGCAGCGCTGTCATATGCCATAGCTGTGCACAAGGTGTTTGGCACAGCTCCAGACTTACTTGTTCATTAATGACGTCATCAACGACTCAACTTTCATCACATAAAAGTCGACTTAAAAAAAAATCAGAAGTCGTTCAACCCCTAGCGTAGATGATGCACATCCACGCTGACACATTCTCCCGCAGTGATAGCTGAGACGACATTCACACTGTAACAAGTGAAGCCACCGCACCATGATTTAATGATTTAAAGTGATTTAAAGTCCACATTTTTATATCTAAAGTCTCCCTGCACTTTCCCACGACAGATTTAAAACCAACAAACACAGGCAGGGACGGACTGGGAGTAAAAAAACGGCCCTGGGTTTTCTCCCAAATAGGCCCACCACAACTACAGTGCAAACAGTCGCTATATCTCACAATATTGCAGCAATCGTGTCGCATTTATGGCAAATAACATCACAAAACCCACGGTGACCCTGCTAACAAAAACAATAGAAACCATCACAGACATTCTAACGATTTCCAATTCAAATACCATTACAAACATTACAAACTATCAACTTTTAACCTTTAAAACAATTAAATAATGGTTTCCTGTAGTGTGTTTTGGGACATATTACATTCGAAGTTAGTGGTTTTATTTTATTTTATTTTATACGACCAATTACCAGTAGAGACCAACAGGCACCAGTTCGGTTTCTATTAAAACAAATAAAATTCTCTTATAAATCAGTAAAACCATTACTAATTTTGTGCTGGTTTTTATTTAAATTTTTTCAGTATGGGATTGAAATAAATATTATTGTATGAACTAAAATACTTGAAAACTACATAAAAAGAGCAGAACGCAAAATGTACAATATGATAATTGTTAAGAATTATTCTTTGTTTCCCGTTATTTCTCGTCGCTAGAAAGTATTCTCAGTCCCTCAGAGTGAATACGGCCGGGGAGCAAAGGAAAACACACAGAGACTTGTATTCTCCCTACTCCAACTTTATTCTTTAATACAGTGGTATATATAGGCATTTTCTAGGGGTGTTTTATCCCCTTAACCAATAAGAATAAAGATGACATATATGTGATACAAAGGCCAAAAAAAACATATGTTATATAAAATGGTGAGGGGGTCAAGAAGTAATGTATATATTAGGAATATACTTGGCCATAGGATAAGGTACTGTATCAAGAAGACTTCAGTCTGAACCCCTTCAGTCAAGAGCTGCTAGGCCATATGTCCTCAACTGAACATTTGAACTATATGGAATAAGGATAAGAGATATAGGCATAATACAGAGTGAGAGAGAGCACCGATGGGAGGAGGGAGCAAGACAGAGAAGAAACGGGGAAAAGAATAAGTAAGCACAAAAAGGAGGGTAAAACACGTAGGGGAGGAGTTAGTGAGAATAGAGAGTTGTACAGGAGGGGAGAATGGGCACAGACTCAAGAATAAAAAGGCAGAGAGTGTGTTGTTTTCTAACAACAATGATAAACATAAACCTTGAATCTAGAAACCTGAAAGAACAGAATTATTCAATGTGTGTGTGTGTGTGTGTGTGTGTGTGTGTGTGTGTGTGTGTGTGTGTGTGTGTGTGTGTGTGTGTGTGTGTGTGTGTGTGTGTGTGTGTGTGTGTGTGTGTGTGTGTGTGTGTGTGTGTGTGTGTGTGTGTGTGTGTGTGTGTGTGTGTGTGTGTGTGTGTGTGTGTGTGTGTGTCATGTTAATCAGACTAATCACCTTATAGGGGACTTCATTTACTGTATTTTCTAACTCAATATCTCTCAAATGTAACCCGTTGTAGAATCACTTAGGCAGCGGCTATTAGCACTAAGTGAAAATAACATATTTTCTTAGCAATAGATGCTATTTACACTAAATGCATATAGCTATAGATTCTATTTACACTGTGTTAAAATAGCAGGATTATCTGCTATTTATACTACTTATTACAAATAGTGGCAATTATCTGCACCCCAGTATTGCAATACATTATGAAACAGTATGCAATAATAACTTATTGAGTGAATGTAAATTTTTTTTTTTTATTAAAATTATTAAATGGATGCCACCTTATTGTGACAATAAAGCCCTCCCTATACCTACCCTAACCCTACCCGATACTTTTTGCAACTTTTTTATTATTTCCTTCATTTTTATTGAAAAATAAATGCTTTTCTGATGTGATATGAAATTTGAAAAGGGAGGATCTGATTTTCATAAGGCGATCTGATTGGCTGACGCCTGCGTTAGTGCTTGAAAAGTTTTCAACTTCTGCCGCGAGCAACTCCAGTGAAGCGACGCGACTGACCCACAATTCAGTTCGGCAACATTTGATGTCACTCCATTCAAAGTAAACGAGAGGTGTTTTTCTCCGCCAGGTTGGCAGAGGGGGAGCAGATCCTGACCGGAGGGGTCCTGAACAAACAGAAGAGCCAAGACGACATCATTACTGAGTTTGGTGACTCGGCCTGCTTTACTCTGGCTCTGCTGGGGCAAATCTACTGGTACGTTGAGCTTGTTTGGCTACTTAGCTTCACCTACTGAAATCAATGAACCTTATGGCGCTTTTCCACTGCGTGGTTCGGCTCGGTACGGTTCAGAACGGCACGGCTCAGTTCGGCTTGGTTTGTGTTTCCACTGCAGTTTAGTATTACTTTAGAGTGGGCGGGATTATTCACGTGTCGTTGTAGTTGCACCGTGCTGCCGTGACTCCTGAAAAACGTTTTCATTCCGCGTCGCTCCATCAAGCTCTCACTGGATCCGCTCCTCAGCTATCAACGAGAGGACAGACTGTACTTCCTCAACAGTCACTGAAACAGCCATTTTTTGGGTTGTTAAAAGAAAGGTGCGCTCGTTCAAAACAGTTGCATTCAATCCTTGGCTGGCTATGCTGATTTAAATCTAGCGGCTCTGTTGTGTCTCGTGCCGCAAGTTCAAGTACGCAGGCAGTGACGATTTTCTCCGACCAATCAGTGATCAGCAGAATTTACACGTCACGTTTTGGTAACAGTACGGCTCGCTTGGAACCTCGGCTGAGGTGGTACTAAAAAAAGTACCAAGTACTGTACCCAGTGGAAAAAAACCCAAAAGTGAGCCTTACTGAACCGTACCATGCAGTGGAAAAGCACCATTAGTGAAGATACAAAAATATCTGCTTTGCAATTGTTCCTGAAAAAGAGTCGCTAATGAGAGGCTGTGTTTATGTTGTTGGATAAAGCAGGCTGGTACCAGAGCTCTGATTTAGAGGCAGACAGGGCTCTTTTGACTGTTTTGTTTTGCACTTGTGTAGCACATCACTCAAACCCCCTTTCCACCAGCAGGAACCAGGTGCTAGTTCAGAGCCAGTGCTATTGCCTGTTCTTAGTTGGTTCGACTGGCGAGTACTTTACAAACCGTTTGCTTTTCCACAGGCTAGAGAGCCAATAAAGAGCCAGGTCTCACGTCACTGAATACGTTTCATGTTTCATTTCACTAGTGCGGCCGCGGCAGCGCCAAACACAACAGACTTGTTCGAGGTGCATCGCCACACAGATCCCGAACAAGCCTAAACAAACTATCAACAATGGCGGACGTTGGGTTGCTATTGATGTTCATGGCTTTGCGAACCTAAATCGGCATCAAAACATGCCGAATCTAACGTGTTCGTTTTTAGCAGTTATTTCAAATGTGGCGGTCCAAAGTTTCTGTCGTCTTGTTTGTCACGGTAACCCCGCCCCCAGCACCTGACGCAAGCGGTTCTTCCTTCTAGCCCAGCAATGTTTTGGTGCTACTTAAGAACCGCTTTTCCTGGTTCGGAGCTGGTGCTTTGGGTGTCGAAAGACAAAGAACTGGTTTGAAACTAGGCTCTGGCTCCGAACCAGCACTGGAACTGCCTTGGTGGAAAAGGGGTATCAGATTGCTTTAAGAGTTCTGAATTTCTTCAGGTAAGGTGGGAAGTTTAAAAGCTTTTATGTACTTTTCCTGTACTTCATGAGATGTTTTGTTAAATAGCCTCACAGCCTTTGCACTCTTTGATCATGTGCTAATAACCAAGAGAACAATCACTTTTTGGGGATGTGGACTTTACTACACAACTAGTGTTAAATTTGTAATGTTTGTATTTTGACTGCAGTATTCCTGCATAGTTGTCAGTAAATTGGTTGTTTTATTGCTCTCACTAATTCTTTGGGTTTCTTCATGACCGTCTCAAAACACAGAATCTGTGTTTCTTGACAACTGTAAATGTGACATTTTCCTTCAGCCAATGATCCATTGTAATTTACATTAAATCCAATAAAATCGGCTGTTGTCCTTGTCTAAGATTGTTGTTGGATTTTGACGTTGTGGAGAACCAAAAATGGCATTTTATGAAACATTTTCAGTGGCTAAAATTTTGATGATCATGTTCCTTTCATTATCCCTGCAGCAAATCAGATCGGATAGCAAAAGGAGCAGAATGTTACCAAAAAAGCATGAGCGAGAACCCTTTCTTATGGTCTCCATTTGAGTCTCTATGTCAAATTGGTGAGTTCCTTTCTCATTATTAATTAGGGTCATCATAAGAACCTCATCCAAGCTGCGCAGTTACAAGACTCCCTAAGAAGAGGATGCCTGATAATGTGATTTTAAACTCTACTACAGGGGAGCGACCGGATCCAGAGCAGATCTTTAGATTGACCTCCTTGCAGAATTTCAGTGGAGGCAGCGGAGGAGTCATCCCCCCTCCTCCCATCAGCCCTGCACACACACCTTGTAACAACATGGGACATCGACAGGTTGACACTGTCCTAATGGAGACCCCACAGGACACTTTGGTACGTCTTTCCTGTGGTTTTTCATGCATTTTGTTGTGTTTTATAGGGAGATAATGTATGATATGCATGAAGTATATGAGGTATTGTTTGGGGACATGTTAAATGTTGTGAATTTTGCCTTCTACATCATATCTTGGCATTGTCTTTCTTCTCTCTCTAAAGGAGCTAAACCGGCTCAATCTAGAATCTTCTAACTCAAAGTACTCCCTGAATACGGACTCCTCTGTGTCCTACATCGACTCCTCCGTCATCTCGCCAGACTCTGTGTCACTGGGCACCGGTGGCTCACTATTATCCAAACAAGTGCAAAACAAACCCAAGAGCGGCCGATGTCTGCTGGGGGGCACGGCCACACTTAGCCCCCTCACACCAAGGTAATGACCATAGATCACAAAGGCCATCATATCTCACACTTAACCGTGCTTGAGGCTTTCTTAATGTAATCCCAAGTACTTTTTATTAATTAAACTTATGTGATGATTTGGCTCTTATGTTTTAATTCTAGTAATCTATCTGTTTAAAACTGTGTAGTTTTGGAATTTTGCCTCTGGAGCCGAGCCCGGGAGACCCAATGTACCTGCAGAATTACAGTCACAGTGGAAGTGGGATGGAACCTCCTCCTCCGCCTGGCCCTCCGAAGAAGGCAAGCCTTTTTATTTCTAGCAGCTTGCTATTAAAGTACTTCCATGGGAATTTCGTTTTGCAGGGGCTGTGATCTACGCTTTTGTATAATTGTGTTTTTTCCTTAAAATTGAGTAACATTAGTCAAGGTTTAGTTCATAAAAAAAAAAAAAGAATAATGCAGTTTCGTTTTTACACACTTTTTGTACACCTGTTTGTATTACTGTAACGTTAAGTTTGTTTGGCTAACCCTTGGTTTCTGAGTTAATTTTAGCAGAATGGGGCAGGTTTCTGATACAAAAATGGTATTGATGTGTACTTTGTATGTTAAAGGGGTCATATGATGTGGTTTCAAGTTTTGCTTTCTCTTTGGAACAACTTTTACAAGCTGATTATGCGTAGATACGATCCCTGAAGTTGCAAAGACGTAAGTCTCAAAACCAAAGAGATATTCTTTATAAAACTTAAGACTCGTTCACGCCCCCCTAAAACGGCTCATTCAAACACACCCCAACATGTCTACGTCACGGTGTGGAAATATTTGCTTAATGCCGCCCAAATGTGCACGCAAAGAAAGAAGGCGTGGTTTAAGTAACCGCAGCAGTGTTGATGCAGCCATGTCAGGGAGACACTGTGTGTTTCTATGTGAAAGCAAAATCACTTTATTTGGCCTTCTGAAGTAGATGCATTTAGGAATCATTAAGATTTCTTACAACAGAACAGCAACGCATTTTATCGACGACAGTTTCGTGAACCTATGAGAGGAGGAAATTCTGACTTGGCTCTGACAATGGATATTGCATGGGCCATTTTGTTGTGGTTTATGAGGACACAAATTTGTATAATGACATGGGTATGTGTGATTTATGAGGACATTTTCAGGTCCCCATAATAGAAATTATAAATCATACAGAGTGAGTTTTTTTTGGGGGAAAGTAGAAATGCACCATTACGCCTATGGCAATAGCACATACGTAAACCAGTATAAAAACCATTACGCCTATGGAGAGTCCTCGTAAACCATAAAAACCAACGTGTGTGTGTGAGAGAAAGAGAGAGAGAGGGTCGCAGCATCGTGTGCGTGAGAGAGGGAGACACGGTCACATCACAACCGCTGCTTGTGTGCAAACACGTACTACTGCCAACTGCTCCGGGTGTGTGTTCACTGCTGTGTGTGTGCACTTTGGATGGGTTAAACGCAGAGCACAAATTCCGAGTATGGGTCACCAAACTTGGTCGTATGTCACGTCACTTTTGTAGAAAACGAAGCGTTTGAGAGAGGTGGGGCATAGAGGACCTACAATGATGTACAATATTTGAAAAACAATGTGTTTTTTGAACATTAAATCATGTCAACATATTCTGTTTCACCAAATATACAAAATGATGATCTTTAAAAAGCATCATATGACCCCTGTAATGTAATTTTGATGATTTTCTTTATTTTTAATTGTCTGGGTTAGTCTTTGTACATTTAATCCAAGGTTTAAATTGTCTGGGTTCGTTAGTCTTCACATTTAATTCAAAGTGTTATTTTTCTTTGTAATTAATTGTGAAGTTTACTAGCAAGAAAACTGTCTCTGCTGCACTAATTTCACTGTAGTACATTGATCTCTTATTCAAAAAGAGTGTGAAAAACTTCCTGTGTCCTATTTATAAAAAAACTATCCAAATCAAATCTTAAATTGTATTTATGTAAGGTTTATAAAAAAAAATTTTTACTAGACAGAAATAGTCTTTATATAATCAAAGTGTAAATGATAAATAATGTCTTTTTGCCATTTCAGGCCATCAGTAGAATCAGCCAAGTGGGGACGAAGTCAGTGTTTGCACAGAGTGGAAACAGCAGAGAGGTCATTCCAAACCCTTTCAACCAAACTCAGACCACTGCCCCACAGACCAGGTACATGTCACCTAGAGCTGTTTAATTAATCGAAACGCAGTTTCGATTTCGGCCTCCAACGATTATGAAAATACAGTAATCAAGATAAAACCATTATTGCACCCCATTCCGCCCCCTTTCCAGCGGTGCTCTTTTGTTCCTCCATAAAAGGCCAATTTCATGTGCAAATCAGTAAAACCATGCAACGAGACTTTAGTAAAATGGTACGTGCTTGATTTATTTAAGTTGATTAGATGTATTTTTGTTTTTAAAAGCATGACAGGAACATGCACTTCCTCGGGAAGACTGCTGTGTATGCGCTCGGAGACAGAACACAACACAGACATGTAAAGTCATCTTTTAGCATCTAAATGGTCAAATACATGCACAAATGTTTCAAAATGCGGAGCTTAGTGATTATTCATGTAAATCCTCGTCGGTTATGTAATAAATGAACGTAAAGAGTTGAGGATGAAAATACTTGTGTAACAGTAAATTGGATCCGTGCGGCTCTTAAAGTGACAGCGCGCTATATTCCTGCTTTGAATGTGTGCTTTATATTAATAATCAAACAACAAAAGACACATTCAAAATCACTCTCTGCTCTTGACTAAAGGACTCTAGACTTAATTTCTAGCGATTTATCATTAATTTGATTTCATAGATACTATTTAAACTAAAATAAGACAATGACATCTCTGAATTCAATAATGAAATGCCTTTAACAGAAAATTGAGTGTTTAATCTTATTATTATACATTACTGACACTCTATCCGCAAATTTGATACTGTTAAGTGCTTTAACACAATCTGTATTGTTAAAAGCGCTATATAAATAAAGGTGACTTGACTTGTAGCTTTAATAAGAAACAAAGGAAGTTTAATTCTTACAGTGAAGACTATGCTGTTTTATTTTACATTAGGTTATACAATTTCTCTAGTAGGCTGTTAACTGAATACTTTAGACTTGCATTAAAAAAACTTAAAGCACAGTTTGTTTCATTTGTGTCTTTGTTTATTCTATTGTATTCTTTTGCTTTTATTACTGGCAGTTTAATTATTTTCAATAATTTTGAGGACCTTTTTTGTTTTATTTTTAACTAATATTAGTTACTCTGGTATTACAATATTGACCAAAATAATTGTGATTATGATTCATAATCTTATTGTCATAATCGAACAGCCCTAATGTCACCACACATTTCTACAGGCAACTCGCGGCTTTGATAATGGCTTCTGATGACATCTCTTTCTGCTTTAGTACTACACCGCAAGTGCTGAGCCCAACCATTGCTGCTCCCCCAAACGTGCAGCCACGGCGGAGCTCAAGACTCTTCACCAGTGCCAGCTCCACTGCCAAGGTACTGTCTTTCACACATACAAGTTTATGCATACACTCCTCAAAATCCTCAACCGCTCTTTTAGAGGAAGTGTAATCAACACTCTTAATGATGGAATTGAACAGGAGAACAGCAAGAAGCTGAAAATGAAGTTCCCCACCAAGATTCCTAACCGAAAGACCAAAACGAAAATGGGTAAGGGAGGAATCACCCCATCTAACCTGAATGAGAGCATCGAGATCCTTAAGCTTGATTCTTCCATATCAGAAGGAAAATGCAACCTCAGCTCACCGCAGTTCCAGGCTTTTAATCTACAAAGGGCTGCTGCAGGTATTTGAGATTTGTTGTCTTTTTAAGATGTGTTTAAGGAATAAAATTTTAATCAAATGCAATCAAAACAATTATTTTTTTAATGAAATATAGCACTATTTATATTTTAATTATAATAATATATTTTAATTAACTAATTATTATAATATAAATAATGCATTGCATAATTTGCATTTCTTTTTATTTATGTGCCCTCATAATCTTTAATCAAAATATCTCTTAGAATTCGTTTCACTTAGTTACAATAAAGAAAACACTATCACAACTTCCTTTTCATGCTGACTTTAAAGAACTATTAACAAAAATTACGACAATTGTTCAAAAGAAAGAGAATCCTATTATAAGTATTATTAAATATGATGCATTTTGAAAATATAACTCCACCAAAACTTGGATTTGTTTCCTCCGTTTTATTCAGATGGGCTGATGACGTTGATGCGGGATATTGGGAGGGGCTATCTTGCTCTCTGCTCTTACAACTGCAGAGAAGCCATCAACATCTTGAGTCAGCTGCCTTCACACCACTACAACACAGGCTGGGTGCTGGGTCAGATCGGACGAGCGCACTTTGAATTGGCTGAATACATGCAGGTGAGTTGAGGCTGTTAAAATTGCAGGAATTGATCAATCATCCAAACAGTGAATTGCAGAAAAGATAATCAAGACTGAATTTTTTTGTGTCTGTTTAACCAGGCGGAGAGGATTTTTTCAGAAGTGCGGCGCATTGAGAGCTATCGAGTGGAAGGAATGGAGATCTATTCCACAACACTCTGGCATTTACAGAAGGATGTGGCGCTTTCCGCCCTATCTAAAGATCTCACTGACATGGACAAAAACTCACCAGAGGTACGTCTCTCAGAGTAATATAGCAAATGAGCAGGGTTTGTAGATCTTGAATGCTTTTTTCTCATGGTTTATTTCTTCCTCTCTCTGTGTACAGCCCTGGTGTGTAGCTGGTAACTGTTTCAGCTTACAGCGGGAACATGACATAGCCATTAAGTTCTTCACACGGGCCATCCAGGTGGACCCCAGCTTTGCATACGCATACACACTATTAGGGCATGAACTAGTTCTCACAGAGGAGCTGGAGAAAGCCCTGGGCTGCTTCCGCAATGCTATACGCCTCAATAAACGTCACTACAATGCCTGGTACGGTTCAGACTCTATGGCTTTGAAAATGAGACACTACTTTAGATGAATGCAGAAATGTGTAAAGTAAAACTGTTCATTTTATATTGTCATTGTTAGTTTAAATCACAGAAACCGTGTGTCATTTTAACAGTAAAAAGGCTCAATGTTTCTGTCTGTTATGCTAGGTACGGCTTGGGAATGATTTACTACAAGCAGGAGAAATTTAACCTAGCCGAGATTCATTTCAAGAAGGCTTTGAGCATCAATCCTCAGAGCTCTGTGCTGCTTTGTCACATTGGAGTGGTGAGTAAATCTAATGCATAAAAATATGTTAATCTAAAGTAAAGCAGCCCGCACACTCTCATTTCTTTGGGAAATAATAACACAAGATTGTTGCTCGACCTTATTTATTATGAGTATGGTAACATGTACTTTGTGAAAAACATGGTGCCGACTGTTCGAATTGTTGCCTTGCAGCATCTTCATATCCTTTCTCTTGTGCTCCATATCAGGTACAACATGCATTAAAGAAATCAGACCATGCACTGGAGACCCTCAACAGAGCCATTAGCATCGACCCCAAGAACCCGCTATGCAAATTCCACAGGGCCTCTATTCTCTTTGCCAATGAAAAGTACAAGGTACTCCCCAACTTCAGTCAAGCAGTCAAGATTCAACATTCACTCGTGCTTTCACAAATTAAGGCATCAAAAGGTCTTAAATTGCAGCAGAAAGTCTTGGTCATGGCATTAAATGTTGACAAATTTTAGTTTTCCAAAACCAATATCTAATATAATATTTATTACATTTACTTGAGATTGAGATGCAAATAAAATAACAACAACAAAAATTATGCTTAAAACGAACAAATTTAAGAATGTTTGGATATTTGTACTGCAAAACAAGACAAAAATACAGAGGAAGAACATCCATTTTTGCAGTATGATCAAAAGGTAAAAATATTTTCATATTCCGGTGGTTTGGAGCAGAGGTATATTCAAGCCATAAGATTTTTTTTTTCTGAGATCTGTTCGAAACAAATTCGAAGCATTGCTACAATAAATGTATTCCTTATTTTCTTTACTTGGTCTAAAAACTGTTTTGAATTTACCTTCAGAAACCATGTGTTTTTGATAGTTAACTGATTTATTCTTCACAGGCGGCATTGCAGGAGCTTGAAGAACTGAAACAAATAGTGCCCAAAGAGTCCCTTGTTTACTTCTTAATAGGAAAGGTACTGCTACAACTCAGTTGTATACTTGTGTGTATTATCAAATATATATTTTACTAAAAAATATTGATAATCTATATAGGTCTATAAGAAGCTTGGCCAGACTCATCTGGCGCTAATGAACTTCTCTTGGGCCATGGACTTGGACCCTAAAGGGGCCAATAATCAGATCAAAGAGGCCATAGATAAGAGATACCTCCCAGATGATGACGAACCCGTCACTCCTGATGACTATCCCTACTACTCAAGTAAGTCTACTACCCAGCGAGCCATTTAAGTGGCCCTGTGTGCACTATGTAATGTTGTTCGTTGCTCTCAGCAGCGGAGGTGGAGGAGTCACAGGAGAGCAGTATGACAGACGCTGATGACACACAGCTCCACACCACGGAGAGCGATGAGGTTCTGTAGCCCCCGACACCACTCTGGACTTTGAAACAATGCCAATTTGGGGGCTACTTGAAGACAACTCTGAAAAAGGAGGAAGAAGAACAAAAGGAAAACAAACTGCTGCTAATAACAGTACCTCCTCATTTCTGTCGTTTTATTTTCATCATTCATTCTTGCCTTTTTCCACCCCCCTCGTCATCATGCCTTAGAGGTGTCTCATCGGTCTGATCTTCTGGTCCTGTCTCATCCCTCATCGTCACTGGCAGGCGTCCCTTATCGCAGACAGAATTCAAGTTCTGCCTGAGCTCAAATTGCCCAGATTTGCCAATGACTCCACTGTCTTCACAACAAGTTACTTGTCAGTTGAAGACTCAAAAAAGAGCCACAGACATTCATGGATGTTCCTGTCTTAATGCTTAGGCCTTTTGTGTTATTTTATCTGCATTTACTCTGAATAAAGACCTGTGTAAGAGTTGGTAGTCCTTTGATTCCTCTCCCTTTTTCATCAAGGAACGTAATGGCTGGGAGAAAAAAGCACTTTCTGCCCACATCAAAAAAAAAAAAGCGTTTGGCATTAGAGATTCAATGTAAACTGCATATCTTCAATCAGATTACCATCTGTTTAGAGGAAAAATGTTTTTGAACATGAACTAGAAAGTACCAGTTTCTGGCTGATGCAGATCTTTTTCCACCAGATTTTAAAACGTGTGTGTGTGTGTGTGTGTGACTGATGCTCAAGAAGCACTTATGTTTTTGGAAAAATGTTGTCTTACTCAGAAAAAATTGCCACTCTCACACTCATCTGTTCTGCACTTATCTACCTTCAAAACATCCAAATCCATGTTTTTTTGCCCAGCTGCAAGACATTGGTTAGAGAATTGTTGATTAAATGATATGTAGGTGGGTGGTTTCCTTGACACACGTTCGTCTGTGTTTGGGAAACCAGACCACAGTGTCCAAATTAACAACACTATTGTATGGCACAGTGACCAGTGGTCAGACTTCTTGAGACAATTTTCTGAAATGTTGGTGCTGTTGAGGACAATACTGATGAACATAGAAAATGTGCACAAAGTATCTTTCATGGATTTTATTTTACCAGAACATGTTTATTATTATAAAATGTTTTTTGATCTCTGCTAAATGCTTCTTATTGTACATTTTAAGGAATTAAAAGGTAATAGAATAAACAACTTTGACTGAAAGTCCTGATGTGGTCATTGAAGGAAAATACGAAGCCTATGTTGATCCACACTTGGGTTTCTTCTTAAACACTATCTTTGAATGTTCATAGATTTGTAAGATGACCACGGTTTACACGAAAATGCCATGATTTCTAGTTATTGATACTAATGTGAAATATAACAAGTTAAAAAGCGATCTTGATTCGGTGGACAATTATTGAAGGCGTCAGCACTTGTAACGTGATTATGAATGTCTAATAATTTCCATAGATAAGCGTTGACGTTTATAAAATCGTTTGCGAGACTCACGACAGCTAACAAAGATACTGTGATATTAAGCTTTATGACTGGCCTAATTTAAGTTCAAACGTGACACTGTGTTTGGTACATACGTATTAAACAGACAATAACATCTAATAAATAAACAAAAATCAACTCTTTATGAAAGTTACATTTTTTTTTTACTTTCACTCGTAAGCCCGTCTCTTGCTAAAAACATATAAACCAGCCAATCAGCGGCCGCCTTTCCGCCCACTGACCAATCACAGGTTGAAATGAGGCGGTACTTCCGGCTCAAGCCTGGTTGATCTGTGCAGGTAAGAGAACGTGAATTCTGTACTCTGTCATTTAAAATATACTTGTTTTTGCTATTTTCGCATGGGCAAAATACTGTTTTCAACGTAAAATGTTGAGTAAGATCTAGAAGAAAACAATGTTTCATTTTTCCTCTCGTTCAGTGAGCGTTAGACATTATGACAAAGTAATTTCATCCCGGAGATTGCAGTCAACAGGCCAACAATTGTTTGGGTACAAAACAATATCTCAGTCTGTCAGAATTAACCTGCAGATAAAATTAAAACAACTCTAAAATTGGCTTGTTTCCTGTAGTTACAAGTCAGAATGTCCGCTAAAAACTGACCCCTTGAATTCGTCTTCAAGATGTGAGCTGGTATGAAAGAAAGGCTGTAATACAGCAGAGACTATCAGCTGATGATGTTAGCATGCTAAACCTACAGTCAACGGGCCTGCTAAGAGTAAATCTAATTAAAATTGGACTGTGTTTAAAGAACTTATCTAATTAATAGATGAAGTAATATTATTACGCATTATATCTACTATTTGTTTTCCATACAAGTTTTGTTTTATTACATTGGAATTGATTGTATGTGGTTGTGTTTCAAAACCTAGTGAGCGGTCTATTTAGAGCGCATCTGGACGGCGCGAATGCCGTTAGGAATGCGGTGTAGGAAGGCAGCTTGTGTACTTTTGAAACACAGTCCGCGACTCCATCCTCTGTCTTCGGAAGCGCAGTTGCTAAAGCGCTGTTTGTTTTGGATTTGGCTTCTTTTATTATTTTTATTATTTTTTTTTTTATTTTAATAATCTATTACGCTTAACTTACTTACTCAAATACGTTTAACATCTCTTTTTATTATTGTTTTCCCAAGATCTGATAGTGACAGACTAAAGACATGTTTACAGTATCTCTATTTTATGTAACGAATATTTAGGTTTGACATTTAAACCTTAAACTATAAAGTAAAAAAATTTGAGAGGGTTTTAAAGTGTAAAACACCAGGCCAAAGTGAATTTGTTTAATTCAGACTTAATATTTTTTTAAATATCTAACAATTTATGAATACACATATTATAGATGTAAATGCTAACGGTCTGTTTTGTTTGTTTGTTTGTTTTTTACAGACTGCAGGTTGAACCGCTGTCTTGTTCGTTTTGGAGTTTGCAAATTCATTTGGATTAATAATGGAGGTTCCAGTAAAGCATCAGATTCGACTGAACCCACTCATCTCTAAGGTCTGACACTCTTTAAGTCATATGTGTATTTACATCTGTTTTCAATACATTCACATGTACTATTTTAGGGGAATGTACTTGCAGTATGCATACTTAGTTATTAGAATAAGCAGACAAAAAAGATCAGCTAAATAGCAAGTGCCACAGAAAGGCAGTTAAAAAAGTATTCCCCTTTTAAACAGTAGATGGAGCTGTCTTTTTGTTTATGAGGGCCTCTAGGAACAGGAAGCTTAACTAGGTTTCATAATTTCTGACCTATTATGATAAAAGCTGCCTTAAGGCTGGAATACACTACACTACTTTTGAAATCTGAACAGATTTTTAAAACACTAGGCATCATACACTTACCGACTTTATAAATGGTGACAAAGGAAAACTGGGCATCGTACACTACGTGTCTGAATAAAAACACGTGTTCTAAAATCGGCTGAAAATATCAAATATGTTTGATATCCTCCGACTGGATAGAATCAAAGTCTGAAGCTAAAAAATCGGAGTCTGTGACCATAATGCACTACGTGATTTTCTGTGGAATCTGTCAGCTGTAATCTGCAGACTGGATCAATCTGCATCAACTTGTTCAGACTGTAAAATCGGGGGGAAATCAGGGCAAAAATTGCGTAGTGTATTCCAGGCTTTAGCCACAGAGTTTAAAGATATAAAATAATTGTTACCTTTTAATTCCACATTTAATTATTCACTTTTTACAATTTTTTGTCACAACTACAATTGTTGCATTTTAGTTTAGTTTACATGCAAGGGTCGAGAGTAATGTTTATTTGAATGCATAGCTATTCAGTGTTGTGACATCTGATTTATGTCATATTGTACTTAATTTAATGATTTTCTCGAACACTTCCTGTCTCTTAGTCATTTTAGAGACCCTTGAGTTCCCTCTACTGGCACACATTTTTTTTAGAGCTTCTTTCTAGAAACATTCAACACTGGGCAGGGCTCTAGGTATTATGTATTGTGTTCGTTTCATCCATATGTCATACCATGCTATTTTGCTTAAACATTTTTACTATGGTCAAATTAATATTTTGACAGTATTCTACTACTAATAAGACCATGTGAATGTAATATTTTGCTGCTAGAGTAAATTTTCGCCTCACTGTGGCGCCCCCTATTGTCCTGACGCATTATGACAGGAAGCGTAGCGCCTCTAGCGGCCGGTCCGAGCAGCGCGCCTCTCTCCCGCCACTGCGCCGCTACGCTTCTTTCTGTTTGTCAGACTCGCGATCCGAGGGAGAGGAGCGAGCCGCCATTTTCAGAGCTCGTCGCTTCCCCCTCGACCGACAACAATAAAAAAACGGACAAAAGCGGTGTTTTCTCAGCCGAAATCGAGCGCGAAGACCTTCCGGAGAAAGAGAGAAGGGACTGCGCTCAAAGAACGACCGGAAAAGGGATACATTTCACTGCTTTTTCGCGGCTTTTGTCGGGGGCGATTGGAAAACAGCCGACTGGGCTCCTATAGCTTGACTGCCCCCGTTTCTATCGCCCATTTCGTGATTCCTAAACGCAGCCCGGAGGAGTGGGAGGAGGAAAAGGAGGGGGGTTACCGAGCACCGGAGCGCGCGAGAGGCCCGGGATTTTTTTTTCCACCTGAACGTGCAACAGCGGAATCTGCATCTGGATAATTGCTTCTGCCTGTCAGTTATTACTGCCACATTTCTTAAGCGTGGGGATTTATTACATACATTTCCCCCGGACTCGGCTCCTCATCACGTGGTAGGTTCCTCCTTTTCTCTTTGTTAGTTTAAAACTAGCTAGCCTGAGGCAACTCTAGACGTTATTAGCGCATTTATGCACTTAAAATCGACGCGCGGTGAAACTGTGCACGTTAACTCTTTCAAATGCGGACGCTTTTCGCTCTCCGTAGTTATTTTCCACCGTTTGTTCTGGTTAAACCCGTGAAGTAGGCGGCGTTACAAGTCAGACCATCAAGGTTGCAAAATCAGCCCGACGTAATTATACGTGTCAACTTTACGAAAGCGCGTATTTGGTAATATAGCGCGAGACGAGTTCGTTCACGCGTTACATAGAGTTAATTAGGTTAAACGCGTGTAGTGAGCGCGGGGTGGGTGCGCAGTATATAACTACTGCATCTAGATCAGCAGGCTTTCGTTTGTGCTGGTGCGAATCGTGTGCATCACTATCTCAGTTACTGGATGTTGTCCCAGGCCTATAACGTTACATGGAGTTCCAGTAATACAGATTAATTATAATAGCCAACGCGAGCTGCTGGCCCTTTAAGACTCAACATTGGGGCTAGAAAATGTTATTCTGAAAGCAAGTCACACAAATTGATTTCCGGTATCTGAATATACGCATATATGTGCCAAAAATGATGCAATCGGATGGTAAACAGTTACAAATTGTGCATTACGCATGGACACGGGGAGTTTTCCATAACGAGCTACATTGCATAATAAATGGTTGTTTTCCCACTCTTTTTCCCCTCGAGTTGTATTCGCGCCCAGCCGAACCGGACTGACGTCGCGAAAGAATCTTTATTAGAACCCTTTACGCCGCGCAACATTCGGCTGCGTCTCGAAACGTTCCTAATAACGTACAAAATGCCGTTTTAGTAGGCATCAGGCCAGCTTTTGAAACGCTGTCAGCGATTCTTCATGGCCTTAAGCTCGTCCTAACCCTTATTTTCCGTATAATCTGGGGGTTTGTTTATATTTAGCGCAGTATTGTGCGTGGTTGTGGACAGCAGAGGGCTTCATGTGTAATAGAACATTAACCTGCTCAACCTGTGTTTAGTGTAACGCGCTGTACTTTTCCATTATATAATGTGTTACGTTGCATATTTTTTTCGCAGCACTCACTTGATCTCAGGTCTCAAATGTTAACAGGTTCCGCATGTGTACGTGATGTTTATGGTTTAAAGACACATTCGTGATGTTTTGTTCCCTGATTAATGACGCGATTTTATTATGTCTTTCGTGGCAAATTTGACTTTTGTACCTTGATCTGTTTAGCCCTTTATAGTACGTTCAGATACATTACACATTGTCTGTCCCAGAAGACATCGACTGTTATTTATTAAACGGAGGCCTATTTGCTTCTCTGAAACCTCGTGTTTTTCCCCAGATGGGGTTAATACATGGTTGAAACAAAGACTTGCTAGACCCAAACCTCCCCCTCCTCTGATAGATTGGTACTGTATTGATCCCTAATGGGAAATGCCATGTCTCTCTCGTGCTGTTTGTTTTCCGTTCACTCTCTTATTTCCTGGTTTTGAGGTCTTTTGTGTTCTCTACTGGAACATCAATCTGTTTTAGATGTTTTTCTCTATAATAAATTTGCTCTCTGGTACACAGCACATGTATTGAATTGTTAAGGTCTGTCTGTGGGATATTTTAAGAGTCTCTAGGGGTTGGCATATAATTATGAGCTGTTGTGTACTTTCTTTTCATTCCATCCATCCAGATTTATCATTGTCCTACATCCCCTCCTCACAGGAAGAGCTGTTATGTAACGAATCAATACCATTGACTAAGTGCCTTAATTTTTTCAAGGCGGTGCAGTCATTTTGAAATCAGATCAAATTTCCCCCTTGTGATTTTAAGGGCAAGAAATGAGCTCTAGGTAGAACAACGTGACCTTAAAGTCATGTAGACACTCTAGTATATTGTTTTTTAATTTGTCTGTTTCTCTCGTGATGTACATTTTGTGTGGGCTGCTGCATATCTCAGCTGTTGAGCTGCATGGAGTTGTTATTTTTTGCTCCCACATTGTTGAAGGCTGTCAAAGTGAGTTTTAAAGAGAATTGAATTATTTATTTGATGCATTTAAATCAATCTTTCTTAAATCCTGTTATGATCCATTAGAGTATTGATACCCATACTACTCTGTGTAATTCACAATGTCAGTTTGAAGTATAAATTAGTGTCACCTACAGTACCAGCTTTTTGTCTGACTCCCAAACCCCAAGGCCTGGTTTTATTTTAAAATTAAAAGGCTTAGCTCATAACTTGTATTTGTTAAGTGCAAAATTTGAACTCCGTTCTTTTTGGCAGGGGATTAGTTTGACACGACTTCTCTCTCTGGGAGGTTAAAAATGAAAAGTGAAAGAAAGTGCAAGTTGCTGACAAGCAGTGTCTGAATACATCAAGGATGTTCTTGAAAGTTCAAGGCCAGGGCTGGAGACATCCATGAGTCTAATTAATGGATTCTCTGTTACAATTGCAAGTGTGTCTGTTTTACAAACAACAGGTTTTTGTGGGTAGAAGTTATATGCGTTAAGTCTTTTTAAATGAAATGCGTTCTGATTTCAGTCTTAAGGCAGGGCTTCTGTAAGTGAATTCATCCAGCTGGGAATTAGGCTTGGTGCATATGCTCCGAAATGTAATCTGTGCGACTCCAAAAATATATTTGGGAGCATTTGTGCGAGTGCAAATAATTGCTGGGGTGCGACCTCTTACAGTTCTCGTCTAAACGTTCATGATTACTGCACGCATGTGCCACGTGACCGGGAGTAAAGCAGGTAGCTTTTCATTCGTCGCGCTCGTCTAAAGTGTGCTTTTCTGAGCCCGTGCACCGAAACGCGCAAACTAAAAAGCCTGTTAACAGCGCTTGATTACTCAATAAGTTATATTTTGAGCCAATACTGTAAAAACACACAGTTTACATATAGACTCAGTTGGTTATGTTTAAAATGAATTATACCGGTGAGTGGAACCGAAGCGTGCCTGTATTTTAGATGCGTGCTGCTCTTAAAGGACGTATTAAACATGCAGCCGACTGTCATTAAAGGGATAGTTCACCCTACAATTTTATTTCTGTCATTATTTACTCACTGAAATGTTGTCCCAAATGTATTAATTTATTTCTTGTGGTGAACACAAAAGAAGATATTTCAAAGAATGTGGTAACCAACAGTGCTGGTCCACTTGATTGTAGGTATAAAAAAAAAACTATGGAACTCACTGGGACACAGCAACTGTTTGGTTTTCACATTCTTCAAAATAGCATGTATGTTCAGCAGAAGAAAGAAACTACTCAGGGTTAAAACTAATTTTGAGTGAGTAAATGATGGTATTAATATAAACCTATGACAGATCGACAGACAGATGACCAAATTTATTCTTTAATGTTAAAACAACAAAACCATAGAGAAAACACATAACACGCTACTCTTGACTGAAAAAACAATACAGTTACTTTAATGGAATCAATCTATAGTGTTTTATTTGTATAATTGTTCATTCAATTTCTTGAATGCTCTGCTAAATATGCATATTACCTGATAATTAACGCTGTTTGTATATTATTTGTAGTTTTAATGTGTATCTTTGTTCTTATTTTTCATAACAAAGATAAAATAATGACAAAGATTTTTAATCTTCGCCCACTTTGGCCTAAATAGCACCATTCTTATTTATTTTTTGTTTCCTTGAAAGGCTTGTCTTATAAATAGGGAAATTAGTTTGGCAGTATGCTCAGACAAACTGGTAAAACTAACATGCCAAAGAACTGTGATAAATCGTGAAATGTCTAAAAAATAAAAATTGATATGATATTTTTGCCATATCGCCCACCCTACTTGGAAACTGACCGTTTTTGTGGCGCACTTGCACAAACTGCATTGAAATCATTTTCAAAATTTAATTTGTGTGGAAATATACCAAGTCTGTAAACAGCTTAACAGAAGCCAGAGACGCTGAAGCGGAACAAAGAACATTAAATATGTAGCAGCCTGAGCAAGCTCAACGTCCACTATGTGAAATATAGAAAGGAAATCCTAAATATTGAATTGGAGTGGCGGGGGGTTATATGAATGTATTTTGAGGGGAACTGTTATGGAAAAGTTTAAATGACATTTTCTTCTCATTTGCATGTATAAAAACAAAGCACTGCAGCTTAAGGATCAGGTTTAATTGAGAGCTTTTAATCATCAGGAGGATGTTGCCCGCCCTTCCGCTCAATTGGCGGTTGTGTTGCTCCTTAATATTCAGTGGGTGCTCCTAAAATAATTGTGGTGCTCTAACTTCTTGAAGTGGGGCACCAGTGCTACCAAGTAAAAAAGTTATTTCGAGCCCTGCTTAAAGGGCTTCTGTAAGTGAATTCATCCAGCTGGGAATACTTGAGTCATATGGAAGAAATCAAAGACTTCAAGACTCCATGAGAATGTTGAGTTGCCCAACGATTTGGATCTTCTGAAGAATAATTACACTTTAAAGAACAAGTGTCCGCTACTGTTGTTTATTATATCTGTCAGTGTTGTTGAAAGTTGTTAGGCCGAACCTAGAGTTTAAAGTTCATTTACCTCTCACAAGGGTAGCTGACATCACTTTCAGGAAGTTGAAATGTGTCGTGGTGTGACATGTTGTGTTCCATCTAAACTATTTTAAGCAGCTTTTTGAATGTTATATTTGCAGCTTTTATGAAATTAGTTTATATGGAACATTTCATATTTTACAATTTAGGCTTCACACCTCAAGTTCATTTAACTTGCAATAGTGAATTCAGAATATGCACCTTTTCTTACATCTTGATATCTGTTTTCACCAACAAAACTTTTTATAATATATATATATTTTTATTAAATGGTTTGAGGACTTGAGATCTCAACTTTTCACAAATAAAGGTCTTTTAATAATGGCCCTCTCTCATACACGCCTACATTTACACAGTCAAAAGATACGCACTCATTCACACACTTCCTCCTCAGGCCGAACTGTGAGAAATTTCATCTAGACATTACAACCGCTCAAAATCATTTTTTATTTAATTGAACATATTGATTGTGTTTGAGTTTTGAAATGAGTAGAATGAGTTTTAATCACAGTAGAATGTGAATGATCAATGCCTAGATCACTTTGCAATGAAATATCCCTGTTTTAGTTTAAAAAAGAACAAAGTTATCACTTATTTAGGCGTTTTAGCTGATATATTCATTTGAGAAATGTGTGTGTATTATATATATATTATATATATATTGAGAGAGAGTTTTTCGCAGGACATCTGTCTTAACCGGTATAGAATTAATTAGTAATGACCATACGTTTTCTCAGAAGCCAGCACTGTGTGTGGCATAGATGCATGTGTGCTGAGATCAGTGTTGGTAGTGTTTTTGTGGCTTTAGTTAATTGTAATTACACAACTGCAGTGTGCTCAGGATAAAAAGTGTCCCCTGGGAAAATACGAGTCAGTAGGTGATGACATTCAAGACCTGTCTAAGAATTCTTCGTGGTCTGTAAATGAGTGTCCAAATGCAAATTCTTGGATTGTGTGAGAGATGGGCACCAGGCAAGCTTTTCTTTCCCTCCACCACTCGGGAGTCATTGAAATACATGTTTTTGACCTTCACACGTTTCAGGGAGTGTGAGAGAGGGAGATTATCACAGTCCACAAAGCAGGTCGTTTGAAAACTTCATTTCTGATAGCTTGTAGTTTGAGGGTCTAGATTAGAGCGTGAAAGATGTTCACACAAACCATTTTATGTTCACTGTTTCTTTATTCCTACGTTTAAGGTAGTACAAAAGCCTTAAACTGCTTATATAAATTGGTCATACAAAACCTGAACAGTTTATACATATTTTTGCCCATTACCCTGATTTTACTCAGCACCTAAATTATTATTATTATAATTTTTTTTTTTTACCAGTGATCAGTTAAATTTTTCAATATTTACTAAGTGGTGCACTTGTTTATTTACTCTTTCGCTAAACTGGAGATAAACCCAAGTCTTTTAAATCTCACGTATAAGCAGTTTGTATAATGGGGGTTTAGAATAAGCAGATTTTTGATGGTTTATTAGCATATTGTTGTGAATGTAAACATGCTGATTGTCTGGTTAACAGAAGTTTAGTGTCAGTTCCAGAAACGATGACCCTGTCAGGCCTAAATCGGCCTCGTTAATACAGCAAGTTTGTGTGCATCTTATTTGATTATCTGCATTGTATCCACCAAATTGGTTTAAAGATACTTGTCGGCATATTCCATTTATTTAAAAACAAAGAATCTACTTTTATTGTTGTTGTAGGATATCGCTGCTCTTAGGTGTGGTTCCAGTGTTTTCATTGAACACTGCTCTGAAGAAAAATGTAAATAAGGTCAGAGTTGTTCTGACTAGTAGTTCCTTAATAGAGATAATGAATAAAAGGCTTTGACAAGGATTCACCCCACCCAGGGAGGTTTGGATGTTCACAAAGACCGTCTCATGGTTTTCTGACACAATCTGATGTGTGGCTGATCGTTTATTTATTAATTTTTTTGTTCCAAGAATTGCCTGAAGATCAGTTATCTTGTACTGGTAAAGGTCACATGAGCTGCTGTACAATCACTCTGATTGACTTGTCAGTGGTGGCACATGGTATTCAATACCAGACTTCAGTTTAATTCCACACGACAGGAAGTCGTTTTGTGATTTGTAGTTAAGCACGAATGTGTCGTAAAATGGGGAAAACTTAAAGAGAATTGAATCTAGTCACTCATATCTCTACTAGAAAAGCATTAAGGTAAACTTACCTATTAAGCTCACCAAAATCTACATTGAGTCATTTTAGTGCATAAGATATTGGTTTCAGTACAAGAAGTTATGTTAAAATAAAATGTTAATCTCTCACACAAAATATTAAATTCTATTTTAAATGAAAAAAGCATTTCAATAAAGATGTACATCATTAAATGAAAAAAGTCTGGCTGTGCTTAATGGGTACATTTATGTACCCTTCAAGCACACCCCTGTTCCCAATAAGCTCACATCATGTTTTATGAAAAATTATTATTTATTTTAACATAATTTTTAACGAATAATTGATAAAAAAAATAATAATTTGAAGGTACAAACTCAATCACAAAACAACAGAACACTAAGATCAAGCAACAAGGCATTCAATTTGATCACATATATATTCATAATGAGGTGTCAGCTAAGCGACGTCTAGACTAGTCCACATTCAGTGAAGTAACATATAACATCTATTTACAAAGTAAGTTGGTGTATGAAGCCTAGTGTAAAAAAATCTGTTCACATCTTAAGTCGTGTGGTGTATTCCAGCCTTTAGTTGTTTTTTTCCTGGACAGATATGACAGGTTTCTGATGGCTCCTTCTTTGAATGGACGACATGCTGCTTTCATCTTTGGGCATAAACTATAGTTATGTCTCGATTTTGTTATCTTAAAGCTGTAAAAATAAGTTATTAATCATTTTATAAAGATTAACTTAGTGTCCACCATCAGTTAATATGTGAAGTCTGTTTATGAAGTATTTACATAGACGTTCAGTGTGGAAGAGCTTAAAGAGAGCACACTGAGCTTAATTGGAGCAGCAACTATTTTTTTTAAAACACACTTCATGTAATATTTATTAAAATGACTGGATTTTGCCAAATAAATAGTCTAGATCATGTATTAAGTTCATGCATATTTTAATATGAACAACTATTATTAACAATCTCTATGAAATTCTACTTTTTCTTATTAATGTCACCCTGAAGCTGTGAGATTTTCGTTGTAGTGCACCCTTTAAGCTCCCCTTACAATAATATGAAGTCTTTAAAAATAAAAGCAGTGTTAAACCACAGACCAGCAATAAACTCTAAATGTATAATATTATGGATGTAAAAGTACAAGCCCGTAATGCCTGTGAAGTAATATATTAGCGTAGCACACACTCTTATACAGCTAGTCCGCTAACTGTGTTCTCTACCATCTGCGCTATGTTGCTAAAACTATCTTTTGGATCTAACTGTAATTATTTCCCACATCCAAGTTCCAGGATATTATAAGCAAAAGTCTAAATAGAATCTGTTAATTTTACAGTAAATAGTGAAACTTACCCAAAATAAAGGCTTAAACATCTAAAAAAAAATGCACATTTAAAGTCGGCATGAAACGGAAGTTGCGATTGTCTTTTCTTCTCTACTGTGACTTCTATCCGAGTGAAACGGCATCTGAAATGAGAGGGCGGGACTTGATTGGATCGCTGGAAGTCGGGGCGCAGATCTGAAATGCCAGTTTGCAGTTCGTGGTGGGGGATTTCTCGCCACTGGATTCACCGCCGACACCCAAGCATGAATAAATTATTTATTTATTAGGGATGATGACGATGATCAACGGCACAAAACATGTCTAAACGGCACTGCCGCGAGAAAGAGAGAGAGACTGCCTGAATGACTGAGCGCGTGCGTCCTCCATCAGGTTAAGTCATATATTCATGAAACAAATTAGCTTGCGATGAGTTGGAGTAATGTTATCCTAATATCTTTTCAGTGTTTTAAGGCCGGTACACACCAAGCCGACGGTTGGCCGTCGGACAGTTTTTGTTCGACGGCCGACTAAGTTTCTCAGTGTGTTCCGCACCGTCGGCTGAAGTTGGTCCTCGTCGGCTTGTTTTCGGCCGATTTTACATGTTGAATCGGCGTCGGAGCTTTCGGGTCAGTCGGGCCATTGATCATCTGATTGGTGTTCAGCTGGCGAACAGTGCGCGAGAAAAAAACCCGGAAGTGGTTTCACCCATTTAGTGCGCTTTCTCCGTATTTTTCGCGGCCGCTTTTCTTTTCCTCTTCACAAGCAGAAGACCAAGGGCTGACAACGCCAGTGCCATTTGCAAAGTGTCAGACATTTCCGAAATATCATGAATCGTCTGTTGTGAGCGAGATTCTGTGCTGCTTTTTCAGGCACCTTTGTTTGTTTTGTATCCCTTTAACTCTTCCGGTTTCCAGCTTTGAGTAACAAACACGACTATTGCCACTGCTGGTAGGAAGGGATTTCTTCTACGCAGCGCCAGAACGGATGTGATACTTGGCCGTCGGTTGTCGAGCGTCGGCTTGGTGTGTCAGGGCACTTTGAACCTAGACCGTGCCGACGACTCCGCAGTCTGATTTTGTCGCCACAAGTTCGTCGGCGTCGGTGGTGTGTACAGGCTTTAAGGTACGTACTCCCTCATGACTGATGTCAGTGCTATAAAGTGAAGCATCAGCAGCTTCTCCCCGTCGTTTATCCCAGCGTTTACCCCTCACTAGCTCCTTGCACCATCACTCGTGACCGGAAGAGTAGAGGAGTCGTTTTAAGGGGAAGGGGAGGTTAACATTTTGAATTAAAAATTACGAGGCCACATGAAAAAAAAAAAATGAAGTGCACGGATAAATTATTTATAATAAACTCTACAGTATTCCATCAAAAAATAAGAGTGGTCAATTTTGATTTCATGCCGACTTTAAGGAGCTCCTCCTTTTTTGTGAAAGTTTATAGACGGTTTTCAAAATGGCCGCCAGACATTGTGAATACATGGAGACTCATATCTCAGTGTGCAATTACAGTAGGTATGTAGTAACAAACACATCAATTGGTTAAGACATCAAGTAGGATTTTTTTTCTTTTAATATTTTTAAAATCTGAAAGTGTACTTAATAGGTACGTTTACCCTATATGTTCAACATGTTACAGCATGATACATGACTGCTGTCATTGCAAAATATTCATTTAATTTTCTTTTAATTTGTTCCTATATGCTTTACGTATACACACCAGACATGCTGTGAGTGATAGTAGTAGGAACTTTAGTAGGAAGTCTCATTATTGAAGCTAAATGAATAAAGCTAGATATTGCCTTTTCAATTTCCAACCTAAATCTGCCTCTAATCTATCTCTGTCCACACACTGGACATAAACATTAAGTTTTTATTATCCGGTTTTTCCACTATTTAGTGGAGGCTGTGTGAGGAAATGGAAAGGCAAAATTAAGTGTAGTGGAAACAATAGGACTCAATTTCTCCTGTCATCTTCGGTATTATAAAAACTGTTTTTCTTTTCCCCACCACAGGATTATGATCCTTCCACAATAGCTGTGTTGTTGTTTTTATACACACACATGCCAAGTAAACATCCATTATGTGTTTCGCTACTTTACACGTCAGCCAAACATTAGAACTAGCCTGTATCGAAGTAAAAAAAAAAAATCACCTACAACTTTCACCCACACAATTATAACATGTTCAAAATTGTCCACCCAGTTTTTTTATCGCCTTAAAAGGAACCGTTCATCCAAAAATGATCTTTCTGTAATTATTTATCATCAGTGCTCTTTCACCAATCTCGTTTGAATGTTTAATTAAATTCTTATTATTCTCATGAATCCTTTTTAAAGTGTAAAAGCTTAGTTATTTGTAACTGTGTGGAAAATAGTGACTGGTGTTTTGTCATTTTCTGAACGTTGATTTTTGGATGAAATGTTTTTTTAAAGTTGCTGTTTTCATTTTGAGATGAGGCGGTTTAACCACCTTTTCTTTCTCACATATAATTTAATGTAATGGCCATCTCACAGGACAAGGTGACATTTCAGCTTTGAGCCCTGTTGCTTTAGTGTGAGTCACCCCACTCCATTTTTATGTCTCTTAAGAGCCAAAGTCTCTTTGCGAATTTATTTTATATCTCTACTCTCGAAACATTCACCAAATCTGTTAAGGCACAGTGCATCAGCTTGTTAGATTTAATAAGAATGGGTTACACCTAAAGGGTTTTGACAGAGCAGAATGAATTGGTTTATGTTCCGGATTTAGTTCTTGGTGCTGTCACCGAATACTTTCATTCATAGTCACTTCGAACGTCACGGTCTGCTGTCATTGTTTTAAGAATAATGAGAATAAACATTACCTGACGTCACAGAACAGTAAATCTGAAGGCCTGGGTTTTGCAGTTGCTCCATGTAGAAATACGCTCATATCAAACAGCTTGGCCTCCATATGAAACTTTCTCTGTCCTTGTGTCTGGCTCTGTTTGTCTTTTGGTCATTGATATTGTCAGTCGTTGTGCAGTGATCCTCAACTGGTGGATCATGTGCCATAATTGGATTGTGGCCTACATCTGTTTGGATGCAAATAATGAAATGCAACAAATCATTCATAGTTGGGATTAGTGCTGGGCGGTGTACCGGTTCATACCAAATGTATGTAGAACTAGTAGAACGTGATGACACAGAAGAACTTAACCACAATATCCACATCGACCGCCCCTGCCATCAGCTCCCGTGTCTAACACACACACTAGCACGACATAAACACACATAAGCGCGGATAAACCTTAGCTTTCATTCTTTTGAAAGATTTCTCCAGCACTGCCCCGCGAGCGTGAGTTCTGACTCTCCCGGCGCAGTGTCACCTCTCTCGGCGTCTGTTCTGTGCAGTGAGGAGTAGGGTACTTTTTTTTATATATATATATCCGAACTGACGCCTGGGTCAGGATTCACAACCGCATGCAAAGCTGCGCTGAAGGAACGGAACAGAATGGGACATCGAGTTGCCTATATAATCATGACGGGTTTAATGCACTCACAGAGACGGAGAAGGAGAAATGATTTGCGTTCATATTAAACCGGAGCTGCCGTCAATGCCACGATCACGAGAGCTCGTTTGGTGTGCTCGTCTCAGAGCTCTCGTGATCGTACTCAGAGCTCTCGTGATCGCGATCTGCACTCGCCAACAAAGCATTTAAAGTCATTGTTAGTTGTTTAACTGTGTTGATAGGACAAGCCTCGACTGGGCTCATTTATTTAAAAACAGGCTCAGCTGTGATAAAACTTCCCGGTGTTATGACGCCATTTTTGATTCTGTCGCTCTAGTGTCCTGAATGCGGTTGTGACTTCTGCTGTTCATTCATATACAGATATGTATTCAAGCAGATGTTTTAATCTGCTGAATAAATAAAACCTTTCAAGTCTCTAACTTGTAAGCAACTGCTGTCAGTCCCAAACAGAACTGTGAATGCAGCCATAATCTGCATTTCTATTGATTGTATCACTGCCCTGTAATTCTTTCTTTCTTTCTTTCTTTCTTTCTTTCTTTCTTATTTATTGTTATTATTTTAATATTTCTCTCTTTTCTTGTTATCTTTATTTTGTAATGTTTTCTTATTTATTGTTATTATTTTAATATTTCTCTCTTTTCTTGTTATCTTTATGTATTTTTTCTTGCTTTTTATTTATTGTTATTATTTAAAATTCTCTCTTTTCTTGTTATTATCTTTATTTAATTTTTCTTTCTTTATTTATTTTTGTCTTGTTATTATTTTAATTTTTCTCTCTTGTTTTTAATCTTTTCGTTTTTATTGGTATAACATTTTTCTCTCTTGTTATTATCTGTAATTAGTATTTTTTTCATATTTATTGTTATTACATTTTTCTCTATTGTTGTTATCTTTATTTATTGTTTCTTTCTTTCGTTTTTCATATTTATTGTTAGTATTTAAATTTTTGCATCTTTTCTTGTTATCTTTATTTTTTTATTTCGTATTGTTATTTTAATTTTTCTTTCTTGTTATCTTTATTTTATTTTTTCTTTCTTTCGTATTTATTGTTGTTATTTAAATTTTTCTCTCTTTTCTTGTTATCTTTATTTATTTATTTTTTCTTTCTTTCTTTCATATTTATTTTATTATTTTTATTTTTCTCTTTTCTTATTTTTATTTATTGTTATTTCCTTTCTCTGTTCTTGTTATTATCTTTCTTTATTGTTATTTTCTTTCTTTTGTTGTTGTTATTATCTTTCTTTATTGTTATTTTCTTTCTTTCATTTTTTGTATTGTTATTATTTTATTTTTTCCCTCTTTTCTTGTTATCTTTACTTTTTCTTTATTTTTTCTTATTTATTTATTGTTATTATTTAAATGTTTCTCTCTTATCGTACTTATTGTTATTCATTTTTTTTCTCTTTTCTTAGTTATTTAATCTTTCTTTCTTTCGTTTTTCATATTGTCATTAAATTTTATCTTATTATTATCTTTGTTTATTTTTTCTTTCTTTCGTATTTATTGCTATTATTTAAAATGTTCTCTTCTTATTATCTTTATGTATTTTTTCTTTTTTTTCTTTATTGTTGTTATTTAAATTTTTCTCTCTTATCTTTATTTATTTTTTCTTTCTTTCGTTTTTCGTACTTATTGTTATACATTTTTTCTCTCTTTTCTTATTATCTTTAGTTATTTAATTTTTCTTTCTTTCTTTTTTCGTATTATTACAATTTTCTCTTCGTTATTATCTTTATTTATTTATTCTTTTCGTATTGTTATTATTTAAATTTTTCGCTCTTATTAGATTTATTTTTTTATTCTCTTATTTTTATTTATTATTATTTATTGTTATTTCCTTTTCTCTTTTCTTCTTATTATCTTTCTTTATTGTTATTTTCTTTCTTCTTTGTTGTTGTTGTTATTATAATTTTTTTGTGAAGTGTTAATTATGAGAAAACGTTTGAATAAAATAAAAGATTAATAGCAGAAGTTACTGTTATTATTTATTGATAGTTTAACTAAAGAATTCATCAACTGATGAGAAAAATAATAGATTAATTGAAAAATAATCAATACACGACTAAAAGTCGACTAATCGAAAAATTAATCGATAGATTAGTCGACAATAAAATTAATCGTTAGCTGCAGCCCTAGTAAAAACAATACACTGACTTAACAAACATTTAGGTGAGATAATAATAAAACCAAAGTCTAAAACTGACCCTCCCCCACACACAATCCCCTCTAGTCACTTAAGAGGGGGATTCCCCTCCATTTTCTCCGAAGCTGCATTTGAGCCCAACGACTACATCTACATATATTTGATCTATGGGATTCAAGGTTAACTAGTAAATACCAAAACGTGTTTATACAGTAGCTGGACAATTTGAGGTATTTGCTAGCTAGCTCAAGCTGTGATGCTCTTTCTGCTAGCCTGTTTTCTGTTATCATACAGAAGTGTACTGGTTTTTATTTTTTTTTAAACATTGCATATCTTTTGCTCATCAAGCCTTCATTTATTTGATCAAAAATACAGAACAAAGCAGTAATATTGTGCTGTATTGTTGGTATTACAATTTAAAATAATGGTTTTCTGTTGTAATATATTTTAAAATATAATATATTTCTGTGATGCAAAGCTGAATTTCGAACATCATTTCTTCAGTGTCACATGATTCTTCAGAAATAATTGTAATATGCTTATTTATTATCAAATTTGGAAACAGTTGTGCTGCTTAATATTTTTTCTTTTATTACCTGTGATTTCTTTTTTCAGGATTCTTTGATGAATGAAGAGTTAAAAAAATTAAATGTTATTTAAAAATTATAAAAAAAAAATTTTTTTACGATACACACTACCATTCAAAAGTTTGGGGTCAGTATCTTTTCTCTTTTTTGAAATAAATTAATACTTTTGTTCAAAAAGGATGTGTAAAATTAATACAAATTAGTAGTAAAGACTTATATTGTTAGTAAAGATTTCTATTTTGAATAAACACTGTTCATTAGTTTTTATTCATCAATAAATCCTGAAAAAAGCATCACAGATTCCCCCCCCCCAAAAAAAAAAAAAAAAATTAATTTGTAAAAATATGTATTAGTTTGCAAGTATGTGGGCCTATGATCAAACAAAATGTTTTTATATTTATGTTTGTATATGGTACGGTTTTATAAATTTTCCCCAAATTTCCAATTAATTTCCCCAAATTCCCGGTAAGTTTCAAACTTGAAATATTTCCAAAATTCCCCAGAAAAAAAGTTCCCATGGAAACCCTAGTGAAGATGCATGTTGATTTTATCAGATGATGTCGTGATTATAAGTGAGAGTGACTCCTTGTTAACATGTATTAATGGGTTGTGTTTAGTCACTATTTAGTGTGGAGTTTTTCTACAATATTCAATCATGACAGTAAAAAAGGGCATTTTAAGTCCATCTACTGCAGTATTTACTCTCCATCAGTAGAAAATGTGGTTAACACCCGGTCATGCATGGAGAAAAAAACACGTCATATACCGTGAAATCAATAGCATTTTGAAAAATACCGTGATATACATTTTGCGTCCTACCGCCCAGCACTAGTTGGGATAATTATCTTTTATAGTTGCCATCAAATTCCAGTCAAACTCTTAATAAGGGCTGGGTATCAATTCAGATGTTTCGATTCGATTAAACTGTCGATGCAATTCTCTATTTTTTTTTATTACATTAAGTGAATAGTTTTAATACAAAATCTATTGATATTTCTAACATCAGTTTACAAATGGTGAATTAATAAAAATAAATTAAGAACCACTGGCCTGTATTTTAAACCTATTATTTTTTTGGATAGGGTCCTTTCTTAAACAATAATAGGGCCCTATAACATTTTTTTAATTTTTATGGTAATCAGAGGCAGACAACATTAATGTAATGTATCCTAATCAAATGAAAATTAAACCCTTTTATTTTTTGGCAAACAAAGTGCTGCACAACAGAGGTTTACTGTTAAAATTAAAAATAATATATAAATATAGGTGCACTTTTATTGTCCTTTTAACTGTTTAGGCTGTTGATGAAAAAAATAATAAAACAATTATACGTATTTTTCAATCTACATAACACTTTGTCTTTCATATAATTTTTTATAAATTTATATATTTTTGTAAAGTAATTGTAAAATTCATGTCCATGAAGATTTTAAACATGGAATGCAAAAAGCTCAATTAACAAGTTTTCTTCTTCAATTAAAATGAACAGGTGCTAACGTCTTTATGATGTGCAACACAAACACCTCTGTTGAAATGTAGTGTTAAACATTTAATGTTACTAAAAATATTAATAAATATAGATAGATCAATAGCCTAAATCTTTTATTACTTATTGTTTTATACTTATTATCTTTATAAAAATGTTAATTTACTAAAACCAATTTGGTTCAGAGCCACTGGACTTGTGAATATATGTCTGTGAAGCTAAACAAACCACTCCAAACCTTTTTACTCCAACACCAGGGCAGCAACTAACACCAGGGCAGCAACTAACACCAGGGCAGCAACTAACACCAGGGCAGCAACTAACACCAGGGCAGCAACTAACACCAGGGCAGCAACTAACCATTATTTTGATTATCGATTAGTTGGCAGATAATTTTTTTTTCTCGATTAATCTGATGTAAAAAAAAAATGTGTTATTGGGAAAATAACAAACTGAAACCACTAAATAGTATTTATTGATGCAATAACAAAAATGGCCTCCGATGTCTCCATAACAGCTTGCATTCGTTCTGACATACTTTTTGGGTATCTGAAAAAAAACACTACAAAGCTCTTGACTATTTTTCTGCCTTTCTTTCATAGATAACAGCATTATTTATATTATAGCATTAGAAATAGCCTACTAAAGAGCTTACACAAATCAGAGGACTAACCAATACAGAAAGCTAAAAAAATATTTTGGTAATCACCAAAACTGTTAGTTTAGAGCAGCAGTCACACAAATAATTTATTTAAAACCTTGCATGCATTTTAATAAATTTGTTAAGCACTGTATATAGTGAACAGGCCTATTGTTTAAATCTCTACATTAAAAATTCTAATAATAATAAAGACGAATAATAACACAAACAGGTAAGAGTAGGCCTAATGTTCTGCAGGAACACGTGTTCACTTTGATTACAATCATGCCTTACTGTCATTTCTTTATCCTGTGAAAGGCAGCTGTGACGCGACTGATATTTATATCCAAACGATTACCTGCCGTTGTCCCTTAACAGTTCTTACTCTTATAAAATACATGCTCTGCATGTCAACTTTTAAACCTAAATGTAATGCCCAATAACATATATATTTCAGCACAACGAATGTTTTGTGCTGAGTATTAATTGTCTTTACCTCTACTGTGTTCTGTCTGTCCGACCACGCCAGCGCTCATTCAGTAAAGATTTAAACTTAACACAGACTGTCGGCACCAACCTTTATGCAAAAATGTAAATGTTTGCATGAATTTGTGACATTTACTGATAAGGATATGACCATAAACGGAAAGTTTTTGCGCTGAGGACGCACACGCATCTATCAAAGTGCCTGACAGGACAAGCCATTACGCTAATGCATTATCTTAGCTTAAAATAAAGATTTCTCATGTTTTGGGCAGCTTTGATCATGTATCTCTCCAGCAGGATCTCCACTATTATTAGATGCACTTTGTCCATAGAAATGCGTTATTCAGTGCTATAATTTGACGCAACTGGCTGAAGTAGAACGTGCACTGTGGACAGACCCAACTAATCGATAATGAGAATCGTTTTTTTTTTCATTATCGATAATCAATTTTATTGATTAGTTGTTGCAGTCCTAATTCAACAGCAGTTTCCCTGAATCATGAATGTGAGATGTATATTTGCTTCCCATCTCTGTCAGCCAACAGCGTAATTTAGTGGAGTCTTGCACTTGCTGTGTAATTTCATTAGTACATTGAAAATACAATAAACCATTGAGTGTGGCACGCACATATTACAGAAACCCAAAGGGGAGTAGTGTTTATTAGCCTAATGTGCCTTGGATGTTTTCCTTTTATACTTACAGTGTGGTTTATTTGTTGTTTCATGTTCAGTCAATCCATGATGGACCACTAAATTTGACTTGTGGTGTTTCTTTGTGTCTTGTGTTTCTTCAGGCTGCCCCCTGGCACAGCGGTAGGCGGGTGGTGTGGAGCTGGCCTCAGCACCGGGAGAGGCCCCCTCGCCCGCCCCCTCCCAGCGCTGCATGGCTGCAATGGCGCCCGCTCTGACCGACGCTCCGGCCGAAGCTCACCGGATACGCTTCAAACTGGCTCCATCCTCCTCCACCCTCTCCCCGAGTGGCGTGGAGGAAAGCGGCACCGGCAACCACATCCTCGTGTCCAGTAACGGCGCAGTCAAACGCAAGGCCTCGGAGGAGCGCCCCTCTCGCGGGGCCGGCCCCTGCAAGCCCCTCGTTACCTCATATCACTGTTCAGATGTCTCCTCTGCAAAAGAGTCCCTGAAGCTGCAAAGTGTTCTACTGCAGACGCACAGCATCCTGCCGAGCCTCATACCACGCAAGCACCAGGCTTTAGAGCTCTGCGAGGAGCAGCCAAAGAGCATCATGAGTGCCAGTGGAGGAGGTGGACCGTGTGGGCCGCCCACCGTCCAAGGCGCCACTGTCAACGGCATAGCAAAGAAAGTGACTAAACCGACTGACAGAGACAATGCGGTGACCTTAAATGGTGGCCAACATACCGTCGAGCCAGATTCGTCAAATCAGACTGAAGTTGTCAATTCTACCAGAGGACTAAGAAGCAACGGTCCTCTTCGAAAAGGTGCGGAGCAGCACCAGCCAACGGCTGAGTCTCAGAACTGTCCCAGTAATGGAGAACCTCCTGCAACATCTCCCCCCTCCATCACACCTTTCACAGAAGACAAAACCTCGGACTGTCCACCGCTAGGCAGTGAAGATATGCTGGCGCTCTCGCTCGCTGCCCACCAAGACCCTTTAGGTGGTCTTGGGGTGGAGCTAAGCGACCGTACTCAGCACAGCCAGAGCAGACAAGGGGAGATCGAGGCACGGCTATGGCGATTACGAAAACGGCTGCAGGTGGTGCAGGCCAAGCAGGTGGAGCGGCACGTGCAACAACAGTTGGGCGGACTATTAAAGAGCACTCTGGGTGCTCTGGATGCCAGGCGGCCGAGGGGCCATTACGGCGATGACTCGCTCACCCCTCAGGAGAGGGACAGACTAAGACGTTTTCTGAAGAGTGGATCCATGCCGGCTGAGTTAGAGCGACTGTCCCTATGCTGCACCACCAACCTGCGATCCGCCGAATGCGCGTTCGATTCCGACGCCACGGAAAGCAGCTCAGGAGGAGAAACCGATGTGGAGGAGGATGAACTGGCTCGGGTCGACATTGAGCAACGCCACATTCCTCTGTGAGTACCGACCTTGATCATTCCTTCGATAATGCGAATCCAGATGGAGTAATGCGTGTGATGGTACATGATTCTGATGTAGGATATATGCTGATGCAGGCTGTTTCATGAAACCATTGCATTTTCACACGGTAATTATCTGTGATGTTCAAAAGATATTGAACACTCAGTTAGTGGCTGTTGTTCATCACTGTTCGTTTGTAAGTGTAGATTTCTTCTCTTAAGTTTGAGATCATGCCAGTTGCTTTTGTTACAAAGGAATTTCTTGATAATTAAGGTATGTGTTCATCTCTTGAATATCATTATATCCTGGTTAGACAAGGACAAATGCCTGCACTCTCTCTCTAACACACACCAAGCCAGTCGTTCCCTTCCCAAGGGCTGAGCCTTGTTTAATACACTCAAATGTCAAAGGATTTTTCTTGAGAGACAGTGAGTCACTTCCTTAAACCCATACGCACACTTTCTCAGTCAGTGATTGGGCCTGTTTTCACCCATCCCATCCTCCGGGTAAGAATGCACTGGACAAGTGGAGGGCAAAGATAAGGCATTGTTTAATGTCTACATCCTTTTGTTGTTTGTTTTACATTTATTAGTTTTTTGTACCATCTTTCCAGTAATTTTTTTCCCCGTATTTTCCAAGTGTTTTGTTTCTCAAACCCAGCAAGTGTTTCAGACGCAAGGAACGTTATCCTCTTTACAAGGCAGATCTGATAGATGATGATAGCATTGGCATGTAAAGTTACATAGCTGAGAGAAATTCACCTTTTGACTAATTTGGCCTTATTTGGTGTACATTTGAAAACAACTCCTTCGCAACAATCCTTCAATCAGTCTCTTTTGCTACATCATTGTAGTTGGATAGTGTCTCGACAGCCCAGTGAGTCAGAAGTTTTTTTTATTTAATCAAACAGACTTAGGCCACTCCATGAGGGGATAACCTACATTCAGCGGAGTCAGTCACATGACTATTGCGCAAGGACAAATAGGCTTACTTGCAGATTATGCGACGAGCATAGTGAAGCGTGTTGACATAGGACTATGTAGCTTATGTTATATATTTTTTTATTTTTGGACTTCACTGTTTGCTTTCCACACATCCATAGGCACCTCTTTTCATGGGTTTTCAGTCATTTGCTGGTAATGCAACGGATTTCTTTGTGGGATTGAGTACCACATGACTGCATGTTGTAACTGCATGCAAGGCCTTTTTGTTAATAGGTAGTTGATTTGTCTTGCTGCTTAATCAGCCATTAAAGCCAGTGTCTTGATGAGCCGGGAGGTCACTTGAGTGCAGTCTGTAGTACCCAATGATTCATTTGTGCTAGTTTGGTCATAGGTGGTAAACCTAGGTGATGGATGATTTCCTGAGAAGACATTGTAAGGAGGATGTTTTTGCTGTGTTGGAATCAGTTATGTGGAGTTACTTAGATTTTGTTGCTATTTTGTAGATGTTTTTTGTATTATTTCTCCTACCTTTCAGATTAAGAAAGCTCAATCACTGCTAATGATTAACTCGGTTTGCCACAAGCAGTCCATATACGGTGTAGCATGGATCCATGTCCCTCCTGGAACGAAACCCCACTAAATAACCAAGTTTCCATGAAGACCAGCCTCGAAATCCATAATGAACACACAAGTGCAATCACATTTCTCAATCTTGCTAGTGTCCTTCTGGTACCATGGGCTAGCTATTAGCTTTCACGTACTTGCATGCACCAGCTGGCGGCATTCATTGTTTCTGTGCTGTAATCCTGTTAGCTAGAACGGGTTTGAATGAAAGGGAGTCATTGAACTGGTTGAACATTTGTACCTGTCATGCAGCCTTCTGCTGTCAAGAGTCCTCAAGTATTGTGTTTTTTATCCACCCTTATGTCTTTCCAAAATTCTGTGGACTGCAAAATAAATTTTGAATACCGTAGTTGTAAAAAGGGATGTAGGATGCAGTAGTCATCCATACAACTTGTGCATTATTTAGCAAGTGTTTTGAAGCCATATGATAGAAAAATTATGCAAAATTGCAGTCTTCTCCCCAAACAAGGTTCTGATAAATCTTCTCTCCAGTGGGCTGTTAACAGTGGCAATCAAATCATTGAGTCAGTTGAACTTGAGAATCTGATTGGTAAATTAATCGTTCAAGATTTTGTGAACTGCATGAAATTGATACATTAAAAATATTCTATTACTGACTGGACATAAACACACCAAGAGATGGGACAGATGTTAAAATGTTGTGTAAACATTCAAATTATTTGTATTTATTTATTGGTCTTTTTTTGTCTTGTGCATTTCCAGTTATTGTTCACTTTAATTATATTTTAAAAAGAGCAGCAAGAATATTCCTAAGACTTTCACTTTTGTGTTCCACGAAAGAAGCTCATACAGGTTTGAAATGACTTTTGCAAAAATTATGAAAAACATTTAAATAAAAAAAAGTTATTGTGGACCTCATCACTAAATGGCCCATGGGACATTTCTTGATTGCTTCTGCAGAGACCATTAATCAATGTTTCTGTCTCTTGTGTTTTTAAAGGTATTTGCATCTTGTTTTGAATAGTATGAGGATCTAAGTGAGGAGCGATTACATTGGAGTTTGTAATCAGGTACTCCATGTACAATTTCTCCTGAAGGTCCTTCTGTCAATGAACTGTCCATCTTTGGATAGGGACTTTTGTAGTGAAAGCAAGTGTGGTGTTTAGCACTGTTCTCCTTTGTCTTTCCTGGGATGTTCATCTGTCTAAGACTTTAGACGTTAAAATAACCGCTTTGTCTGGACTTTGCACCTTTTGAAATGTGTATACCTAAATATAACAAATCAGATATTCTAATCACTAGATTTCACAATACTGTTTATACATCTTATGTATTCAGACCATTTTGAAATGCACATTATTTATACTGATCTCGGCGTGTCAAGTTAGTTTTTATTTTGTGTTGTGTGTGTGTTTTCCCCCTTTCTAACAGTTTTTTTATGGTTTAATTGTTTGTTGTTTCCCCTAATTTTGTCTTGTATACTGCGATTATGAAAATTAATGATAAAAACCATTATTGCACCCCATTCCGCCCCCTTTAGCGGTGCTCTTTTGTTCCTCCATAAAAGGCCTGCAAAAGACTTATCAAAATGGTACGTGCTTGATTTATTTAAGTTGAAGAGATGTATTTTTTTGTTTTTAAAAGCATGAACATGCACTTCCTCGGGAAGACTGCTGTGTGACGCAGCGCGAGACAGAACACAACACAGACATGTTGTCATCTTTTAGCATCTAAATGGTCAAATACATGCAAAATGTGTTCCAAAATGCGGAGCTTAGTGGGTAGTGATCATGTAAATCCTCGTTGCGGTTATGTAATTGTTGAGTGAAAATACTTGTGTAACAGTAAATTTGGATCCGTGCGACTGTGTGCTATATTAATAATCAAACAACAGAATCACTCTCTGCTCTTGACTTTTCTAGCTTTAATAAGAAACAAAGTGTTTAATTCTGTTTTATTTTACATTGTGTGTGTGTGTTTTCTTAAAGCCCATTTTTGTATCTTTTTTTTCTATTGTAACAGCATTAAAATTATTTTTTAATGGACCTTTTTATTTAATTTTTTACTAATATTTACTGAGAAACGTTTTCTAAAATGTAGAGTTCCATTATTTACAGAAAATATAATGATATATATCACTATCTTTAAATAAATCTTCAATGTTTTTTTCCGTTTTAAATAATCCTACTCATTTGTCTTGTCTTACTAATTCAAAATGTGACATTTTAGATGTTTTTGTTTTGCTATTTTCTCTATAGTTACAAGTAGGGCTGAAACGATTACTCGAGTAACTCGAATACAAAAAATAATTAAGGCAAATTATGTGCCTTTCATTCTTCACAGATGATGGTTTAATACCCCTAAGGAGAAATATCCAATCCTGCCATTGAATGTAATTCAATAAAATACTTTAATTAGGTCCTGAATATTTTTCAAGACTATCAAAACCAAATCTGTGAGAGAGATAGTCTTCATTTTCTCACCCTCGTATCTTTCCAAAACAGTTTGAAGTTCTTTATTCTGTGAAGTACAAAAGAAAAAAAAACATTGAAGAACACTAGGGTCCAAAACAACAGTGAACCTCAATGACTTTTATTGTATGGCCCATAAACCCTCACAACATGAGGACATACAAATCTGCATCAGATTTGTTTCTGGTTTCCTCTTTAGATTTTGTCTTTTTTTTTCTCCAAGTTTTAAGTCATGTCCATGCAAGCTCTTCATGCATTTGAATTCCTATGGATGTTGTAATGCCCAAATGACCATGCTGCAATGACCAAATGATGTCTTGACCAAACAGCAGCACAGAGTTATGCCAGTTTGTATTGTGACACAAGAACTGGTTTTTATTCAGATCCTTGAGCCTTTTAAAAATATTGTAACAGATTAATTTTAATGGCGTTTTGTTCAGTTGAATAAATGTGCAGATGTAGACTGAACACTGTGCACTCAACCCTCTCTGAGATCAGTATAGGGATGCGCGGTATACCGGTATTGGAAAAGTACTGGTATATATTGTATTTCAAACGGTACGATATCATAATTTTGCTAAATTCTGTATTTCATACGCTGCTGTTCCGAAGTGCTGCTCAACCGGTAAATGTGACAACAGAACAACGCGATGGATCAAACGGATGGAACTCTATCAACGCACCCGAAATTAATAAATCAAGAGAACCGTAGAAGGGAGATATGGCATTACTTTGGATATAAAACAGATGAGAAAGGTGAACGAACTGACCTTAATGCACCTGCATGCAAGCGTTGCTATAATCATGTTGCCACAGAGACCCATCAAATCTTTTTAAGTCGCTTGATCTTTTCAGAGAAATAAGAGATCGACCGGTGAGGGCACCTTTCATAAATTCAGATTTAATTAGAAATTTTTCACAACTGATCAGCGCACATGCAGATGTGATACAGTAAGCACTAGGGATGTAACAGTATGAAAATTTCTTGTCACGATTATAGTGACCAAAATTATCACGGTTATCAGTATTATCACGGTATTGTTAAAATGTCCCGACACATAAATCAATTCACCAAGGTTTATATTTAAAATAATCAAATAAAATGACTTTTTGTTTGCATAATCACTAAAACAATAACATTACCAATGATGTTCGGATTTTAAATGACAACTTGACTGACAACCGATTAATAGCATGCTCAAATATCTAATGTAAATGTTAAAATAAAGCTTTGAAAAAGATTCATAAAAAAGGTTCACCTCACATTTCAGCCTTAAAATAAAGAAAAGGGTTAAGTCAAAGTGATAATTGATTAATACATGATTATATGTATTTCATCTGCTCCATAAATAATTCTAGATACCTTATCTGAACTGTGTAAATGTGTAGAATCCACATAAGCTAGTTTTTCATCAACCGGTCAAAATCTACAGCAGGGCATGCAAATTCAGTGTTAATGCTAAACGAGTGTTTCAAGATTAGAGGGCAAAAGATTGTTCAAATTAACGAAAGAACAATAGGTAACACTTCACAATAAGGTCCCATTTGTTAACATTAGTTAAAGCAGGTTAACATTAACCTATATATATATATATATATAGACAACAAGATGCAAATAATCAGAATATTTTACCTGGTGGGGAGTGCATATGCAACATATGCTATTACCTATATTGTATTGTGGTACAGTTATGGAGGCCCTTCATAATGCAGAGGTCAACTTCCTGCTCTGCCAATAGTTAGCAATGGCTCTATAGTGTGCAGTGTTTAATAAACAGCTGTTTTACAAAATTATTCTGAGGTGAAATTCAGTGCAGTCCCGTATCGTGATGCGTATCATGGGCTCTGTATCGTGACACGTATTGTATCGTTACTTTGCTGGTGATAAAAAGCCCTAATATATAGATATATAGGCCTAGTATTATCAGTCTGGCATGTAATCTAAAAAAATTAGTAGCCAATGGCGATTCAATTGCCAAGGTGTCCCTAGAGGGTTGGGAATGCCGCATATTTGCTTTTTTTGCTATTGCTAGTCAGAGGCAGATGGTAGTGGAGGGAAGTGACATTTTCATTTTAAAGTGCATAGTTTTGAACACACATTTGTGAGTCTGGATGCAAGGTGAATCATCAATATTTCTGCTCCGTTTTCCTTGAAGAAAATTACAATTTTATAGCTAACCTCAAAGCATGCAGGCATGAACTAAAAGCAACACTCTGATTTCTGAGATTCTCTTATCTTCTGTTCTATTCTATTGTACTGCGTTCTATGGGTTTCACAAACAAAATCCCATTTTACCAAATCACAAAAGTGATGTCGTACACTTAAAGCTGTCACCAACCATTTTAAATTTGTGCCGCGTGTGAGTACAGGAAATGAGATATCTTAAGTTGTGGCACTGTGGTTTCCGGTACACGCACGCAGTACAAGAGAACAACAAACTCTCATATAGCAAAACACAGACAGTCTTGTGTCGTAGACCCCTAATTGCAGGGTGTCGTTTACTGTAGCCATTGACTGGTGTGACCAAATAAATGTTGATGATCTCGACAGGTCCTGAGTGATTGTGAGGCTGTTTGTGTTTGTTGTAGCCTGCAGCAGAGAAAGATTGACTGATTTTTAAAGGGCAGACCCAGCTGTGCGCTGTTGCCTCTGCTCTCAGGGCTGTCACTGAGCAGGGTTCAATGCTAAGGATTTTTCCTACTGGCCCGATCGGGAAAGTGGAAAAAATCCTTAGCGTTGATCGGGCCAGTGGTAAAATTTTGACTTGCCCTTTCAACATTTTCACTGGCCCTGACACAAAAAATGAACTAGTTGCTGTTATCATTGTTTTTGATCTGTTATCTTGTATTCTAATAAATAAGCTTATATGACACCAATATTTTAGATAAAAATACAACTGCATTGAATAATGCTATGAGATAGTTTTAAATATTTTTTTTGAATATACAAACAAGAAATGATGGTGGAAATGATACTTTTAAGCTAAATTAAAATGCCAGTAGTGAGCATTTAATGAGTGAGTCACCGAGGTGTTCATTCAAGCGACTCGGCTGATTCATCAGATGTTTATCATGGGATAATGAAACTGACTCAACCGATTCGTTCAAAACACTGAATCATTCAGCAATGAATCGGCTGGGTGCGGTGAGCTGCACTGTGGCTCCGCCTAAAATGTAAGTGACCTAATATTATTGCACCTGCTTATTTGAACTATTAAACAGTCGCAATGGGGAAAACATGTGTGATGTTGCCTAACTAACTGTATTTTAAATATAAAACTTTTCATTTTGAGTTTTTACCTCAGCATGCTGACTTTCCCTTGTGTTGCGCATTTAGGTTTCTCCTGAGGCCGCCGCGTGAGCCTCTCCTCAGAAGTGCAACTTTATACAGTTATGCATTATATACAGTAGCTATATCCACTATTCCTCACTGACTCTAAGTGTAATAAAATCAGAATAATACTTGCGTTTTGGGGATTGCGTAGTTATTTTTGGTTACTTGTCTGGCCTTAATGAAGCGTTAATGTCGAGCCCTGGATAATAACGTAATATCGCCTCACAAATTACATTTGGATAAATGATTGCAGTGCAGTTTGTGTGCAAGTATGTAACAGAAGATGCTCTAAAATAAAACAAAAAAAATGTCCGGTTGATCTGCATCTGTACTACTAAAGTACAGTGTATAAATTCAATAGATTAATTATTGCTAAAGTTACTTGCCAAGAGGGGTATTTTAATTATTAAAGCTTATGATGATGATTTTATGTTTATATTGTTCATTTGTTCTTATTTACTGGCTGTCACTTGTCTTTATTAATGTTTAAACTTTATATTTCTGTTTATTTTTGGCTAGTTATTTTTGCTGTGGTATTGAAATAGAGAATTGTAAAACTTAATCGATATCTAAAATATTGGTGTCATAGAAGCTTATTTATTAAATACAAGATAACATGGATCAAGAACAATGATAACAGCAACTATTTTATTTTTTGTGGCAGGGCCAGTGAAAATGTTGGCAGGGCAAGTAAAAATTGGGAAACAGCAGTTCTGGGGCACCGTGGACTTCCGTAGTATTTTTATTTGTTCTACTATGGAGGTCAATGGTGCCCCAAAACAGCCTGGTTACAAACTTTCTTCAGAATATCTTCCTTTGTGTTCAGCAGAACAAAGACATTCATTCAGGTTTGGATCTACTTGAGGGAGAGTAAATGATGACAGAATTGTCATTTTTGGGTGAACTATCCCTTTAAGCTACGATAGCTTGGTGTGATTAACAGACGTAATATTTGTGACTTTGTAGTTGTGCATTAAATGCCTTCTTTCCATTGTTGTTTGCCGTCACCAGATCCTTGAGTCAGTGGTTTGAACTCGAGAACCAGATTTGTCCAATCTGTAAAAAAAGTATTCGGGTTGCAACAGAACGGTAGCATTTGAGATACGATTAAATAAAATAAAATGCAACTCAAAAGATTTGTTCCCGAATCGGACATCGCTGCTTCTCTCAGAGGGAAACCAGGGTAGATGTCAAGAGAATAATGACACATTTTGGCCTGTTACTCTGGCCAAGCTATCATATGACTTTAGAATATTTAAATATAATGCATGAGTCATATGGACTACTTTATGCACATTTATTTGTAATTTTGTAAGTTGATGGCCCTGAATTACTGATTTTTTTTATTTATTTTTTAAATAATGACTAGAATATTCTTCAAAAAACGTGTAGTTACACGGAGGGGAAGGACATGAGGATTAGTAAAAAGATGAAATGCCTGTTCTGCCTAGTTTCTTCTGCTTTTCTGTCATCTGTTTCACTCCATTGTACATTCTGATCTCTCCTCCATCAATCCTAACTTCCATCCCAAAGCTAATTGCAAAGGATTTAATTTGCTCTTACCCACTGCTCAAGCACCGGTTTTCTCTGCTTGAGGATGCATCTTAACCATTAGTGTAGAATCTGCAAATCAGCTCTCAGATGAATATTTAAGGGCATCCTTTTAAACATAAGCACTGCTTTGAAACGGCCTGCAGCATTTTCCATCCACCCCGTTGCCCTTTGGACTGCGGGATACAGCAGCCCACCGTCTCTTGTGTCTTATTGGTGATGGCAGAGTATCTCCGTGGAAACCATGTAAAGGTGTGTTTTTTTTTTCTCCCTCCATTTTGCACCGTCAGATGTCTACCGTGCTCTGGCTGTCTGGTGCTCTCTCTGAGCTCAAATCCATGACCTTTCAGAGCTGTAGTGTTTATGCTGCAGTAGGAAGTGTGGTAGTACTACTCTGCACTTAGTATAAAAGACTACTGCACTGAAAATTGATGTTTGGTAGTTTGTGAGGTGGAAATGTGCTTAAATTGAGCCTGTGCTGCCTTGTGGCTCAGTTTAAACATTTAAATCGCCTTACAAATTTTTAAACCTGCATTGACATTTTCTTTTGAAATGAACTTTAACGACACATTGAAGGGATCATCTTTTTACATAAATATATATGATGGCAATTGTTTTGCTGCTGTTGTTAACAATAATAATAAACATTTTAAAATTGTATAATTACGATAAGAAACAAACAATAGTTAATAGTTATTCCTAATACTAATAATGAAATAATGAAACGACAACAACATGATTATATCATTTTTATAATATGAATTATTCCTTTCTGGTTGGTTGATGAGGGTTGGACATTTTTATTAAATCACTAGGTCTCGGTCTCATTAAGTCTGTGTATGTATGTGTCTGTCTGATTAAAGTAGGGCCCTATAAATCAGTGCATTTCTTTTCCCAAATTCCCCTTTTTCCGTTTTAGTTTTTCTGGATTCAGGTTTTTTTTCTAGACTCTTTTAATGGTTAAATTACAATTTAATAATCAAAAAGAATGTCTAATTAATTGAAATCATGAAGCTTACAATTACCCAAAATGAAAATGTACAAATTCTGCTATGAATTACTCCCCCTCGTGTCGTTCCAAACCCATAAGACCTTCATTCATCTTCAGAACACAGATTAAGATATTTTTGATGAAATCCGAGAGCTTTCTGACCCTCCAGAAACCGAAGAATTGTTGGATCGTTTTTTTTTTTTTTGCACAAAAATAATTCTCACAGCTTTATAAAATTGCGGTTGAACCTGGTACTGGACCTTGATCGTTCACCTAATATATAACTGGCTCATAAACATGGTTTGAGTCACAATATTGCTAAAGTATTTTTTTAAGCATTTTTTTCTGATAAGGTAGAGTTATACCTACAGCGTAGGTTTATTTTCCTCTTTCTGCCTGTATGGCTCACTATCATCTGTACCTGGCAGCGCCCGCAATGCCTGGCCCATGATGAAAAGACTCCTCGTGTGTGTGTGTGTGTGTGTGTGGTGCGTGTGTGTGTGTGTGTGTGTGTGTGTGTGTGTGTGTGTGTGTGTGTGTGTGTGTGTGTGTGTGTGTGTGGCACAGTGACTGAATAAAAACGTCAATGTGTTGCCTCTTTCTTGGGCCTGTTTTTGTTCTGTAATGAGATATTTGAGCATCATATCTGCGGCTCTGGTCACATACCCTTTCCCGGGGGTTTGTCTTGTCTGTGTCTTTGTGCTGGTGTGGATCATGGTTAATGAATATGATGTCACACACTTGGTGGTTCATTAGTATGACTTGGCACTATCATTCATGACATCATATGATTACCTCGTCAGTTTCCCCGGTCTCCACCAATCGGATGAAGTTTTGCTGCACATTGTTTGGCAGTAAAGAGATTCTTGCTGAAGTCCTTGTGGCTCTATCACTTATTCCCGGGCGGTCAAATGAACAATGCCAGAACCTTCTAGAAGCAACAGCACAAATAATGGTACTCATTTACTGCTTGTAGCGCCAATATATGTATGGAGCCTTTTGCAAACAAGCAAGCAGTTTATAGATGTGGCAGTACATCAACAACCAGCTTTGTACAATTTGGCCTTGTTTTTTTTCTTTCACCATCATAAACAACTGGATCTTGTGTTAATGTGTCTGGCAGCTGTTGGACAGATACGGTCACTACTGGCCAAAAGACAAGCTCTCTGGATTATTGATTGTTTTATTTATTTTTAGAAGAATTAAAAAGAAAAACAGAGAATATTCAGTTCAGGGTTCAAAATTACTTTTCCGTCTCACCTACTGGGTGGCTATTGAATTACCATTAATTTTATTACTGGGGTATTTGGCATTATTTGTATTAGAAATATTTATAGCTGTAATGTCAATTTAATTGTTTGTCCTTTTTATTTTTATTTTTTTTGGCAGAGTGCAGGTTATCATCCTTCATCCATCCCAATGACACATTGTGGTGGTTACTTATCATTGTGGTGACTTAGTGAGTTCCACAGTCATAAAAATGTTTGTTTTACTTATTTATTTTAAATGAGGAAAAGTTGCATATTTATGAAATTATATGCACTGCCGTTCAAACATTTGGGGTTGGTAAGACACTTTCAAAAACATGAAAAAATCTTAAGACTGCTTTTATTTGAACCAAAAAAGTAAATGTGATTTTTTTTTTTTTTTTTTTTATTTTTTTTTAGTTTTTCTATTTTAATATTAATATTTAATAATGAAATTTATTTCTATGGTGGCAAAGACATCATTCTAATACGCTGATTTGCTGCTGAAGATATATTTCCTATTATTATCAATGTTGAGAACAGTTGGTTTGCTTGATATTTTAGTGGGAAATTATACATTTTAGGGATGCACCAGAATGAAAATTCTTGGCCGAAGCCGAACAAAATGAAACACTGGGGCCGAATACCGAACACGGTTTTTCTAAAATGTTCTCCCCCATGTAGGCCTATTTTGCAATTTTTTTCACTATTGCATAAATTAAATAGCCAAAATCTGCTTTTTACTCTTTTGTCCTGCTTTACAAAAATAAAAAATAATAATAATTACTTAACACTGAACATTTTTATACATCCTATCAGACATTATACCAACAAAGCACAATTTAACTTCAAATTAATAAGTTACAATAATATTTTTTGGCCATTTTTGAGACCCCCCTTCTTGAATCAGGCTTGTATTTTTTCTGTACAAATAAATGCAGCCTTGCTGAGCAGAAAAGACTTCATTTAAAAACATTACAGATCTCAATTTGAACACTATTGGTGAATGTTATAGTAAATTTATTAATACAGCTGTTGTGCGTAATTATTTATCATTATTATTGTCTTATAGCTTGTGCAGCGCTGTTTGAGTACATGCCATTCCGTGGCGTGTTTTAGAAAACATAATATTCTGGGTTTATTTGCTAATCCATTTCACGATTTCAACATCACCAGTAACCAAGCAACAACCATCCCTTCCTCTTCTCATCGGAGACGCAGCACTAAGCAGTGTCTCGCTGTCGGTGTTTTGTGTGCTTGTAATGTGGTCTGCGTCTCTCTCTGACAGTTTTTTTAAATGCTTCCAACGCTGCAGGACGTCTTTGCTGCATAGTGCACGCCTCTATTTGATCTCGTAACGTCATTATCGGTACAAATTATTCGGTCTTTTCGCTTGTTAGGCCAGAACACCGAAAGAGGTTTTTTTTCCTATTTTCGGCCAAACAATTTCGGTTGCCGAACATTCGGTGCATCCCTAATACATTTATTTGGATTCCTTGAGTATAAAGTTCAAAAGAACATCATTTATTTGAAGTCTTTTGTATCATAAGTGTCTTTACTGTTAAATTGATTAAGTACATCCTCGCTGAATAAAAGTCTTTATTTCTGAAAAGCTCACTAAGCCAAAATTTTAAACACAGTATATTTGTGCTTGGAAACAATTGTGTCACGAACAACTGGAAAAGTGATGCAAAGTCCAGATGTTTCCACAGAGTTCTAAAACTTGAATAAACTCCGGATTGTTCCATTTAGGTTAAAGTTAATTTGATTAGTGATGTTAGTCACTAAGATGACATCTTTCATTTAGTCATTTAATTATTCAATTGGAATTGCTTGTCTCTGATAAATCAAAGGGACTTATTCCAAACCTGCAATATTTTTTTCTTCTGCTGAACACGAAAGAAGATATTTTGAAGAATGTCTCAGTAGTTGGATAAAAACAGACAGAAACATGGAGCGGTTCTGCTTTGAGTTTTATTTATTTTGAAGTCAAATTTTCTGACTCTGCTTGGTCTCTCTTTAGTTAATAAAATCTTATGTCAGCAGGTTGTGCTTGTTAGACTTGAAGTTGACTTGTAATCCTAAACCTGTGGAAAGACTTTAGTTTCATGAGTTCTGCATGTGTTTGATCGGGAAGCTAGGGAACAGAATTGAACATTTTTACT
>CM049807.1:2249221-2497466 GCA_027422405.1 Ptychobarbus kaznakovi | reverse complement strand
GTTGATCCAGATAAGCGCTCATCGTCACAGTTGTAAACATGACGGCTTCTTTCGTAATCATTTTAGTGATAGGAAATTAATATTAAATTCATTAATCAGTGCTTTTGTTCACCGCTAATTGGATTTGTTCTGACATTTTTGGACCACATGTGCTGCTTTTTGTATGTTGGTTTAAAATACTGGCACAATCTTGTTCTGTGTTAAGTATTTGAAGTGTTTATTATTATGGCTTAGTGTCCACTCATGTGAATGTGGGCCTTTTCTTATGATGACCCACTTGGCATCAAGCTGACGGTTTCTGGATTATTTGGCCTGTAAATGTTTGGCTGTATGTGGCATTTCAGTTTGTATGTGTGTGACTTTAGTCTCTGTAGAGGGCTTGTGATTTGTCCTGTAGACATTTTTCTGTTTTGTGTCAAATGAAGTGTGTAATTGTCAAAGTTAGATCAAAACTAAATCTCGCGGCTGGGAAATAGGCTGGGTTTTTATAATGCCAATTGGCTGGATTTTTATCACTGGCAGTGTATGTGATGTTTGGATGGGACAAATTGAAGGGCATTTGAGTAAAGTTGTAATACTGCTTAGTTGTGTTGCATTGTATTAGGTCTACGTAGGCATGGCATGTTATAGCAGGCATGTGACTCTCATTTGAAGGCTTGTGGGTCATCGAGATGTATCGTAGATCATATTAGCTTATGCAAATTTCCCTTACTCGCACCCAGTCAAGTAGTGTGCTGACATGACCTGCCTTTGATCTTTACACACAGTCTCTTGTTTTCATTTTGAGAAGCATCTTGTCTGTACTCATTCGGTGTCTTTGCACCACAATCGCTCGCTCGGATCAAATTTATTACTCGAATGCATGCAAGTTTATTCTCTCTCACACACATACAGACTGTTTCAAAAGCTCTGTTCACTCAGAAAAAAAAAATCATGTCACATTCCTCCTTGCATGCAAACATGCATGATATTCACTCATGTTCATGCGCTGCCTCTTGTGGCAACCCTGTGTGTTACATTTGTGTCAGTCCCTCCCCCACCCTGAACCCATGTGGAAACATTTTGAATGCCCAGAAATACAAAACACTCATCTGAACTGGCAAGAGAGGAAACATGGCATTCCAGTGAAGAGGGAAAAAGGCTGGTCACGATGTTTTTAAAGCTTGTTCCAGGGAATCATAGCATGCTTACAGAAGCCTCATTCCTGTCTTTGTCATCCTCTTCTAAATAGATTATTTTGGTTATTGGTGAAATATATACGCACGTTTTCTGCAAAATCAGTTGTCCAAATATGAACCGGTACACTTTTCATGCCTGTACATGGTGTTCTGATGTTTATAATATTATTATATTAATAACAATATATTTATTAATTTGAATTGTCTATTCATGTTTTTATTTATATTGTTATGTTGGGAACCAAATAGTTCTAGTTCACATTGACTTGCATTGTATTTTTTGTCCATTGAATGTATAGCCAATGGGAAGCAAAACTGATTGGTTACCAGTATTCTTGAAAATATAAATGATTACCTTTTTGGCCATTTTTGCCTTTTATTATCGTAGGACTGATCAGAGCTGACCGGAAGCAAAGTGGGAGAGAAAGAGGGGGGTGGGATCAGGAAAGGTCTTCGAGTCAGGATTCGGACTCGGGACACCCGTAGCGCAACAGCGTTATATGTCGGTGCTCTGCCCACGTCGGTGTTGACAATGATAATTTTTTGGGATGGGCTATCCCTTAATGTTAGTGAAATAGTTTTTTTAAAGAATGAACCGGAAAGGTTAATTGAATTGAAGCAGAGCATGCTTTTCTGTCTGTGTGCAGGCTGTAGCACAGATAAATGCCAGATCTCCTCACGATCACAGATTGTGAGCTCATATCTGGGCCAGTTATCTTCTCAGGTTCTCAGTAGGATTACAATTAGGCATGTTCCTGAAGTAGTGGTACTTCCGACAAGTTTATTCTAAATGCAATGCAGTGTCTACGTGGTGTTGGTAGTAGGGGTGTGCGATAATGACAAAAACATATATCTAGATATTTAATGGAATTTTGTTGATGACGATAATCAGATGTTATTTCGCTGAGCATGATATTGTGCTGGTACTTTGACAGGTTTAGGACTGTCCTGGACTGCTGACTCCCAAAGCTTTTAATATTCTTCATATTCTATGCAGTGGTTAGTTTGCAGGAGTAACAGCAATTAACTGTTACCGTAAGTTTAAATAGATTTTTACCTTTTATGGGCATTTTTACTTTGTAATGCAATTTTTTTCCAAACCTAATTTAATGTATGCATAATTTTTTAATCCTTAAATTTAATCAATAAATTCAAATTGTAAGACATTATAGGGCTGTTACCCATCAAATGAAATCAGTATCAACAAAAATGGTGTTTGCAGTGCAGAGGAGGCACAGAATCTGCATCCGTAGACTTAATGCATGAGTCATTGAGTCGTTCAATTGATCGAATTTGATTGAATTTTCATCAAATCAATATCACATTTACGCTCATTCTGATATTTGGAGAAAAACTTTGATCTTCGTATAATATTACCTTAAATATCAGATATATATATGCAATTTTTACCCCATTATCTGAAAGTTTGGGGGAATTTGAAATGTGTTTTAATAGATTTAATCATGCAGTGAAAGTGTGAACTCAGTGTGTTCGATTCTTTTATACATCATGTTTATGTGTGCACTCTCGGGGGGGTTTGTTTGGTTTTTGCGATATACTCGATAATGTCAAATTGCATATTGTTTAAACAAGAATTACGATATATCGCACACCCATAGTTGCTAGTGCTAGTCACACAAGTCAAACCCTTTTCATACATGTTATTGGTAGCTAACTAGTGCTTTGCTGCAGTGTGGTTCTTTGACTACATAAAAACTCAATGTCATTTGATTGGTTATAACATCACTTATGATTGCTCAATGACATGCAACGGCCCCAAATAAATAATTTTGTCCTGCCCAGTGCTGCTTTATCATTCATGCACAGTGAAGAGGCTGGATTGTTGTGTGTGTGTGAGCTTGGCAAGCAGTGATGCCTGCTGCTTTTCTCCCATTGAAAACAAACTGGGAACTTGTGATTAGTGTAAAATGACCTTAAAAAGTTGGTCTCTGTGTACATTTGGGACTTAAGCCCACAGAATAAAAGCACAAAAACACAAAAATCCTAAATGTTGAGAATGAGAGTCTATTGATTGATATTCTCTCGGGTGAAAAGAAAAGGAGAGTGAGGCTTCAGACAAGCCTTTGTTGTCAAGCTCCTCTGAAGCAGATCTGAGCGTAATTCCAGCCTATAAAAAGCATTCTTATTGGACTGTTAGAAGAAAACACAAAAAGTAGTGATAAGTGAGTGTGTTTCTGTCTTCAGTACACTTTTAGTTCTCTTCCCCTCTGTGGTTACAGTGATGCTTTTCCTTTTCCCCTTCACTATTATCTCTTAAGTCTCTTACTCTCTCTCTCTCTGATTCAGGGAAATCTTGAGTCATGTTGTTGTACTTCAGATGAAAAAGATGTTTATTTCTCCTGGCGTTTTGCAATCTTTTTATTTTCGGTACTGTGCACTGGTTTTAGTTGGTATATGTTGCCGCACTGAGAGAGCAGAGGTTATGCAAGAATGTACTGGGGCTAATGTAAAGAGGTCAGAGGTCAATTCAGTGCATTTTTGACAGTGCCTGACCGTATATCTTTATTTTCATTTTTGTGATGTTTAAAGGGAGCAAGTTGAGTGTTTTATGGGAAAAGTCTCACTGAATGGCCTGTGTCAAGTGGCTTGCTAAATTCTCACGCACGCAAACATCTAGAGGAAGTTTTGGATGGAGCTGATGTTCTTGGTTAACTTCCTGTCAGATTTTGTTTCTCGGTTATGTTTTCACACTTGTCACTGTGTGCTGTGGGGAGGCGATTATCAGCAGACAAAGGTTACTCAATGTTTTTCACTCCACGTCATTATACCTTACTGAAAAAAATGTATTAGTAGGAAATAGGACTGGAAAATGTGAGGAACTGCGTATGAAAATGACTTAAAACAAAATATAACTCATTGTCCACATAAGCACCATGACTTAACTTAATGGAGCAAATCTGTACATGTCTTTTAGAAGGAAAGTCAATTGGGATGCATTTGTGCATTTAGCTAAAACTTCAGTGTGAAAGCTAATTATGAAGACCGATATTTCCTGAAACATGAATGAACATGATTAAAGTCTTGCTGTGAATTGTAACCGGTATATTTCTGTGTGTTTTCCAGATGTAGGAGAGCAGAAGGCCGTTATGCTGTTGACCGAGCCGCCATCATCAGTCACTGGAACTGGCTGCAGGCCCAAGTCTCAGATCTGGAGTACCGTATACGCCAACAGACCGACATTTACAGACAGATCCGCTCCAGCAAGGTGTGCACGTTCACTTTGTGCTGTTTACTGGTGTAGTTTAATTTTTAACCCAGCAGAAGTGGCGTCTGCCGCTAGTAACTTGGCAACGTGGGTGCTCTCGTGTTCCCGCGGTGAGGCAAACTCTTGTGGGATCGTTGTTTCGTGTTTTTGCTCACTGTTTTTGTTTTAAAGTGACACTTTTACAGCTTGTTTTCCTTGTGTGATTTAAACACAAACAGATAATCATTATTTGGCACTCTTCGTCTGAAATGTGAAATGATAGCTGTGTTTTAAGATCATTCTGACTCTTCATGAAATGTTGAAATTGTGGATATTTATTGGTTGATCTCATAAACCAGTTTTCAGGATATTTTATATATTAACTTTTTAAGTTGTAATATTCCAGTTTTTACTGTATTTTTTATCAAATAATTGAAACACTGCTGAGCAAAAGAGACTTATACATACAGGCACAAACTTTTTTTCTATTCATTTTTCAGGTTTTTTTTAAAGTGATTTGGTAAATGTAGTATTGATTTTTTTTTAAGCATCTTTTGCTCAAGGCTGCACTTATTTGATCAAACAGAGAAAAACAGTTATATTGTGAAATATTATTACAATTTAAAACAAGTTTTCAATATTTATTATACTTTAAAATATATTTTATACTGACGCAAAGCTACATTTTCAGCATCATTACTCCAGTTTTCAGTATCACATGATCCTTCAGAAATCATTCTGATGTATCAATATACTGATTTATCATCAATGTTGGAAACAGTTGTGCTGCTTAATATATATATATATATATATATATATATTGGAACCTGTGATACTTTTTTCAGGGTTCTTTTAATGAATAAAAAAAATGACATATTCAAAATATAAATATTTTCTAACAATGTTACTTTTTATCAATTTAACAAATCCTTGATGAATAAAAGTGTTAATTTCTTTAAATTCTTAACAAGAAAAGAAATGTACTGATCCCAAACGTGTGTGTGTGTGTGTGTGTGTGTGTGTGTGTGTGTGTGTGTGTGTGTGTGTGTGTGTGTGTGTGTGTGTGTGTGTGTGTGTGTGTGTGTGTGTGTTGTGTGTGTGTGTGTGTGTGTGTGTGTGTGTGTGTGTGTGTGTGTGTGTGAGCAAAAATTCCTATTTCTGTATTTTTTGGCTGGTTCGCGGTATACGGTATATATCTCGGTATTTATACACTTTTGTATTTGGAATAAACAAATAAAGTGAATGTAACCATAGGCATATATTATGTTAAAAAGGGGTTAAAATCGCATTACATTCTAACACTGTAACATTGCAATCTAAAAACAAAAATAATGCTATTAAAGCAGAAGTCAAATTTACCAAACTAAAAATGAAAATAATAAAAAAGCACAGACTAAATGTGTAAAAAGGCTGTTTTGTTTACCCCATTACAGTCACTTTACAGTTAGTACTATCATAGAAATACACTTACTTGTAGGTTTAAAATTCTACATGCATCACATTTATTGTTTATTAGCTACAAATATTTCAGCAACATTAATATTTTATGTTAACATTAAGAGTTATTGCGCTCCTATTACATTGCGCGTCTGTTTGGTGCGCGCCGCTCGTTCTACATTAAGTCTGTGAAGTTTAGCGGAGAATCTCAAAGCCGAAGGCTCATGCTCTCTGACAGCAAAATGGACATATTTCCATGGCTTTCCAACATTTACAGATGGAGAATATACCTGTGAAATGTAAGTTATGCATTTAGGAAGACAGCACATCTCAAACACATTAAACAGTGCGATTCTCTGTCAGTGGCACACGCAGCCTTCCTGTCAGAGCATCTGATGGGGCGAGCGCGAGCTGCTTTAAACTGAAACTAAACTATAGTCTTCTATATCTTACCAGTTTTTAAAGCCCTTCATATAAAGCTTGTCACATGTTTAGAACAAATTGTATTGTGCACTTTCTCCGCAGCTGCTCAGACTGTGTCCTACGCTGTATTTTCAGATGCGCTCATTTCAAACTACTGCATATCGATATGAACGGTATTGCCTTATATCCTATTGCTTTGTACGATATATCGATATATTCTTTTCTAAACTCGATATAACGCCCAGCCCTAGTGTGTGTATGTATAAAATGCACAGATTCTTATCTCAAAAGTTGTTTATTTAAACTAAGTGCATAACACATTAACATTGGATTGCAGATCTTCTGTTGTTATTGCAGATAAACGTTTGCTTTGCTGTCTCTGCAGTGAGGAACTTGTTTTTTGAAAATCTAAAAGAGAAAGTTTGAGAGGATTTTTTGACAGGGGCAAAAACGCTGTCTCAAAGTTCTGGTCTGTAATTTGTCTTTGTTTGTGCATTGGTAGGGCTCTGTTGTACTTGGGGAGAGCTCAGTGTGTGAGTCAGTACCAGAAGACAACAGTGACTCAAGGACAGAGACCATTACCTGCCCTGTCCCACGGGTAAGACCAGGAGCACAGACCCATGACCACACTGAAAAACACCAAACAAACTACTACAGTCAGTCTAGACCTGAACTCAGTCTAAACTATCACGTAAGACCAATGCATGTGTTGTTTTCTCTTACACCATATTATAAGTAATCAGTTATCTATAGTAAAAGACCCATTAGTGTGTCTAATTCCCACACAAACAGATAAAGCGCTCATGATACGGGCCTACGCATAGCCCGAGAGAATGCTGGGATTGTTGAGCGAGAGAATTGAGAAGAGGGGCTACAAACACTCGGTCCTTTTGTCTGTCGTATGCAAAGCACTGCTGACCTTTTCATCCATTCAGAGTAGTGAAGAAATGCAGCAAGAACCATTCAACTCATCCAGACCAGAGGCAAAATTGGTGGGATGTCCTTTCCCACATCACATTTGTTTTTTGTGTTTATAGGAGCATGATACTGTTGGAGTGGGAACGTCTGTATCATCCAATGGTATTGTCACAGAAACAGGCTTGAGGAAAAGCTGTGGGCCTGTGAGACAGGTCAATGGTGTTATCAACAGGTATGAAAGGTCATATATCATCGAAATGTGCATTCAGTCTTTTCTCTCCCTCATTGAAAAGGAGAAATGTCACTTCTATTGTCATGTTCATTCAAGATGATTTCTTCTCCTCATTCAGCTTACGGCCCAGTTCCCCAGTCACCTTGGACCCAGACGAGCAGAGCCGCTCTGAGTCCCAGCAGAAGCTGGAGATGGGCCCTCAGGCTTCCCCTGTACACGACAACACATGCGTGGCAGCCCGCACGCGTCCTCTGCTCTCATGCAGGAAACGCAGAGTCCTGCGGCCCGGCTCGCTCACCAGTCTCAATCGTAAGGTAAGGAGAATCATGCTCCTTCTCAAGATCAAGAGGTTGGTGGTTTTGAGCAGAAAGGGCCGTTTAGACTTAAACACTTCACACAGTTGCACTAAAACTGTTCACTAATGACAAATTTATCTTTTTTTTTTTTAACTTCTCCTTTTAGTCTCTGAATAAGAAGAGACAAATGTTTTGCAAAGAGACATGTCGGTGAAGGTCACTAGGTATGAAAGTAGCGAGTGAGATGTGTGCGCGGTGGCAGAAACAAACTCTTTCATTGTCACCTGTGGAAGTGTTTTACTCGAGATGCAGTGAGCTCCTTAAGGTCCCAGTGGGCTTCTTACAAAGGTTACAGATTAAATAGAAGCAGTGTTACAGAGATCACAGTACTGCTCCAGAACTGTCACTGCTGTCATTTAATGCGTTTCAAGTTTCTGTGGATGACAAATGGTTGACTAAAACATGTTTTATCCTCCAAATATGATAATTACCTTACAAGCGAAATAAATTGTTGCATATCTGGATGCAAATGTTTTCAAGAATAATTTGTCTTGGATTTACATGAAGGACCATTTTTATCATTCATCACACCATGCCTAGTTAGGACATGGTGTAACAGTTAGGCAGCTGTCCTCTGAATGATTCAACAGTGTCTGCCATCTTCATAAGATGGCTACAAAGTCTCAGCACTTCTTTTACGGATCTATTTGCTCACTGAACAGCCTTTTAAATCTCGATTCCTCCCATAACACAGGCCCACTGTGAGCGAGAATGCGCAGGCATGTGCTAAAACAATAAGCGCTGCCCCAGTCGAGCTCAGCTCCATTACAAATAACAGCGCTTGGATGTCATTCAGAGACGACGCTCTTGATATGTTATGAGAAGTGCCGCCAGTGTCATCAGTGTACTAACAGCCAAATTCACTCACACTGCCAGCTATAAACAACCTGCTAACCGATGTACTATCCTATCCTAATGTATGGCGGCACTCCAGATGAACGCTGCCCCAGTTAGAGACAGAAGCTCAATAGCTTTTCAAATTTCTACCATTATCTTTGAACAAGGACGGATAGAACCAATAGCTTATTAGCTGAATCTCTTTTTTCTGCCTTATTAAAAGCAACTGCATGTTTTTTTGTTGTGTGTGTTGTGTGTGTGTGTGTGTGTGTGTGTGTGTGTGTGTGTGTGTGTGTGTGTGTGTGTGTGTGTGTGTGTGTGTGTGTGTGTGGTGTGTGTGTGTGTGTGTGTGTGGATAGACAACACATAAAACAATATAGTGCATTGACTATTTTAAATGTTAAGCAGTTTGCTTTTTAAAGCTGTATTGTATATTATCGCACCCTTAATTACATCCAAAAATGTATATATTTTGTCTACTTTACAGATTACGATTGATAATGGTCTGTTTAAAAGTGCAGCTATACAGAACTGTTAACAGTATAGCATGTATCTGTAAGTTAAATAGATTAGTTTAACTTGCACATAAAAGCTTTGCTATATCTTTGGTTGACATGTTTCAATATGTGCAAAATTGATCTGGAAACACTTGGCAGAATTTGCATTTCATTGCAACTAAGAAACCAGTTCAGATCTGTAATTCCAGGTGTTTTCTGTGTGATCGCAGCGATGATAGTCCCTGTACGAACTGTCCTGTTTTAATGTGAAGCACTCTTGTTTGAATAGGCTCGGAAAAACTGGGCACAGTTGCCAATAGCAACCCGTTCTCTCTTTCTCTCTGGTGCTGTGCTCTGGCTTAATGACACGAGCACATGAGCGCTAGGGAACCTGCCACATGCAAAACTGGGTCGGCAGCTCAGGATCCGTGTGTGGTCATCTGCTGCTGAGATTTGTGTGAGCGCATCAGGTTGGACTGGTTGACTCAAGTAAATTGTAGACAAAGGGAAAGGCTGATCACTGGCAAATTTAAATTTTGGATGCTGGTGCTCCAGAGATTTCTTTCACAGAAAGCAAGATCACAGCGGAAGGCACTTGAAAGACTTGATTTTGTTTTAATAGATTTTTTTTTATGGATAAAAAGCATATTTGATGACGATCCATGCATGCTGTTTTTATTATTCTTGTTTTAGTTTTTTGAGCACAAAGAGAAATGTCATGTTCTATTACCTAGGATAATACTACTCTCTCTCTCACGCTCTCTCTTTTTTTATTTTATAGTATGTATTCAGACCCCCGTGTTTGTTTGTTTGTTTAAGCTTTTTCTGCTGCTGGACACAAAAGAACAATGTGCAGTGTGTTCACAAATCCTTAATGTCTGAAATACACTTCAAAATTTAAGGCTGCAAAACCTTTAGGAAACAAACTTGCGTTGTTCATGGATGTCCAAAATCTATTCCCATCACAGATCACCATTATCATTATTGAAAAATATCCACGGAAGTAATTTCCCATGAAGTTAAATGTTTTAGCGTCAGTAAATATTTCTGTGTTTATGTTTGTATCTATAGATACATTGTTACATTAGAGAGTTCAAAAGTGGCACTTTACAATAAGGTTCCATTTGTTAACTATATTTGATGCAATACATGTGTTAGTGTTATTCTTTGTTAACGTTAGTTAATAAAAATATAGCTGTTCATTGTTAGTCCGTGTTAGCTCAGGTCCTTTCAATAACATTCATTTTAATAATTTATTAGTAAATGATGAAATCAACATTAACTAAGATTAATAAATACTCGTATTCCTCTGTTATTCTTCAACTACTGCTACTACTTCATCTTAATGTTGAAAACAGTTTCGTTTTGTGGAAATAGTAATGCATTGTTTCACTTTTATCACAAGAACAGCATCTATATAAATTGTTTGTTTTGATCAATTCAATGTGTCCTTTCTCCATAAATGTAGTAGTTTCTTTAAAAAAAAAACTGTTGTGTACATTGAATATGTATTCTTTTGTGCAGTTATGAATCAATGCAGGGCTAATATGTAAAAAAAAATCACACCATTTAATTTTTTACCATTCATACATCTACAGTATCGTCTGTGCTTGTCATTCTCTCTGTCAGGTTCAGAGGTCAGTGGCTCCTCGCTGTGGCTGTGAGCTGAACGCTCAGTGTGTGATGTGCAGCGGACGTGCTTTCCCTCCTGCAGACACCCAGCACCAGCTCCCTCTACTGGACAGACTGGCACAGTTCGACCCCTGCGTTCACCCCATCCTCTCCTTTACAGACGGTGAGGACACACCCCCGTCCTTTAATTGCTTGTTTCTCTCTTTCTTTCCGGTATGCACTCATGTAGACCAAAACAGTGACTGCATCAAGGCCCGGTATACTAAACTTTCCTTGTTCTGCTCAGTCTCGCGCACAGCCGCACAGCTTTCGAAGTATTTTCAAATGTGGATGAGCGGACATGGACGAGTTCGATACATGCACACTTAGTAGACTCTTTCAGTCTCAGCATTCACCTTGCACCTTCGCTGTTGTATGCTTACCATTCACGCGGTCACAAATTGGGCTGTACGCTTGTGCGGACGTCCATGGACACATCTGATGACGCTGGTTGCATCACACGGTCACTTCATACATGACTAGCACAGCTCTATCTAACCCCGCTATTCATTTCCCACAGACTGCCTCAAGGATGAGGAGTTTTAATAAGAATTTTTTTTTTTACTGCATAACAACTAGGTGTTAATTTAAGTGTTAATTATTCTGTATCTGGTTTTTGCACCTCTTAAAATAACCTGCAGGCTGCTCTTGGTTTAGAGCAGGTCAATAGTGCCGAGATCTCAGAACAGTTTTTGCTTTGCATGTCTGTGTGAATTCAGTTACATTGGATTTGAGGAGCTGATCTTAGATCAGCAGTTCTTCCCTGTGCTGGTCAGATTAGCTGATCAAGCATTCGTCTGCCTGACCTTTGCAGTGATAACCGTTTTAAAGAGCAGTGCAATCTGACTCTGACTAAGCGTGCCAGTAGCAGCTACCTTAGTCAGACTAGCTGAGAGAGAGGCGTATTTTCCCTCATTAATATGAAGCGGTTGTCCTCTCTAATCTGGTGTCTGCTGTGCGAATGAATGATGGGCGTAGAAGAGGCAGGTGACACCGTGGGTGAAACTCGAGTAGATGGAGGGAAAAAAGGAAGAGGAACCTGGTTACAATGACTACTAGAGTCAATCTCTGATGCCCTCTGCTGGAGATTTTACTCATGACAGTTTGTCACTGATTCAGATGTTAACAGAGTATTAGGTCATCACTATTCACATTAGTACAGTAGCAAAAGGATAAAGTCTTTGTCAAATGGCGTTGGTTTTGATTCCAAGAGAATGCACATAATTGTCCTCTTATGTCTCTCATACACATTTTGATTTAACCTTTGATTTCTTTTTAATTATTTAAATCATTTATTATTGGTAACACTTTTTAAGCAAAGTCATTTTTACACATTACATATGCTTACTACAGTCAAAACTGAAAATTATGCAGAATATCATGCAGTTACCCCTAAAACGAACCTTATCCTAAACCTAACCTTATAAGTATGTTGTTAATAATCTATATTACTCCGTACAGGATGCAACGATACAATTTTATCCGATCCAGAAAATTGAGTATCGGCCGATTCCGATTCGATACCAATCAATGTAGGATTTCTATACCTCATTTTTTTGTCCTGATCATCACTGTTTTTTGTGTTAAACACAGTCTACTAAATATAGACAACTTTATTTTAATGTAAAATAACAAATAAAAAAATATATAATCATAATCTATGACAAAAATACTATTATAAACTACGTTGGTGAATAATTTAGCAGCAAAAGGTATTCTAGAAAAAGAGTGCACAATTTTATAAAATCTAAACATTTACTGAAATAACATTTATTTATGTGGGGAACAAGTACAAAGTGAATAAGTTTAAGAGGAAATCTGGTAAAATGTTACACATTGCTCTTTGTATTGTTGTAAAATACATTAATGAAAACAAGTAAATATATTTATATATAAATATAAACTATAAAATGAAAGGATTTATATTAAATGGAGTCCTATCTATTAGAGGTGTGAACCTACACTGATCTTTCGGTTCGATTACGATTATCATGTCATCGATTCGGTACAATTCGATATCACGGTGAATTGACGATGCACTGCATCCTCAATTTTACTTCACATGTATACAGTTTTGTCAATAAATACATGCAGTCAGATATATGAACTGAACCTTTACTTGTACCTGCTTAAAGAAAACACGCTTCTTGAATGTATCTCACAAAACTAAGTCTGGGCACAGAAGACAACAGGAGCATTTAGAACAAATACACAAAACTAAATACTTGGCACTGACAGGGTTAACAGCACAGGGTGAAAACGGCTGATGTGGGTTCTGAGGTAAGTTGTATTACCCCCTGCATATTTTATTTGTGCGTGACATGATTTACACCAGCGGTTCTCAATTCCAGTCCTCCAGTCCACAATTCCTGTGATGTCCACTTCGCAGGGCATTTACGAAGTAACATTTGAAGAGATAAGAGTAACACGAAATGTTCAGGGGGGGGGGGCGAGGACTGGAATTGAGAACCGCTGATTTACACACAGCGTGTCTTCTCCAGGTCGTGCTTACCAGGTTGTTCATAAAAGCCAGATGTCGGCTTTTGAAGTAGTTGGAGCATTTTTTATTATACGCGCACTCGCGTCTCGCCTCCCTCCGCCATTGTATGCTCCCGCGACAAAGCATGTATGCGACAAATGACATTATAATCCATTATAAACAATACATTATAATCGGTTATGGTCTATTACTGAACCGATACCGAATCGTCCTCATCTGCGTCACGATGCACCATAGAAACGATTAATTTCGACACCCCTACTATCTATCATATGTTGCTGCCTCCATTACTGTGCTATACATTAGATAGCCTTTCTTTTTGATGTCCTATCATAGGACCGAACAAGAAACGCTGTAAATAATCTTTCATTGCAGAAAAATATTATAATAAGAAAAGCTCCAATACAGACCGGCACAAAGCACAAGAATGATGAGCTTGTAGCAGCACTGAGTCACAGCGCGCAGCTCTGTATAAAGACGTTCAAAGCACAAAGGAAGGAGATATTGATGCAAAGCTTATTAAATCTGTACGATTAGTTTATGGAGCCTTTTCTTTTAACAGTGTTGAATCTCAGTTATTAAGCGCTCTTGGAGAGAGTTTCATTGTCTTGACTGTCGTAACCGAACGCGACACAGCTTGAATGCTGAATGGAGGAAGACGGGCAGACGCTGCGGAGAGAAGTGTTTGCGTGAATTTGAATTTAACAACTTAAATATTAATCTGTACCTCACATTAAACTATGAAACGGCTTCAGAACACTTGGACTTTGACTTTACGGTGCTTTATAATGTTTTTGTGCTTTCGTGGGGCTTAACAATAACATAGAGTAGTATAAGCACAATATCGGGTTTGGATCGATACCCGATCTGGCAGAAAATTACCGTATCGGAACCGATACTGAGTATCGGATCGATGCATCCCTTCTTAAATGTATAACTACGGTTTAACAGGGCACCTTAAAAGTAACCTTGATGGTTATTATTTCATTTGTTTTATCAATATTTGAAGCACTTTGAATTGTGCATGAAATGTGATACAAAAGAACTTGGCTAAAGTTATAATGCATTCCTTAAATGCATTGTAAATCAGTTTGGATGGCAGGGAGTTAAATGTAAATGCTTGTGTCTGAATCCCAATCCCATTGCACCCTTTTTTCCCATAATTACCTGCACTCTTATTGCGGTTTCTGGCCCATCAATGAAAATAGCTTCTTTTTTTTTAATCCCATGGAAGTCTTAAAGCCAGCTTGAACCTATTTTTATTTCATCTGATGTTTTCCAAAGTGAAACAGGATATTCAAGAAGAATGTTACGTGAGACTTGTCTATCGGGAATTGTTGATGTCTGCCAGGTTTTTTGGGAGTGGAGAAAGTGATTACATTTTGATGACAGATTAGGAAGAGGAACAGATGACACGATCTACCTGGAAGCCTGGGTTTCTGACAATGCAAGACCATGTTTCAGATGATAAACCCTGTCGTCTTCTCTCTCAGATGTGATGATGAATCTCCATATGCAGCGTGTGCTGAAGGGACACTGGCAGAATCGTCCTCTGGAGAAGATCAAGCCCATCAAGAAGATCTCGCTCAAGCATAAGTTGTGTTTGGGTAGCCGCGTCTCAGACCCGTCATCCAAAGACAAACACAAGCTCGCCAACTCTCTCCTCTCCACAGTCCGTAAGTGTGAAAACGACTAGAGACACCAAAACATGTATTTATTTGCCTGAAAGGGCTTTTATTAAAAATGAAAATGGAAAGGAAATAGTCAAAATGAAGGGAGCTAGAGTCAAACCTGTGTGCCCTGCATGAGCACCGTGGCTCAAAATGACTGTATCATGCACGCTAACATCTAGGCCACGGCTCTGGCAGTATACAAAATCCCCTGCTTCCTCAGCATCTAAAAATGTCAGGAGCTAAGTTTTCTCAATGTAGGCAAATTTTCCACCTTTTGCAGAGTCTAAATGTGACGGCCCCTTTGGGCAGTTAAAGTGACCTGTGAGTGTCTGGCCGTCATTAGCTGCTCTCTTGCCAGACACTCGTTGCAGTGACTCGGCAGTTATTTCTGGCATCATACAAGTCCAGCCACAGTTGCTGACTCCACTTGTTTCTTTCATATTCCATGTATGAATTATAGAACTATGAAATACGTCCAGATGTTGTGCAGTGTATTGTAGAGTTGAGTCGCATGTAATATAAAGAAATGTTTTACTATTATTGGTAGTTGTGTATTTAGTCCAATTTATTGAGAGATTTTGGCTTGACAATCGTATTCGTTTTGCAAAAACATTTAGTAGGTTCAAGAAAATATTGCAAAACTATGTACATGACATAAAATAAAGTATACCGGCAAAGAAAGGATGTTATTGAATATTAAAAATGAAATTAGAAAAAAAAGATTGAAATTAACAAGTGTGAAACGGTAGAGTGGAATAACCTTAAAAATAACCTTAAAGGGATAGTTCACTCAAAAATTCTGTCATTTACTCGCCCTCAAGTAGTTCCAAGCCTGTATGAATGTCTTTGTTCTGCTGAACTTTGTACAAAGGAAGATATTCTGAAGAATGTGGGAAACAGAGCAGTTCTAGTTCCTACAATGGAAGTCAATGGTGCCCCAAAACAGCCTGGTTACAAACTTTCTTCAGAATATCTTCCTTTGTGTTCGGCAGAACAAAGACATTCATTCAGGTTTGGATCTACTTGAGGGGGAGTAAATGATGACAGAATTTTCATTTTTGGGTGAACTATCCCTTTAAGAGAATAAAATTAATTACAGTGAAAATACATAGAGTACCTGATAAAGAAAGGATAACAAAAAAATGTAATTACGTTAATGAAAAAAATCAATTTATGGCAAAACAATAAGTGTAACACAACACAAATTTGAGAAACTAAAGATTAAAATGGCAGTGGTGGACAGTGGTGGTTACTGTACGTAAGTACATTTTTCAAGAATCTGTACTTTACTGGAGTAGTTTTATTTTGAGTAACTTTTACTTCACTACATTCCAAAGCATAAGATCATACTTTTTACTTCACTACGTTCAATAAAACACGTCGTTACTCCTTATAATACATCACGTGCTCCGAGATGCAGAAGCGGTGTATGATTCACGAACAAACTGATTGTTTTCAATGAACCCATTAAATCGGTTCGCAGATCGCACCAAAAGATTCATTCACGAATAGGAATGATCCGATAGCAGCTGTTCTCGAGTCGACAACTCCCTGATTCAAATGAACCGTTTAGAGCGAGTCTACAGTGAACTGAATTCATCTTGTGAGCACGCGCGTCTGATGCCGCAATAAGTTACTAATGTCGAATTTTAGGATTAATTATTGAAACTGGAAATCATAATTAGGTCAAAACTGTCAGTTGTTTGTGAACTACATCTGCTGTAAAGGGTGATCTATTTAAGCCCACTGACATGCTTGAATGCAGACAGATCAATGACAGTGTCTCTGTTTTAGGTCAAAAAACAAAACATTAAAATAACACAGATTAAGTAAAATAACTTATGCACGTTCATCTTCCCCACTGCTGTGTTAGCACCTGTATTAAAATGCTACGCATTTAGCCCTATGTTACGTCTGTTTTTTATATTGTTTATCAACACTATAATTTTGTATATTGTTTAGATCAACTAGCCGAGTAGACAGATATGAATGTTTATTCATAACCATGCTGAGAATAAGTAAATATTGTTAGTTGATGCTAAAAAGCTTGATGGTGCTAAGTTGAGGAATTTTTTTTATATATATATAGTCCAAATATTTTTATTCAACCACCTAGATAGATTACATCTGAGGGAAAAAGAAAAGATGTGATGTTCAGAACATAACTACAGTAATGAGAAAAGTGCGAAGTGATGCCCTCTGGGGGAATTTGGCCAGGAGTGTTTTTACACCACAGACTAGGTTTGAGAAGAAAAAAATTATTATGAAAATATCATTATATTTTCCTTAAAATGCTCTTCCTAACTTCAGGCCTTATTCTCATGTCATATGTATAAATGTGATGATCTACAAAACAAGCTTTAAAACCCTTTTTCCTTGCTGGTGAAAATCAGATGGTCAGATCTGTTTTCTCTCCGGTACATTACTATGTAAGCTTCACATTGAACATTACCACATGACTCTCATCAACGTAGTCCATATCAAGCACGTCCTGATTTTGCTGAGTTAGATGTGTTCCTGGAACAACATTTTACTTCAAAAATTTAATCTTGACCATTTCCCTACACCTAAACCTAACCTTAACCATGAGTAATCCCTAAAATCAGAGGAAATTATAGATGAATGACACTGATGTACAAGCAGCAAACACTGATTATAAGCCTAAACTTCACAAAAATGATAAACTTGTTCTTCAAATCTGATTGGTTAATAACACTGTTGTTCCAGGAACATGTCGCACTTGGTAAAATCAGGTTCTGCTCGATATCAACAACAAAAATATATCTTGACTCCATGTAGTGGTTATTTTGGGAAAATCCCTGGTATTTTGAGCAGTAGGATTATAAAAAGTATATGCTAATATAAAATTAAATTAAGTAGCCTTTATAAAATTGCAAAATAAATCTATCCATTAGTACATAAAAAATGTAGTACTTTTGTACTTTCACTTGAGTAAAATTTAAAAAGGAGTACTTTTACTGGAGTAATATTTTATGATGCGTATCTATACTTTTACTGAAGTACTTGATTTGTGTACTTCGTCCACCACTGTAAAATGTAAAAAAAGGACAGATTAAAAGATAAGTAAAAAAAAAATGGTAGAAAGAGATTTGTACATAAACACCAAAATATGCAGAGATTAAGATAAAACTAAAATTGTTTCCTCTTCATCAATTCCTCAATCCTCCTGTTTGCCGTTTCTCTCAGGTTCGTCGCATCCTAAGGTGCGCTCAGAGAAGGTCTTTCAGCAGCAGTTAGACATCCCAATCAGTGCCAGTAAACATGACTCTCGTCAGCCTTTCCGCCGCCAGAGCAGTTCTTTCGACAGGACTCACGGCCGCAAGAGACCTCGTGAACCCTCGCTGGACCGTACAGAGAGTATGTTGTTCATTCATTCACTCTTTTATTCCACCTTTTGTTCACTTCAGTCACATTTACTTCCATCTCCCTCTAAATCATCAAGTCCTGTGACTCAGCACTGTCTTTGGTTTGTCTATAGATGCTCCAAAGTTGAATATGGACATGGCGAGTCCGTGCCCATCTCTGTCTGCTTTCAACACACCCAGCCACAGTCCTCTGATGAGACAGCCGTCAATCCCCGAGGCCTCCACACCTTTCCACTTCAACAGCAGCGCTGCCGTAAGATGCTCTTCAAAGCCTTCCGAGTATGTTTGTGTGAACTCTAGAGATCACGTTGCTTAGGCCTGTATGTGATTCTTTCAGACTATTCGCCGACGGAGAGGAGAGAGCCCCTTTGACATCAATAACATCGTCATCCCCATGTCTGTGGCCGCCACCACCCGAGTGGAGAAACTACAGTACAAAGAGATCCTCACCCCAAGGTCAGAGACACAAACTGTCTATCCATACCTGCCACATATAATCAAAAATGTGTTCTTTACCTACTAAATATGTTGCCCTTTGCTTTTTAACTGTAGTTGGCGAGAAGTGGACATTTTTGGAAAACCAATATCTGAGGAGGATGATGCAATGGAGGTACGCCCTTGCAATTGGTCACCCAACAGTTATTTAGGCTGTGTTTCAAGCCCGTAGACATTCAGGGCATTAACGGTTTGATACATTAAGCAGGATGATGATGCTTTCCAAAATGCTCTCTTGGTAGGCAGCTCATTAGGTTTTAAGCTAAAATGGCTGATAATGTAATGCAAATCTAAACAGTCTGGAAAGCAGTTTTGTCAAATATAATTAACTTGTGTCAACACATAATGTCTGATTCCTGAAAAATTACTCTTATGAGCTGATTCTTTTTAATGAATCAAAAAGATTCACAAAACCGCTTCAAAACGCTTGTGAAGATAGCATTTTGAATCAAGCTTGTGTTTTTCTGTTGGCTGAGTCCAAACATGTTGTTGTGATTACTAATGGTAAAAATAATCAAATATGTGCTGAAGTGCTTCTGAACAAACATCTTTATCAAGTGAATCTGTACCTTGTGATTTGGCTTGTTAATGTTTAGTTTTAGGACTCCCTTATCAATTTTTGTTATACCCTGTAGCCCTGAATACAACCTGGTGTATGTTTTAAATAATCTTCTCTCATTGTCTCAGGTTGAGGATCTCTCTGAAGACACGTTCTCTCAGCTTCACCTTCCATGTGAGGAGCAGGAGCGCTCTCGCTGGAGTTGGACAGCCAGCAACCTCGCAAAGAGAAGGGGCAGCAGGTGGGGCAACACAACTCAAACTGCTTTTCTCTGCCTTTTTTAGGATCAAGTGCAACCGATGTCACCTCGGTTCCACTGTTGGGGTGTGTTACATACATTTACTCCCGGTTCACACTGTCATTTCTAACACCAAAGATACAAAAGCATGAGGATATGGTCATAACCTGATATAGCAGCTTCTATGACCTATAGTTTACAACAGATCTTAACAAACATGCAGAACAATGCTGTGTGCAGGGTTAAACGCACTTGTTGTATGTGTGTACACATGTAAGGCCCTATGATTTCTGGGATGAACGTTTGGTTTAGCTTGAAGACATTGTGGCAGAAATATGTCAATATAATTCCATAAGTAATACTGCTACTGAAAAAAATTCAACTTTACTTTTAAGGAATAATCGCACAATATTTCTTCCATGTTTTAATTTGGCTAGAAAATCCAATGGATTGGCCAAAAAATAAATTTGTTTCATTTTCGTGTTTTATGCCTTCATTTGATAACCAGAAAAATGTAAATAAACAACAAAGAATTTAATGAGGCTATTGTAAGAATAAAAAAAAAATGTATGCATTCAAATAATTAGACATGGTAACAACTAGGTGTCAAAAAATGAAACATTTCATAGGGCCCTAAACTTTTAATAAGCTGATGTTAAATTAATTTAAATCATAAAACGTATATTAAATATGGTTTTTATTTCATTCATAAAATTGTATTTAATTAATCAAGTTAAATTAACCATTAAAATCGAATCCAGAAAAAAAACAAAAGAAGGAATTTGGGATAAAATTAAATGGGTTTCATAGAGCCCTACACATGGTGAATTTTTTGCCAGCTGAGAACGCACCAAGCGTTTCTAAAATTTGTAAAGGAGTCCAAACGGTGCCAGGAACTCCTCTGTTCCACGCACAAAGAAAGATCAGCTTCAAGGACATGGCAGTTCCGATGCCTGTTCCAAACGTTAATGGGTTTTGTTTAGTTTAGATGTCGTTGGTCTGTGTTGCATTCATATTTCAGTCAAACCTAATTTTTTCTTGTTTGGTGTGCACCAAGGTTTGGATGGCAGTGTTTACACTTCTTCACCGCACTAATGGAGCAATCGCGCTAGAGTTTGTTTTAATCTAATCAAACCTGCCCCAAGTCTGAACACACATGATCAGCGCTAATCTTTGTCTCCACAGGTCATACAAGTCTGTGGACGGACGGACAACACCGCAGCCCTCGTCTCCAGACACGGCGTATTTCCACATGCTGCATGATTACAACTCTGTGGCATCTCCATCCAGCCCTGTCAGTCCAGAGATGCTGATGCTGTCCGGCCTCCACACGCCCGGCTCCAGAGACTCCCAACAGCTGCTGTCCAACGAGGACACGCGCTGCTCCACCCCAGACACCTACGAGGAAATGGTAGGCTCCTAATATAGAAGCATTGGTAAATTTCCTAGAATTTATGTTTAGCTCTAACCCTAATCAAACACACCTGAGCATGCTAATCAGAGTCTTCAAGATCATTAGAAAATCACAGATAGGTGAGTTTGATCAGGGTTGGAGCTAAACTCTGCAGCAGATTGGCCCTCCTGGGAAAGATTTGAGGAACCCTGAGCTAGAGGCTTTATTGTACATTCAGAATCACATGTGCTTAGTTGTACTGCAGTACATTTATTACAAGCACTGTCACTTTGGTGCAACTGAGGAGGCATTGGAAAACAAACAACCATCTGGTTGCCCTTTTGTTTATTCTGTGTTCAGATATTTACTTAGTGTGTTTGTTTGTCCCTACGGGCTCCCCAGCCGGTACAGCCATGGGAATGCCGGACCTTTCCCCTGGATGTGGATCCACAGCAGGAGTGTGAAATCCTACACAGTCCAGCTGGAGAAAGGCCTTGTAGGACCATTCGACGGATGTCCGGGTGCAGGTCGTCCAAGTCGGAGTCTGACGCTGGGCCTTCGTCACCTCTCGGCGATGACGGCGCCAAGCAAAAACAAACAAACCCACCCAAACCTACTCACCGATGAAGCCTAGACTCTGCCCACCCACCGAACCCCCTGCCCACCAGCTTTCACAAACTCCTGAAACAGCAGCATCGTAGAAGGAAAAAACAACGAAACGAATGAAAGTCCCTGTTGTTTGATATTCAAACATCAGTAAATTCTTTCACGGTTTTTAGTGAATTGTACGGAGATATATATGAAGACCTGTTTTAATTCAGTCTTGCTTTTGGGTCACTGGAGATTTTTTTTTTTTTTTAAAAATAAAAAGGAAGAAAAATTAGTTTGAGGGCTAATCCAAAACAAGAAGCTCCGAAACGTATCGTATATCGCAGAAGACCACTGAGGGGCTCAGCTTGCGTTGTGTGTGGTACCCTTTCAGATTGTTCCAATATCCCACCAAAAATTACTCATTCAGCCTTTCAGTTTATACTGGAGTGATAAAACGCCAAAATAAAGCCAATAATAATGATTAGCAGAGACTTGCACGAAGGTGCAGAAGCCTGTCTTTGTTCTCTCTGTGAGAAAGCACTTCAAATTATTTGTATTTATTCATTCCCTGCCTATTGTTTTAAACAGACAAACTTGCCAGAGAATAGCATAAATTCCACTTTCTGGTTTCATTTCAGTCCCATGTTCTCGTCAACACCGTGGTTTGCCTGTGCTCCACTTCTGTTAGTGACGGAGAGAGCAGGTGCCAGAAAATGAAACTGCCGTGTTGCTCTCATGCGCCTTTTAAACGCCACCGTTTGATTAGAGCACTTAATTGGTCTCTTGCACGACACGATTCCCAGTAAACTTCAAAATCAGCACCTGAACAAACATGCGCAGGATGCTAATATTTGAGACGAGACTGCTCTCGCTGCAACTCTGTAGCTTAGCATCGTGTAACAAGAGGGCTCTTTCTCATGTGGGCTTGCATTAGACTGAATTTTAAAGCACTTGATGTTGCTGTGCATGATCAGGTTAGTCCGGAGAACATGCAGTCACTCCAATATAAACTGAAATGTGCTGCTTTTCTTTCGATTTCGTTCTAACCCTATATAAAAGAGCCCTTCCATTGATTTGGTCAGGTCTAAACTCTGTCTTTGTTTAATCAAACAATCTGCAATACCTACAGCCATCATCAAATCCCGTAACTTGATGTTCGAGTAATAATGTTCGCTGGAGTGCTTGATAAGAAAGGACTTGGCAAATTTTCATTCAGTTGCTGTCGGTCACAGCCCCGTTTTTCCATTGTGTAACGATGAGGAACGATTTCTGTTAGTTCCCCAGTCAGCGAGTCACTGCTTGCAACTCCTTCCTGTTATTTTAACTAAGACGAATGTACAAGTCTAATAGCGGACACCAGTTACTTAAGATTTTTATAAGTAGCTTCTCTGTATCTGTCGTCACATGATTCTAGCTATTGTAGCCATTTGTTCTTGTTTAAGGGATGTCATGTAAACCAGAAATCCTTAATATATTCCTTTTTATCTCACTGGAGCGTAACAGCATTCATAGCATCAGAGAAATATCATCTGTTGAGGTTGTGTGGCAAATCATAAGGGGACCATCCAGGACTGTCCCGTTTCCTGCTGAGAAAACCCGCCGCCCCTTTCGTTCTTAATATCATCAATTATGGTTTTATGTCTCTCTCTGTGGGGGTCTGTGTACTTATCAGGCAAATGTACCATAAGGTTTGACTAGCTTTCAAAAGCCAATATTGTATTGTGTGAGTTATTTTCATACTTTGAATTTCCAATGTGGTGAATGAGGGTTGGGTGAGTCTGGTATATCCTTTAGCATGTAATAGTTTGTACAAAACAACAACAACAAAAAAAAGTTTATTTTGTACATACCTTGTTTGATTCTTTACTGTGTTTGATGTCCAGGCTGTAGCTGTCCTGATTGTCTAGGGAGAAGACACATGAGAATATTTAACACTTTCTTTATGGAGAGGCAACAAGAAAAAAACATGTTTATGGATAATTGGCCGATCTGACAGACAGGCGACATTTGTGCTTCTCAAATTAAAAGTCAATTATATTGTACTCAAACGTCTTCTGTCTTTCTCTTGTCCTAGACACGTGTTTTCATCAGGTTCAGATATGTAGCAAGTTTATTCGTTACTGCTGTGATCAGTAATAATTTGGATTAGACCAGTGACACTCAAATCTGGCTCGCGAGATCCACTTCCCTGCAGAGTCTAACCCTGATCGGACTCTCCTACCTGTGCTTTGCTAATGATCCTGAAGACATTGATTAGCATGCTCAGGTGTGTTTGATTAGGCTTAGAGCTAAACTCTGCAGGAAAGTGGATCTCGTGAGCATCCCTGGATTAGACCTTGCATTTCTTTATAACTTGTTTATATACATTTGGCGTAGTTATATAATGTTAATTAATTGTCACCCGGACGCCTAAGTTTACTTCACTATTTTACAATTAAATACTAATCTAATCATGACAAACTATATATCGTAGGAAAGGTCTAAGATTCCTAAATATATATTTTACCACTTATTTGGTTAAAAAATTATGTAGGGAAATTAATAGATTAATTTATGTCAAGAGTGCACCTGAAAAATCTACATCATAACAGGAGTTCTGACCTTTGTCACAGTCAGTCTTCTCAGTTGCCTTTTTCCCATCACGCTTTAGAAATCATAAGACATTATATATAATTTGAACCTTAAAATTCATCCTTTGAAACCCATTTTAAAATCAGACATTGCATTACCATGGAAATGGTACATCAAAATCATGTTACAAGATGTTTTCGTTCATGAATTATACTAATTGAAATGTGGATAGTGCTCTATAATGTCTGTACAAAACTGAGTGACAGTTCAGGTTAAACTCCTACAAACCAATTACAGGTTATCACACTAATGTTCAGAGTCAGCAGTCTGTTATCTGCACTGTAGTTATCTGGATAAAGGTCCACTCGGGTCATATTACCACAGAAACGGTAAAAGAAAGCTTAAAACTATTTTTTATTTTTCAGGCTGCTTATATATAATTGTATTATTGTTATTTATTTTAACTGCAGAACTTTTGTGCACTTTAGCTGAAGCAGCCTGGAAAGAAGAGGGGAAAAACTGCATTTAATTTACTATAAACTAAAGCAGCAATATTTGGATAATGTTTTCAGATTTGCATTCTGGAAATAGCTTGCTAATAAAGTTACCACGATGCTTTGAAAGGTACTCGGTTGGAAAGACAGCTGTTTAGTCTTCATACTGCCATCTAGCGGCGATGATACTGCATCATTCACATTCATATACTTGTTTACCCACTTCATAAAAAAAGTTATATTCTCCGTTATTAATTTACTCAGTTACGTAGTATTCGTCGAGGCGACCCGCTTTATCTCCTTTCGTTAGTCTCCTGATTATCTTTTCGTCTCATGACGGTATTCATGATTTTAAACACTTTTTTTCAATAGTCTTGGTTTTTCACACGTGAAACTTTTAAACGTAATAAAATAACACTGTATCTTTAAGTAAATCTAGTGTTTATAGCCATGACTGTAAAGATAAATAATCTGAAGGGAAAAGTGCAATCTTATAGAAAAACAAAGGACACAGAAAGCAGTTTAATACGTACTTTATTTCCAAATTCACGTTTACAGCAAGGAGTATCAGCGTAAACCAATTAATAAAACACATTACGATAAAGACAATCACAACTGTAAAGCTAGAATGAAGAACTGCGATGAGAAGCGGGAAATGAAACGGAGAGATATCAGATTATTACAGAACCGGTTGAAACGGCTAAAGGTTAGAATTACTTAAAAGGCCTTATCCAGTGCCATTTTTGATCTTTTAAGTCTCTTCAGGTTAACCCCATGCGTCTAAATGCTCAGGTTATGTTAGCAGCATGCTGTACAAAGGACGGCCACAGTGTTGGGTTTACAGCAATCCGTCTAAAGCTTCTCACAGGGTCACGAGAGAGAGATATGTGTGTGGCACTAGTTAAGTCCTTTACTGATATTGTGGATTCTGGATGCAAATTATTCCTCACTTTTACCTATTGTTTCCCATTTCTAAATGCAAGATATACATTTGTGTAGAGGCAGCTCTTCTGTCAAATCAGTGCATTCACTTTCAAATGAGCGTAAAGCTGCAATGCACTGCTGATATTAAATAAAAAGCTTCGTGTCAGATCCAAATCAGATCTTCTGAACGCATTCGTACATCTTTTACATCGTCCACACAATACTATTAGAAAAGAGTGCAACATAAACCTGGATTTTAGCAGGTAGCTTCGTTCCTTCAATCTTCCTCCACTTTGTTACATGTTTTAAGACGAGTTAAACGCTCTAGTAAAGGTAGTTTTCTAAACAGTTGGACAGGGGTGTGGTGACTATATTCAAGACCATGGGTGAAGTCCATTGCATGCTGGGAATGTGCAGCGTGTGAGGGTTGTGGTTTGGTTTGATGACTATATTGAAGGCTATAGCACTGAAGGGAGTTTGGCTATGTGTTAAATGTCCTGCACACCAAATAAATCAGCTCTGTGCTGCTGTACATGACTGAATCCATCTTAGACCAAAGAGCATCTTTAAAACACAGACAGTCTTCTCGAATGTAGTTAATGGACCCCGGGAGGCACTTTTCTGTTGTCTGTTCTCAATATGAGATTTCCTGATGTATGTAACAGTTATTTTATTGAGTGCTTTTGCATTGGTCCATACACGATTTCTTTGGAACAGCATTTTAGACACAGAAGCTGAAATCCATAAATACAGAAGCATCGTTACCATACAGAGATAAGTGGAAGGGACCTGTGAGAGGATGTACCGAGCGAGTGATGTCAGTTTGATGGTGGTGTGCAGGGCAAACTGCTTCAGAGCTCAACAATAAGGATGGCCATGTGATCTGAGGCCTGTGTAAGGCAGTCACTACATCTTATATTTGGTCTCATAAACCTTTTTAAACATAGCAATCGTTTTTGTTTTGACAGCAGAAACTTCAAGCGATGTATTGGACAATGATGCAACAGTTGTCATTAATTAGTAGACATTATCAGTAAGGATTTGCATTGTTTGTCATTTAGCGGTGTTAAAAAAAAGCATCTTTCATGCAGTTTCATTTTTAATAATTTGCATTAAATAATTGTAAAAAGATCTTAAAATGTTGCAAAATTTTAAAAAACATTAAAAATAAAAGCTATATGTACAATTTCATAGCTTTCTTGGAGTTACATTTCTTATTATTTGCATTAAATAATTAAAAAGAAATCTAGAATTAAACGGTATATTTTTAGAGACAAAAAACGTTACTAAAAATTCAATTAGCAAACAAAAATCCTTATTGTTGAGCCCTGTACAAGTTTATTTCAGTTTTTTTGAATGACTTATATTTTGACATTTGCTTTCTTCTCTGTCAAGACTCAAGGCCAAGCAAGATTCCTGTGAATTTCTGAGGACAGATAAGCCTTGAGAATGTGCTGTGCTGATGAATGAGGATGTGCAGTTTAAAATAATTCACAGGTAAAGTCTGGTCCACGAAATTCCCAATCTATGATATTAGATTTACAGCGTCCTAGACTCATCTGAATGATGATTTATCAAAGTCTTTGCTGTTTGAATTTGGATCGAACACACAATTGAGGTGTGTAGTGAATTTTTATTAAACACCAAAGCATGCACTATAGTGCTCGCTGATGTATTTGATTGAAATAATTGTATAGCAGGCATCTGTTGTTAAATATGTGTCCGCTACAGCCTGATTGCCTTCTTGGAGCATTTTAAATGTTTCTATCAAATTTTCCCTACATGTCAAAACAGGAGTGCATAAGTTATGGTAAATAAAAACATTCATAAGGCAACGAAGCAAATACAGCTTTGAAAGCAAATGTCACTGTTGTTTCTTTTAAAAAATGGGGTATTAAACGAACTAAATCAGGCTACTCAGTGCTGTAAATGACCATTTGGATCAATACACCACCAGCTCCTTTTAAATTGTAGTGTTTTTTTCTTTTGTTGATACTAAGCCAATAACATCAATACCTGTCTCTCCGTGCCAGGAGGCAAACAATGATTTCACAAGCAGACTGGGACACCCTTTAGTTAGGAGAAATCTGACAAGCACCTCTTTTGAAAGAACTGAAGGAGATGCATTTTTTACTTTTTTTCAATTTGTCAATTGCCAACACGTTCAGGCCGGCAGCTCACAGGCCTTGTTTAGCGAGTGAGGCCGACACCTGATCAGCTAGCGTGGACAGTTGCGGGGAGTCGGTCATGTTGAGGCTGCCGGAGGAAGACACGTTGCTGAGGCGGCGGGGCGTTCCATCCGTGGAAATGTCGGGGGACAGGCACACAATCTCAGCGCCGTGGTCGGTGCGCGCTTTGGCTTGGTCTCGGAAATTTAGCTTGTGGCTCTCAATCTGATGGGAGGAAAGGTGGAACGTGGATTAAACTGGATGGATATGAACAATTGTCAGGTTTTGTAAGATAATATGTGCATAAAATAATTAGTTGCATTTATATAGCGCTTTTCTGGGTACTCAAAACACTTTACATACAAGGGGGGAATCTCCTCAACCACCACCAGTGTGCAGCATCCACCTGGATGATGTGACGGCACCCATAGTGCACCAGAACGCCCACCACACACCAGTTTACTGGTGGAGAGGAGACAGAGTGATGAAGCCAATCAGTGTATGGGGATGATTAGGAGGCCATGATGGTCAGAGGCCAATGGGAGAATTTGGCCAGGATGCCGGGTCACACCTCTACTCTTTTACGAAGGACATCCTGGGATTTTTAATGACCACAGAGAGTCAGGACCTCGGTTTAACGTCTCATCCGAAAGACGGTGCTTGTTGACAGTATAGTGTCCCCGTCACTATACTGGGGCGTTAGGACCCACACAGACTGCAGGGTGAGCACCCCCTGCTGGTCCTCACTAACACCTCTTCCAGCAGCAACCTAGTTTTCCCAGGAGGTCTCCCATCCAGGTACTGACCAGCTCAACCCTGCTTAGCTTCAGTGGGCAACCGGTCTTGGGCTGCAGGGTGATATGGCTGCTGGTTATATGGTAATTAAAGGTTGTATGTATTGTTTGGGGTCACTAAGATTTATTTGTTTATTTTTTATATCACTGAGATTATTACAAAGGCTGTAATTATTTGATCAAATACAAACTAAAACAGTACTACTATAAATATATATTTTTTTTTTTAATGTATTTTGAAATGAGTTTATTCCTGCAGCAAATCTGCAGAGACCGCTGAAAGTCATGCAGTAAGGATGCCCTCTAGTGGACTTACATGGACAACTAGATGCAATGTGGTAAGGTGGGTCTTATAAAATATATTTATATAAAATAAACCTTCAGTACTAGTCTTCTTGCGTATACCTTTTGTATCCATCCCATTCATTTGAATAAGAATCGTTATATTTGCTCTCATAAGTGGGATCAAAAATATACTAAAATATTTCTTATGAAGATAATGCAATATTGAATTGAAATAAGACTTATTACAGTGCTGAGGAAATTATTCCTAGCTCAGAAGGACATAAAAACCACGTAATAATGACAAGTCCGTTAAATTGACACTTCATAATTGCAGTAATATACTTACTGAGGCCCTCTGACTTAACCAGACTGTTCCCTTCGGAGGAGGGAAGGTCAAAGGTCATGTCCACATCATTAGAGTGAACAGCGTCCCCATTAGAGGAAGCGTTTGCGGCCTGCGGCTCTGCTTCCTTCCCCTTCTCCCTCTACAGCGTGGATGCCACAGTTCACATGGTTATGGGTGAACAAAACAAAATGGGTTGGGATGCAAATTATGAAATGAGGTTATGAAGGGATAAAAAAAAAACTCTCACACTAGAGGGAATGCTGGGAGAAGGGATGAAGCGGTTTCAATACTTAAGAAATATTTCCAAGTAAGAGTGCTGATCTACTTTAACATTATCAAATAATAATGCCCATCAATGAGTTAAGAGCAAAAACGGTCTGATCAGAAGACTAAAGTTCATTTATTTGTGTTCTGAATCCATAATTACGATGCATCTAGTGCTAGACTAAAAATTAAATACATTTAAATGTCATCACCCTAAAATATTATTCCCAACAATCAAGTTGATTCAACCTCAACTGAACCAAATTAAAGTGAATCAATTCTGTGCGATTTTTACTGATTTGTTGGAAACTTTCCTCTGAGATCCAGTTCCGTGATTTTACATAAGCTTATTATCTTTCATGTGCTCAGATATAGTTCTCAGATCAGCACTCCTACTCGATTCCTGAGTGTTTCTGAATGTGAACGCATGAAAGCAGCACTCCGTCAGCAGGTGTTTGGTCATGAGTGATAAGGAGCAGAAGATCACTGAATGGAAGAATGGTTAGCACTAAGCAAGGGAGCTTAAGTGATCTTGAAAATGCACTCAGTAGAGAGAGAAGATGAAGGAGAGCAAGACACCCAGCTTCTATCATCCAATATCATCCATTTATTAAATATGAAGAATTCAATTTGCATAAACGGATAACTCCCAAAAAAATCGAAATCAAAAATCAATGTTTTCATTGTGCATTCCACTTAATTTCAATCAAACTGCAGTTATTTTGATTAGGGACAAAATTACTGTTTATCAAAATTACAAAATTATCTGTTTTTGCAAATAAACTCTTCATATATAAAATCATCCTATTTCATTCATTTAATACATAATTATATGTAATTCATTAGAACCTACATCAATAAATGTAATACCATTATAGACTTTGGTTTTGTGTGTTGTGACTGAATTAACTGAGATTTAATGATGCAAGGTTTCTTAACTCTACAGATATTTTCATTTAAGAAACAGTTCGTTTACTCTCACTCTCGTGTCATATGATCTTCTCACTTTAGAGAAGCCCGACAGCCCCATTCACTTTCATTAAATGAGAAGAAGAGTCAAACATCCTGCTAAACGTCGTGTTTTGTGTTCCATGGAAGACACAAAGGTTTGGAACAACATGATGCGAGTAAATTCTGACCGAGTTTGAGATTTTGGATGAAATAAATAGTTAATGGCCCCGCAGGATACTAACATCTGCTCTAGATGAGGTGCAGAACAGTAGATCTTAAAGGCAACTCAAAGAAGTTAGCAAAACATATGTGTAATAAAAGTAAGTATACTGAAGTCTGCCAAGCAGGAGGAAGCATGCTGACCATAGCAAGATCTAACATGAAGGACACTTTCAAGAGAGTATTGCAGATAAGAGTAGATGAAACAGTCAAAATGCATCATGAAACACATTGTTGTCTTATGCATTTGTATTATTGTTGTGAATTCATTCTACATCCAAATGACAAATAATTCAATGCACATTTGTGACTCTTCAAACTTGTTCCTGGGGACCCACAGCTCTGCACATTTTGCATGTCTCCCTAATTTACACACCTGATTCAGATCATCAGCTCATTAGGAAAGGGCTCCATGAACTCAAACGAGTACGTCAGATAAGGGAGACATGTGCAGAGCAGTGGGTCCCGAGGAACAGGATTGAAAACCACGCATGGTGTTGTGTTTAATAAAGTCCAGAGCATACCTTCTTCTGTCCACCCCTAGGAACATGTCCGATGTTCTCCAGAGACCCAACCTTTGACTGGGCTTTGAAATCCACCTTCTCAGATTTGATCTCCACATTTCCACCTCCTAAAGTACAGATACAAGTGGACAACTTCTGTTTAAATCAAACCTTTCCCATTTGCTTTTAGTTGACTGGAGGTGAAGATAAAGCTAGGGATGGCACTTCCAATCCAATAGGTGTCAAAAGAAGTGTACATTATAAAACTTGTAAAAACATTTTATAAGATCGAATAAGCAATGTTGGTCAGCATTTGGCCTAAAAATTCCTAATGGCATTTTTTATACAATGTTTCTTTATAACTGACTGAAATCTCACCCGGTTTGTGATGAATGTTGCCCTTGGAGCCACACTTTGATTGGACGTTGCTTAGGTCGATCTTTTTGTGCACCTGAAGCATCTGAACCTGAAGCATGAAGAACAAACAAGAGTCAGTTGGAAGGAAATTAACCTGAATGCACCTGAAGAGCTGATGGTCTGAAGTGGGAAAATTACATTATTCACAACAACAGGGTTCATGGGACAGAGAAGTAACTTGCTTCCATTGATAGGCCACCACAAAAGTGATATAAATCCAATTTATATAGCCACACTTCATGCAAATGTAATGAGTGACGCATTTCAATTTCAGGAGTAAAGTATATGTATATATAGACTACATGTAGGTTGATGTCACATATGATTGACTGGATTACTATCTTAGTCTTAGAAAGCATTTACACTTGGTCTTTCCATGATCGCATGTAAAAATGTGTAAATACCCTTTCAAACTAGATTCAAGACATGGAGATTTTCCTCTCTGTCCCAAACACCGAGTCAGAAAAGAGATTCACTCAATATATGCATCAATCAATATTTTAGTCAAAGGGACCCAAGGGCTTAAAGAGGGGATATATTGTCAGCAAAAATGCATGTTATATCTGATTTACTCTCTCAGGGTGAAACTAGATTTACATCCGACGGTGATACCAGCGCTTGTAAGGCAACAAAACACTGTCTTTGCTAAAATGAATCAGATTAGAAGAGAAAAAATAAAATAAAAAAGTAGCACACCTAAAAATGAAATTATTGACAAAGCAATGTCTCAATTGAGTCGTTAAGCATTTCAATGTGTAAATAATTGCAAAAAAGTATGAGAGGAAGAAAAACAAGGTATTTAAATACAGATGAATGGATTTGAATTGACTTTGCAAGCACTGTAATAATGCACATGCTCTTTTTCAATGGATTTGAATTGACTTTGCACTCAGCACTGTAATAATGCCATATCCCTGCTCTTTTTCAAGCACTCAAGAGTTTGTTCTGCATATCCCTGGGACTACCTGTTTGTTCTGCAGACACTATCACAATGACTTCACCTGCAGACACTGCAATCACAATCTTCACCTGCATGCAATCTACACAGCTGCAACACAGCAACATCAGTCAGCGATCCGGGTGCATCACCAGGAGGAACACTAGGTAAGAGGAGATACCAGCACTGGGGATTCAGGCAAATAAACTGAACCTAGCTTTGCAAAGACATCTAGATGGATATCTTGCCCAAATGCATTGCCAGCGCAGGCATCTTGCAGTCCCTGGACTATCCAAACCTTCACGAAACTCTGGCATCTTATAGCAGAGCTCACAGCTAAAGTCCTCAGTCAGTTCATATTCTAGTCTTTGTGTTGTTTCATCTCTTGCAAGATCAACAAGAACTTAAAAGAAATTAATAAAGTTGGTTGCACTTTTTTCTTTTTCTTTTTTACAGTATGTGTACTAACATGTACTTACAATGTATGTACCTAAGGAAGTAATGGGTAATATAAGGTAACAGTGGGTTAAAGTCAGGGGTTTAGGGCTAGGTTCAGGGTCAGTACATAGTTTTTACTTATTAAAAGGTATATATTCACAATGAGTGTGCAGAACTGTCTTTGAAAGCTTTACATACTTCAAACCGTCTGTTAGAAATATACAGCAGTCGAAGTTTGAGGTGCTTAAGTCGCCCATTTTTGATAATTTCTAAATATCTTGTGTCTTTTACAGGATATTTCATATATATTATGTCTGTGTTGGGTCCTACTTTATTTATCAGAAACATATCTGAAATATAATGCTATGTTTGGTTGTTCTTCTCTTCTTTTCTACACTATTTTACAATTGTATCTAATGTTAACTGCTTCTAACTACACTATTTTTCAGAGCGAGGAGTTCTAACCCTACCGGTTACTCACATTACCACCTCCAGGAACATGCTTGATCTAGACTGAACATTAGACAAGTCGATCTTCTTATGAACAGACACCTGGAAAAGGACAAGAAGAGTCAAGGGTGTTAACCTGATGCTTTGAGTTGAGCCAGAGATCCCAGTCTCTGCAAAGAGGTTTCTTCACTTTTCTGTGTCGACATACTTCCAATTTACAATCAGGAAATGGTTAACTAACGGTTAACATGAGTGAGCTTTATTATCTGCTTTTCTGTCAAATATCCAAACCTAAAAACTGGGTTCAGGTAGAAATAATCAAAATATCCACTTCTAGAGCTGTACTGTCTCAGAATCTTTCAACTTCACAATAAATGCATCCAAACCAGCTGGTTTTGTTTTCAGACATTTGTTTAGTTTTTTTTTTCAGTTGAAAATAATGCATGACAGAATTACCTTCCCGCCTCCAGGTTGGTATTTGAGGTTCTCAGTGGAGCCAATCTTGGACTTGATGTTCTTTAGGTCAGGCATGGGTGCAACAGGAGCAATCGGGGCACGAGATCTCAATGAACCAGGTGATTTGGGAGGGGTGCGCACCACCGCTACTTTCTTCACCTGTTGTACAGGGGTGGAGGACCGGCTGGCTGGGCTGCTGCATCCACTACGGTCTGGGGTATTAGGTGAGTCAGCTGACGATGAAAAACAACAGAAGACCAAATTAATTTCTAACTTTTTTGCACTTCTGATTCTATAGTTAATATCCTAAAGTAAAGGTTTTCGCCTTCCAGTCTTTCTTTGAAATGTAGATTATGAGCTTTCATGGAGTTTTGTGCACTTTGTTTATTTTAGCAGTGCAGATTTTTTGATTGCAAGCATTTAATTGGCTACCACACAAAAAGGGCTTTTTTTACCTCTTTCAATGAACCCTGGTCCTGTCTTTCGCTGCTCCATCCGTGAAGCAGCTGCATTTCACAAATCAAAGTGGTACAAATCAGTCATGTAAATTCTCTATGAATAGAGAATCATTCCCTTGGGGTTTCATAACCCATTTCATGTAGGCAGATATTGTGTACTTCCGGAGTACTAGTTAAATAGTGCACAGTGAAATGATGGGAAGGTGTGCTCACTTTTGCAGTTTGCCATGCATTGAATACACTGAATCACACAATAAGCCACACAATAAGATTTTACTTGCTTATGAATTTGTAATCAGTGCACTTTTATTTGTCATGTCACACTGAATGCTGGAGTGTGCTTAAGCCATGGGAGAATGCATAAAAAAGGGAAATTTGTTGTAAATAGTGAGGACTCCATTGCCTGAAAGTGCTTGGTTCACATAATAACGTTAAATTTCCTTTTCTAACTGTCAGGAAGTTAAAATAAAATGGTGAGTCACCAAGTATCCTTCCTGTTCCTAGTACTAAAAAACGATTAAAGCGAACCCTTGAAAAGGTGCATCTGAAAATCACCTACCAGTGATTTTGGTGCCAACTCCTTGGGGTTTGGCACCCGCTGTCTTCATCTTGGCATCTGCAGCCTAAATATGAACAATGAAAAGAAAAGCTAATAGTACATTTGCTGCTTTTTGGGGGGAGTTTGTATAACCATTTAAATTCAAGGGTACACCCAAAACATGAGAAATCCATTCATTAGCTTCTCTTTCTGCTCTGGTCATAAGGATGTTGATGTTGTGAATCTCAGGAGCTGTTAATTCAATCTCATCGTAGGCTTTCCATTTTGGGGGGAACAATTTCACAGCAAATTCTCTTGGCCGATGGTTAGGGATGGGCAGCAGTACTCACCGTGGCCCTGGACTCTCTTGCTCCTGCACTGTTGGGCCTTTTTACAGAGCTTGCAGAGCCTGGACTGCTAAAGCGGCATGGTGGAGTTGAGGAAGAGACTGAGGGCTTTTTGCTGGGGATGCCTGAGACTGAAGAACCTCTTTGGGGGGCAGAAGTGGATCTAGCTTTTGCATGCGGGGTTGTGGTTGGTATCTCATGTGTTTGAGAAGGTGATAAAGACAAAAATGTAAAACAATGGCAAAAAGTGATCAGTAAATTAACTTAAAAATTAAAGAGGTGCTAAAATGCAATGAAAAATAAAACAAAAATACCAAATAAAATTGAAGATGGTTTAAATTAAGTGTAAAGCAAATCAATGACTCCTATCAGTTGTTGTGTATTTTAGCTAATCTGGCTAGGGACTTATAGCTGCTTTTCACACAAACCATAATATCACCTATAATAATGACTGTACCTTTTTTTCAGGAGTTGCTCCTGCTCCAGCCTTGGCTGTAAGAAAGGAAGGAATAGTAAGTGCAAGTGCATATATTGACATTTTGGTGGCCTGAATCAAGTCTTACGACTAATCAAGATGTCAATCTACTAAGTTGATGCTGATCTGTTTTTACTTCAATGTGATTTTTCAGCTGTGATGTTGAAAGTCATGTTTCCTGAAGAAGCGATCCCAGCCTTTCATTTTGGTATGTTTTTTATGATAGACATTCAGAAACAAACACTTGTTGCAAAATTAAAATTCTGTCCCCATTTAATCACCCTCCTCATGTTGTTTTAGTTTCTTTCTTCCAAACCTGTTTTTTTCTTCTTCCATGAAACTTTGAACTTTATTCTAAATCTTCTGAAGCCATTCTTTAGCTTTATATGAGAAGAAACAGACCGAAATCACTGAAAATCTGTCCTAGCTCTTCTTGGTGGATTCATTATGAAAGTTCATGAAGCAATTCTCTTAGGAGCAATCTCTGATTAATTTGACAACCCGAATTCCGGAAATGTTGGGATGTTTTTAAATTTGAATAAAATGAAAACTAAAAGAATTTCAAATCCCATGAGCCAATATTTTATTCATAATAGAACATAGATAACATAACAAATGTTTAAAGTGCGAAATTGTACAACTTTATGCACAAAATGAGCTCATTTCAAATTTAATGCCTGCTACAGGTCTCAAAATAACTGGGATGGGGGCATGTTTACCATGGTGTAGCATCTCCTCTTCTTTTCAAAACAGTTTGAAGACGGTTATGAGTTTCTGGAGTTTTGTTGTTGGAATTTGGTCCCATTCTTGCCTGATGTAGTTTTCCAGCTGCTGAAGAGTTTGTGGTCGTCTTTGACGTATTTTTCGTTTAATGACGTGCCAAATGTTCTCTATAGGTGAAAGATCTGGACTGAGGGCAGGACTATTCAGCACCCGGACTCTTCTACTACAAAGCCATGCTGTTGTAATAGCTGCAGTATGTGGTTTTGCATTGTCCTGCTGAAATACACAAGGCCTTCCCTGAAATAGACGTCATCTGGAGGGGAGCATATGTTGCTCTAAAACCTTTATATATCTTTCAGCATTCATAGTGCCTTCCAAAACATGCAAGCTGCCCATACCGTATGCACTTATGCACCACCCATACCATCAGAGATGCTGGCTTTTGAACTGAACGCTGATAACACACTGGAAGGTCTCCCTCCTCTTTAGCCCGGAGAATATGGCGTACGTGATTTCCAACAAAAATGACAAATTTGGGCTCGTCTGACCATAGAACACTTTTCCACAAACAGTCCGTTTTAAGTTAGCCTTGGCCCACAGGACATGACGGTGCTTCTGGACCATGTTCACATGGCTTCCTTTTTGCATGATGGAGCTTTAGTTGGCATCTGCAGATGGCACGGTGGATTGTGTTTACCCTGTTGTTTCTGGAAGTATTCCTGGGCCTACTAAATTCCCATTTAGTAATGTCAATGACATAATCATACCGATGAGTGATGCAGTGTCGCCTGAGGGCCCGAAGACCATGGGCATCCAACAAAGGTCTTTGGCCTTGTCCCTTACGCACAGAGATTTCTCCAGTTTCTCTGAATCTTTTGATGATCTTTTGAAGAAGAAAAAAAACATACAGGTTTGGAAGAAAGAAACTAAAACAACATGAGGAGGGTGATTAAATGGGGACAGAATTTTAATTTTGCAACAAGTGTTTGTTTCTGAATGTCTATCATAAACAAACATACCAAAATGAAAGGCTGGAATCACTGCTTCAGGAAACATGTCTTTCAACATCACAGCTGAAAAATCACATTGAAGTAAAAACAGATCAGCATCAACTTAGTAGATTGACATCTTGATTAGTCTTAAGACTTGATTCAGGCCACCAAAATGTCAATATAGGCACTTGCACTTACTAGTGAATGTACAGCGCTCTCTCCACCCTCAATACAACGACTGAGGTGCCCTTGAGCAAGGCACCGAACCCCCAACTGCTCCCCGTGAGCCGCAGCATAAAATGCCTGCCTACTGCTCCGGGTGTGGGTTCACGTGTGTGTGTGTGTGTGTGTGTGTGTGTGTGTGTGTGTGTGTGTGTGTGTGTGTGTGTGTGTGTGTGTGTGTGTGTGTGTGTGTGTGTGTGTGTGTGTGTGTGTGTGTGTGTGTGTGTGTGTGTGTGTGTGTGTGTGTGTGTGTGTGTGTGTGTGTGTGTGTGTGTGTGTGTGTTAGATGTGTGTTAAATGCAGAGCACGGATTCCGAGTATGGGTCACCATACTTGGCCGTATGTCACTTTCACTTTTCTTTTGTGAATAAAATATTGGCTCATGTGATTTGAAAGTCTTTTAGTTTTCATTTTGTTCTAATTTAAAAAATGTACCAACATTTCTGGAATTTGGGTTGTAAACAAACTGATCAATCCAGTTCACACAACACACGTGAATGATTCATAAAATGAACTGGTCTGGTTCTCAATTTCAGCTAACATAATGGTCCGGTTGCCATGTAAACAGTTCAATAGAGGTGTGAGGATATTCCTTGAACACAGTCATTTGGATTTAGTGTGACAAGAGGGTTAAATGATGACAAAATGTAAAGTTTGGGCCAAACTATTGTTTTACTAGGACCTTTTTGCCATCATTCAATTTGTGCAGGACCTTGTTTTATTATTACAAAATGCAAATAATTAAGAATCTTTTAACCTAAAAAATCCTTAAGTAAATAGCAGTGCTTGCAAGGCAGAAAAATAATAATGTTCAAGTTTTAGGGGGCTTGGGTTTTAAGCTTTGGATCGATGTAAATCAAATGCACCATCATCAGAGTTGTCTTTGCTGCTGCCATGACACTAAAGATGCATCTTATTTTATTTTAGTTTGCACAAAAAGAATCAACACATAATTTGACACCTTCAAAGTTGCTCTAGATAATTAAATAGATATAGGTAAGAGAAAACCAATTGCAATTCAGAATGCAAATTTACACAAGACTGAAAACCAGTTGCAATCAAGTATGCACATTTATGCAAAACAAAAGACCAACTGCAATTCAGAATACAAATATTACAATGACATCACAGTCAGTCACCGTTTTGAATGGAGAATTCAGTGGCAGATAAAACCAATGGTTAATTAAAATGTATTTGTTTATTAATTTCTTATATTAAAAAAAAAACTTTTAGAGAAGACGATCAGAATGATTTCGGAAGATGCCTTGCCTTGCAAGCACCAAACTTAGCTTGCTAGATTGTTGAGCACCAAAAGAATGTTTGCAAAAATGAATGTTTCACATTATTGAGTGAGCTTGTCTGATCTTTTTGTAGAAGATGTCTGCACAGCTGTGGGAGACATTTAGGGGGTTTTGTCTTGAACCCAGCAGCAATTGCTGACCTTCTCTTTTCAGTGTGTGTTAGAATCAGCCCCATCGGCATGGGCCGTTGGGTCCACTTGGCTGTGTTTAATAACATCTGGGAAAGGGGTGGACCCATAAAGGTAAAGCACAGTTCTGTGAGTGATACATTCAACATACATGCACAGGAGACATGCAATAGAGAGGAGCAGGTGAAAACTGTGCCAGCGGTAACGGTCAATCAATGCACAATGAGTTAGTCACAGACACAAGCGAAATAACACTGACCACACACAAGAGAGGGAAGGAGAAGAGATAGACACACAGGGCACAAAGGATCAAGAGAGAGAGAGAGATTTTGTTGCTACGAGCAGCCCGTTTCTTCAACCGAACACACTCTAATCGCAGTGTGCACTTTTCAGAAAGGGTGCTGCGTAGTTCTAATGATCTACTTTGAAAAGAAGAAAGGGAAGGTGAAATAAAGAAGATCTGTGAGGGTTTTGGAGGAACAGAACGGAAAAACAGACCTTTGGATGGGACACTTGCTTTTCTGGCCGGAGCAGCATCTTTAGAGGGAGTTTTCTGAAGTTTAGGAGCAGATTTAGGGGAAGGAGTGGCAGCAACTGTAGCGATGGGTTTCTTTGTTTTTTTGGCAGGGTATTCTTTGATAGGAGCTGCTTTGCTTGGTGCTTTTGTGGGCATTACTTGGGCGCTGGGCTTAACGGCATCCTTAGCTTCAGGTTCAGTTTTGGCAACAGGTTCAGGAATGGCAACAGGCTCAGGTGTGGCAAAAGGTTGGACTTTTTCCATCTCAATGTGATCATCATCGCTCGTCTCCAAATATTTCTCCTGCTTGATCTCTTTTTCTTCTTCAGGTTCTCTACATTCCTCTGCCTTAGGCTCCATCTTGGGTGCAGAAACTTCTTGGAAAGATGGAGGAATGGTTGTCGCCTCGTCTTCTTGTTCAGGTTCTGGTACCTCTACTACTTCTTCCTCCCTAGCATCAGTTTTTAAGTCTGTTAGAGATGATTCCTCTTGGGTAGGTTCGGCTGCAGCACTGGGAGAAAGAGGTGATCCCGGATCAGCCCTGCAGGATTCGGGGCTCTTACTTTCTGGTGGTGTTTTGTCAGAGCTGCATTCCCAGCCCACAGGACCACCCTGACGACCGGGATCCTGAGGTTCGGTGTAGTCAAACGATAGGCCAAGTTTTTTAGCTTCCTCTGGAGTCATGGGAAGATGAGAAGGGGTTTCTTGTTCATCATCAATATTGTCGTCTTTCTGGGTTGTCAAGTCTGGGGTGACAAAACTGGGCACCAAGGAAACTCCTGTTTCTTCCTCTTCTTCATCACTAACTGCTTCTTTGTCCTCTTCTTCATCCTCTTTTATGTTGATAGCACTTCTGGGAGCTTCTTCCACACTGGGAGAACCAGATCTTCTCTCAGATTTCTCCGTCTCATTTTCTTCTTTCTCCTCCTCAGATCCACTGGCACTATGATGGTCAGTTATCTTTTCTGAAGGACTCCTCTTCACCTGGCTGTCAAAGTCTGTGATCCCTGAACCCAAATCACCAGCTAGAGCTGTTGGTAGTGGATGTGGAGACATTGAAGACTCTCTTGGGCTGACAGAGCTCTCCTTTTCCCCATTCTCTCGCTCTCCCTCCCCATCCACTGATGCCACACTGCTCCGGCCACTCTCGGGCGGACTTCCAGGTGTTAACTCTTCTGATGACGTGGAAGGCAGAATAATAGGAACAGCCACAGACAACACTGTAGAATTAGCAACACTTAACCACGCTCTCTCCACAGTCAACATTAGAAGCAGAGAAAGAAAAGGAATCAAGGAACTGAAAGGAACTAAATGCACAGAACCACGTAAGGGGCCCGAACACAACACAAGTTTCTGATTTCATGTCAAGTTAAACAGTCCAAATATCTGTTTTTACACACTATACTTTGAGCTAAAGGCACTTTTACAATAATAGATGCTTGGTCATCTAAATTAGCAAGCAGGGAACAACAACATAGATTGTACCTTATACTGAAAAACTGGTAACTACAGCAAATGAGGGGGTCAGTACAGTAGGGTCGAGGGGTTATGGGATCATTGCTTATAAAAGTGCCTCTTCACTCATTCAATCACAACAAAAACAATCAAAACCATTAATAACAATATGAACTGGCCAATCAAACCACAATATCCACAATGACCCACAACATCTCTGTGAGCTTCAGTGTGTAAAACATAGATGATTGGTAGCAAAATGACCAGTGAAGCAGTGAATTGTTTATTGTCCATTAGCAAGTATCATTTAATGCACATATAGAACCTTCTGGATCTGATCTGAGCAGTAAAGCGTATGTTTTGCATTGTGCTATGAATGTATTTGAAACATTTTTAAAGCATTCAATTATAGTTTTAAATGAGTGCCTCTTTATTCTCAGACTTAAAATCATTTTTTTAGATACAGTGATGTAAGGTAGAGTCAATATAAACAAGAATAATATTTAGATCTCATAATTAGATTTTTGCATGTATGCACAAGCAATGCAATTATGAAGGTGTGGTGATATATGAGCCCAATGTATGTTTGTTTAGATGTAAATCCTCTGAACTTTTACATTGCAGGGGGATAAGGGTGTGGTGAGCCCACCATACCTTCTCCAGCTCCTGCTGTCCGTCCAGACCGGTCAAAGTTGTGTGATCACATGGAAGCAAGTTAAAAGAGCAGATGAGATACGAAGAACATTAACAGAAGCTTTGGGATTATTTTGCCCAGTTCGGTAGGTGAACTGATCTTAAGTAATTTTGCAAATAAATTGTCTTGTAACGATGCTAAATTTATGGCCTCAATGGGTGACAGACAAGCACACTGCTTATCAACCTATTAATTACAGGAAACAAAGCAAAATGTTTTTATTAAGTTAACCCTTCCTCTATAGCTTTAAAGTAAAATGGGTGTATCATATGAAATTAATGGAGAAAGTCTACATTATGAATGACTTTATAGACATTTGATCTCTCCGGCAGTTCATAACAAGTGAAGAGCTCAAATGTATAGTGGACTTAGTAGCCATTAAAGTTGCAGAGCCATTTCGGATGTACTGCAAACATCAGCAACATGTTCTCTAACATGAAATATTCAGCTGATGGCTAATGGTAGTCTAATGCATTTACATCACTACCAACTTCATAGAACCACAGCATACAACATGTGTAGCGCCATCTTAATGCCTTTGTCTCAACTAGACCGCTAATTCTCTGACAAGATCAATGAGTTTGTGGTTCTGGGAGATAAATGATAAATGAATCTTGTCTTGAAGTCAGTTCACTTAGACCTTGAACTTTGTAAGGTAATTATATGTCCTACGTAATGGCAGAACGGCAGCCTTATTGTTTGCATGTGTTATTATTAAATTAAAATAGAGCAATTAACTTAAAATCAAATAAGCGACTATAGAATTCTATGAAATGTGCAGTTTTATTTCTCTTTTGTGAGAAGTGTTGTTATGTGAGTGCTCCAAATAAACTCCAAAGTGTGAAGAACGTGTGAATGCTTCTGTAGTGTGAAGTGCAGTGCGCTGATTTCACTTTTGTATATTCACACAAGTGTAAATATGTTTGGCTGTTGTAAGCTTTGGCATTTGGCAATGAAGAATTTTGAAAAAATATATATTATCCCTTCAATATTCTTTGATAGTAAAAACTAGAGCTGTAATTAAATATTTTGTTTTAATAACAACAACAATAATTATTATTATTATTACAGATTGTATGCCCGGGTCACGGCACCAGACATCCATCCAGGTACATCCATCTAAGCCATTAGCAATTATAGTGCTTATCTCGTTTACTCACTCACTGATTGACCATGTAAAATACCAAATGGATGTTCTGGGCACCACTATTTAGTCTAGTACTCACCCTGCCCAGAACTTACATTATTCTCTTATGCAAAAGGAAAGATCGAGTAGACTTGCCTAATTGCTCTATGATAAATATTTTGGACTTTTACTGGCCTTGAATCCTTTAAAGAGCTAGTTATGTAGTTCGGGAACACTACTTCCGTTTGCACTGCATTTTACAACCTTAAAGGCATGCTATTAGCTTTCAGTGATATTTTTCAGTGCTGCTTTACATCAGCATATCACAACATCAGTGAAAAACAACTCAACTAAGTTTCCAAAAAGCTTCTAAGAACAAGGTCACTCTTGAGAGGTTCCAGGCTTGTTGCTGGTCCAAAAAAGTCAATGTAATTTTCACTGTTGATAATGTAATAACAATTTATTTTTGGAAACTTGTTGTAAGCAAAAGCAAGGCAAAAATTATTATCTTAGTGTTAAGGTCCCCACTGTTTATAGTGTGACTTTTCCTGTTGTTCATTATTATTACATATGTTTTTTTATTTTTATATATATATATTTCTACAATCAGTCGGTTTCTAAAAAGACAAAAGGTTTGAACATGGCTCAATGGAGGATTTGGCTTTCTCCATACATTGCATAATCGGGGAAATGTATTGTCACTATAAATTTGTCGTATAATTTTTATCACATTTCAAGTTGTATTACTTTTCCAAGCCACTTTCAAATTCTCAGATTTTTCCAAGTTTTTCATGACCGTGGGAACCCTACAGCCTGGACTTAAAATATATATATTTTTTATATTAATAGGTATTATGCCTGGAATGGCCCTCTGTTGGAAATCAAAGCATAGTAACAGGAGAAAAGCAGCAGGTGTGGATGATAAATTGATACTTTTGTATCTAGCACTCTCATTTGTCCATGAGAAATATGAGAGGCTGGCTTTCATCACAAAAAAAACATTCAAGTGCCAGTTATTTAATTAACAATTTCACTTCATTTAATTGTATTCACACTATGTAGTTTTATTGCATCCTTGGGAAATTAATCAAAGCTATGACCAAATTGAAAGTAAAATCAGTAGCAAAATAAGGAGTAATGGGATCAAGGGAACTGGCCCTATGAAGCTGAGCAACAGGCAGGACAGTACAGCAAAGTAGAGCGGCACTACTGTAGTTTAGCGTGAAGGGTCATACCCAATGGCACATCTTTATCAAAGGAGGGCTTGGGTTCGGAGTCTTCTAAAACCGGCTTTTGGGTGGTCACCTCAGGCGTTGGTTCACGTGCATCCTCTATGAGAGAACGGTGAGCTTTTAGTTTGGACAGCAGAGGTCTGAGGTGGTTTAGATGGCATACAAAGCAAAAATGATTTCCTCACAGTCTTCTTCTAAACAAAGTACAGGACCTCGATGCATCTGTTAGTATGTTCTTGAGACGATAGCTATAACTGCTTTTCAAACAGCTTTTCTTAAAAGACAAACTAACTCTAAAAGCCAGTGTCATGCTGTTTCTCTAAACTTTATTTTACAGAATTTGTCATTTTAGAGACATTCTGCTCTGATGACTTCTGCCAGCACAATTGAGCTGTTTTAGGTTGCTGGTTGATAAGGTTTCGTATGTGCTCTCTGAGGGAGCCTGGGGCTTGCTGAAAGCTTGTCAGTTGTGCCAGAACAATCCAAAGCGGGTAAGACAGATTGACCTTTTTTTGTAAACTATGACCTATTTCTGAACATCTGAGCCTCATCCAAGCATACATCATAAGAAACCAAAAAAACAAATCTACGATCAATGTTATATAACCAAATTTTCATTTAAAAAACGATCGTGAACACACAATGCAGGCAGGACAAAATGTCTTATAGAAGCTAAACTTAATTTTCCAACTGTTGAAGACATCTCTTTTGTCCAAAATCTTTAGGATAAGGATGTATTTTTTTAGTCATTGCAAATATATTTACAAAGCAAATTCTTGCATAACTTAGAAAATATATTCTCTACATAGACATTTCTACTTTTTTCCATGCAGTGTATTGATTTCTCTGACTTTCCCAGACCTGGAAAGCAGGTATTTTTTTCCTCTTCATTTCCCAGGCTTTCCATTGACGATGGGAACCCTTTGGTGGGGATGCTTTAAAATTGAAGGGTTTGTGTACCACATTTTCACAAGGCTCAAGGGGAAATTGTGATTGTAATCTCCATTGTTCTTCAACAAATGGAAAATAAGGCCAAACAAATAAATTCGACAAGACATTTTGCAGTTGACCTGAATGAATGAATATATTCACAGACATTTGAAACCAACACATATCTGAGTGTCACTGTCAGCATATGTGTCCGGTTTCTCAGTATGAGACGAGACGAGCAAGAAACACACTGTCATGAGTATCACTCAGCTCTTCTGCGCTTTGTGGGGAAAAGGGGGGTTTCAGCCTTACACTTTTTTCCTCTTTTATTACAGTAACTACATTTTTTTTTCTTAATACAGACCTTTCACTGGCCCATCACCCGGTCCCATATGTGCTGCTGTCCCATTCTTCATGTCTTGTTGATGGCCGCCACTGATGGTCATGTTGGCTACACCAGATGCTATGCTGTTCCCAGGAGAGTGCTGAGAGTCTCCCAGCTGTCCAGAATTCATGTGGTCCTGATGGTCCATTTTGAGATGATTTCAGTCTGTAGAGTTAAAACAGAAAACAGTCATCAGGGGCTAATGTGGCTATGAGACAAATAAGTGCTGCATTGCCTTTTAGCCACAAGATGTCTCCTCCCTCACATCCAATTAATATTATTAGTAGCATTATCAGAGTGATGTACATATGCACAGACATATTTAGTTGTTTGTTTGTAAGTTGAAAATGTTAAGAGTTTAGTTATTTAGTTAGTTGAGATTTAAAAAAGGTGATCTGGCTCAGGCAGGAGCAACGATCACAACATGATCCAGTGTATGGTACAAAGACTTACATAGTTATGAGTTAGCTGGTTGGTTGGTTGGTTTGTTCGTTGGTTAGTAAGCTTTATTTAACTACGATAAAACTATGATGTTAGTTAGTTAGCTTACTTTGTTAGAAGAGATTAAAAAAGTGACCTGACAAGAGCAAATAACACAGTGACAAGAAAAGTCCATTTTAAAAGATATCCTAATACGGGAGATTTTCTAAATGAATATTTCATAAAAAAATATTAATTATAGCTAAGGACAAAGCAAAACGCAAAAATGGCATTCTAATACCATAGAGACAAAATAGCTGCACTCAAGGTCATTTTCAAGTGCCATAATTTCATCCCATGGAGGAAGTTTAGTCATATATCTTTTCCTGCAAATTGTTTCTTGTTGCTTGGGTGTTAAAACATCTTCTAAAAAGAAGAGCAGCTACAATAGATGCATAATATAATTTGGCCAAATACTGTAATGACAACTGTTTAGAGACAAGATGGGCAAATATAAGCAAGTGTTAGACTATAAATCAACTGATAGATAAACCAAATTTAAGCAGTGAGCATTCAGTCCAAGCATTCAGCAATTCTTCTGTTCTGCTCAGTTTGACCTTTATTTGTTACAATTTGTATCCTTTATGGAAAACCAGATTTATGTGTTAAAACTATAAATTATGATTAAGTTCCCAATTAAATTTCAGACTCTATATGATCAATGTTCAAACAATCCCATGATACAAAGTGAATACATCTGCCATGGTGAATGAAACACACGAAGGTCAATAAGATTACAGGAAACAGCAGGACTGCAGGAAGTGGTAAGAGACCTCTCTTCCTCAAAAACAGCTTCTGGTATATAGCTTCTTAACATGAAGAAATAACATAATTGCTAATGTGCACATGTTCTCCATTATAGGTAAAACCAATTACTGGCTGGAAGAAAGCTGATTTGAGTATCTCTGCCACACATAGAACGTACCAGAACCTTTCATCCAATGAAGAGAGCAAGATTAGATATTATTAGGAGGCATTAAATGATGGATTGATGGCACTGGGATTTCCTTTACTCTTAAATCACGTCCAGAGAAAGTCGTATACTGTTCTTTTACTTATGGTCGCTGATGTGCTGTGTGTGTGCTTCCTGATACAAGTAAGAATGTGATTTTCCTTTTAGTAGCTCTGCTTTATACTTTGTACAATGTTAAGCCAAACTTATGTAATCCCAGCAGAGCTATTAGTAAATCCACGCTGGAGACAGTAAAGTGAACACTCTCATCCATCTCCTTCACACAGAAGGCCCATAAACATAAATTCCATTAGTGTCGAAATGGATTAGATGGCTCACACACAACATTGTCACATCCCATAATTCCTTGTAGATGACCCACGTGTACGTAATCGGACACCCAAATGTTCCGCCTGCGCTCCGAGACCCACACAGCAAGGTCATCTGGATGTGAGGGTTATAATGAAAACCAAGTTGTTTTAGGCAAGAAGTGCTGTGGAGCTGAAAATAGTGCCAAAGCTGCAGGGGTGGGTTTACATTTGTCCATTACATCATCCTCAAAGTCAGCAGTGACCAGCAGGGTAGAACAACACCAGAAGCCAAAATGGCCTTTAAAAGACATAGTTCATCCATAAATGAAAATTCGGTCTTCATTATGACTTGGACCAATGTATGGTTCTTTTGTAGCTTTGAAGCTTCAGTCATTTATTTTAATTGCAAAGAATATGGAAAACAGTTATTACATTTTCACCTTTCATGTTCCACAAAGTCATGGGTTTGGAACAACATATTTTGGGTGAACTATTCCCTTATGCTTTGTATTTGAAGGTGTTTTGTGCGCTGAGGATTGGGAAGCATCGTTCTCCAAATTCCCCGAGGGAGAATCTGTCACCTTCTTAATAAACTCTCACAAGCCGGGTTTCCCTGAGGCAGCAGTGGTGCAAATTCAAGCCTGACTCCCGCAGGATCCTTATGCATTATTCAGAGCGAGCTGTGATATCAGTAAACAGAGCTTAGAAACCATCTGCAACCACAGTCAGTACAGAACTAGATACCCAGTGGAAACCACCACTACTAATTTTTTTACCAAATAATTTTGTCGGAAAAACACAAACTGGGGAGCAACATCTAAAATGCTCAAAAACTGAAAAAAAGAGGATAGCCTTGCAGCTGGTCTTCTGCAGATGGTGCGTTTAGGATGATGGTCCTCAGCAGGGTATGCTGGAGTCCCCATCAGGCCATAATTCATCCCTTCCAGCCCGTCACTCAAATGATCGCAGAAGTTATCAAAAGATAATTATCCAACCTATTCCTGATGGACAAAATAAAGTCCAAGCCTATATTCTCATTCAAGAAGCCGTTTCACTCAGATATGTCACAATAGGGGGAAAAGGTTGATTGCAACTTTCATTTCAATCTGACTTTATAGGTTCAGTGGCGTCAGATTACATTAATATCTCAAATGCCATTGGTTCTCACATGGTTCTGCATGATTTTCTTTTTCTGTTCCTCTCACACGAAGACCATATCAATTCGTTTTATGATACTTAGTTTTAAGTAAAGCCCCAGGTTACTGGTTAAGGTATTTTTTTAAGCGGTGTGACCATGCTTTATTTATTTTGTGTGTGTGCTCCAAAGAATAAATTATACAAGTTTGAAATGACAAGTTTATAAAACATCATAAAAATTATTTTATATGGAACTTTTCTTTCAACCATCTCAAACAGTTAAGTCAGTCAATCAGCTTCAGTTGCTGGCAGAGGCGTCATGCCCATTCAAAGTGAGGGGCACGTGCCCCCTCAGATTTTTGAGCCAAGTGGATTTTGAAAGCAGCTTCCAAAAGACAAAAAATAGCCAAGGAATATTAGCTATATTTGATACAATCACGTTGTATCGTTCATGATTAGAACGTTCAGTGCATCAAATCATCAGCTGCTAAATTCTAATCTGCATTCGCTGGCGCTGAGCCAGAGACAGACGCGTTTATACAGCTCTGCGCATTATAACCAATCACACACGATTCTGTTGAGCTTATGAATGCAATGACCAATCAGAGGCATTCTGATGAGTCAGATGAGTTCAGGGCGCGTGCTCCCTGATAGACTCTCTCATCAGAAACAACAAAGTGCAGAAGAGCGTACGACGTAAGATATCCATTTCACAGTTCAAACAGCTTCAGGAATTATAATGCGAGTTTTTGAGACTGAAGTCTTGATAATGAAATTATAATGTTCTTTGATCATGTAAGGTAAATGTCCTTTGCTGTGTTACTGTACAATGAAAGTGTTATAATTAGTAACTTAAAACTTTTTTATTATTAAATTCACGTTAAATACAAAGTCAGTCATATACAAATATTTTAAGGCATGAATGTTTACTTAAGTAAAAAAGACATTTTATGATAGTTAATGTGTCTTCTACAGAAATGCAAAAAAAACATTTCTAACATTTAAAATTAGACCATGTTGGTTCATTTACCATAAGGAAGGTCTAAAACAGTATCAACAAATGGTCATAAAACCACATACAATTCCCTAACAATAAAGCAGGTCATACCAGTGAGTTCAACTAAAAGCTTCAAGAAATGTTATTTACACATGAATAGTTATGACTGGTCAAAAAAAGCTTTTTCTCTGTACATGGCTGTGGGGACAAGCAGTTGTGTGGCGCTTGGAATTCTATATAATTAAATAAAAAACAACTATTGCCACATTAATACTCAATGAGGTTTAATTGTTCAAATAACATATTGTTTGATTTAAAAAGATAAAGAAATCATAACCCTAAAATGTTTTTCAAGTGCATTCCTGTAAAGGCTAGGGACAGAAAATGGACATTTCCATAGAATGACCCTAATAGAACATTGGCTAATTTGCCCATGCCCAATGATTAACAACATGATATATAAAGTCAAAATGAAAAGGGAATATTTCATGACAATTTGTAAGACATTAGCATGGTGTGTCAATTGTGCCCCCTCAAAAATAATAAGTGCATGACGCCCCTGGTTGCTGGTTTACCAGATTTTGCTGGCAAAAAAACATAGCCATGTTGGTTCACCAGCTAAAATATCAACAAATGGTCATAAACTAGCCTGAGGAAGCACATGCTGGTCTGGACAGAAGAGAAAATGTGTTTGGCGTGTGATTCAATGTTTGCTAGAAGGCTCTGAATGCATGGTCATGAAAAGCATGACAATTTCCATCAATTGAACACTTGATCTTGTCCATAGGGAATCGACTGGATTGTGGAAAGCAGACACCAGATGGGTCTCAAGAATAAGAGGGATTGATGACATCAACCAGTTTGTAGGCAAAGCAAGGTATTACATCCTGATAAAAGACTGCAAAGACAAACATTTTCTTTCTGTGCAATCACATGCACAATGAATAACCAGGAGTGTGTATTGAGAAAGTAAGCAGTACAATTTGACATTTTATGTTGTTTTTATGTCCAGAAACATTGTGTTGTGAATTTGCTGCCTAAGTTTTATGCTCAGGCAGTTTGGTCTCCTCTGGCTGGAAGTCAGATTTACATCAATCACTGTTCACCATGCTCAGTGTGCTGGTGCACTTGACCTGAATGATTGTGATCCCTCCTGGGCAGTGCAGTGAGAATGTCAGCGCCCCTTTAAGAAGCCTACGCCTTTCTTCCTGACGATGGATGTCTCTCACTCTCTGTCTCTGATTTTTTTTTTCGTGGCTAAGGGCATGGCACGAACCAGAAAGGGCGATGCTGGATTTATGAAGGGTAGGCTAGGGAATGCGGAGGGCTCTTGAAAGACAACGCAGGGTGACATGTGGCCGATATGGCTAAGAGGTGGCCCTGACTGAAGTGGGCAGGGTGAGACGGAGAATTGTAATGTGAGTTGGCCTGCTGCCAAGGACGGGCTCACCTCGTTAATATTCAGGACACATTACTGCAGAAAGCACGAGAGAATGAGATGAGCCCGTCCCTGGCTGCAGAGGGTGAAAGGGTGAAAGGGAAATGGAGACTGAGAGAAAGAGGAAGGAGGGAGGCAGAAAAGGAAAGAAGTGTGTAGTACACTAATGCAACAGAACAGCTCAACAATAAGGATGGCATGCTGGTTCGGAGCCAGTGTCGGGGAGTTTTGGGCCCTTTGACAGAAATGTCACTTTCTTTATTTGGACTGTACTACACTGTTGAACATTGTTTGCATGCCTTGCAAACATAACTTTTTTGTTTACAGTGATGTATTTAACATCACCAAGAATCTAGATGAATTGCAAAAAAATAAAAATCACGTCTCAGATCAAGTGCACGTTTTGGACACTTTGGATTTTTTTTGTCAAATCCAGAAACTTTAATGAGACTTTTTTTGAATAATTATATCATGAAATCATGGGCTAATTTTCATTTTTGGGTGAACTAATCCTTTAACAGATCATCTGATTTTCAAAATAATTGTTAGGTGTTAGTTAGCCTACTTGAAATTGAAAATATCAGTAAGAATGGGTTGAAAACGATCAGAAGTCAATCAGAAATGTTTTGCATCATATATCATAATTTTCATGTGTTTATGAATTTATAGCTGTCATGAAGATAATATTATCCATTAACTGTAAAATGTCCTACTTTCATTGTATAACATTTTTAAACATTAAAATTTAAATATATTATTGTTTACATTATTAGTTTATTTTTGTTAGTATAAAAAAGAATGAAAAATGCCTAATGAAATTTTAGTTTTATTTTATGACACATTTTATGCACATTGCTAAATAAAATGCATAATTGGTGATGATAGTGAAAATTTAGGCAGTGAAGTAATTACTGAATAACTGGCCCAGACTAGCCAGTAAATAAGAAGCCGAAAATAAGCCTTATCGCTGAGCCCTGCTTGCAGCAATACAGCTAACAGTGAGCAAAGGAGAACGAGTGATGAGGAAGACAAAACAGAGAGAGACAGAGAGGGAATGTGTGAGGGTTTCTGAGCTGAAAGGACAAGAGCGTGTAGGCAGAAACAACAAAGACAAAACACGCAGGAGGAAAGAATTCAGAGAGCGAGAAAAAGAAAGGGAGGAGGACAGAAAAAGAGAGCACTTTGGGAATGAAAGCATAAAGGGACTTCAGGCGAGAGAAAAGAAAGAGTGACAGACAAGCAGACAGAGCCTGCAACTGTATGATACAGCAGATTTCTAGAGGGACTTTCACTGAATTTGCTGCAACAGTGCAATAGGCTGCCATCACATCTAAAGGACTGAGGCATCGTGGGTATTTTCATTGCACTCAGCCCTGTCTTCTCTCATCAAATCACATGTTATTTTTCCTGAGCACACTGAGCTAAATGATCCTGCAGCACGGCAGATCTGAAAGGTTTCTTGAGGTTGTGCATGGCCCACCGACATGTATCCATGTAGTCGACACATTTGCTGACCGTTTGATGACCTTCTCAATTCGGTATACTCTAATCTGATTGGTATTGGAGCCCCTAAAGGCGTGGTGATGGAAAAAAATAGTAATATCTCAATGTGTTCTTTCACAAAACTTTTACGTTCCCTTAAGAAACTTTGCTTTGTCTTGCAAAACTTTTACATTTTCCTGAGAAACTTTGCGCTCCCTCGCAAAACCTTTGTGACCGACATAATATGAGGTGGGAAAAAAATATTTCATTTTTTTTAGCGAGAGAACCCAATGTTTCTCTAGGAAACGCAATAGTTTTGCAAGCAAATGCAATGTTTTGTGAGAGAACCCAAAGTTCCTTGAGGAATGCAATAGTTTTATGAGTAAACATTTAAAGGGTTACTCCATCCCAGAATAAAGATTTTGTCATTAATCACTCACCCGCATGTCGTTCCAAACCCATAAAAGCTTTGTTCGTCTTCGGAAGACAATTTAAGATATTTTGGATGAAAACCGGGAGGCTTGTGACTGTCCCATTGATTGAGTGCCAAGTAAATAACACTGTCAAGGTCCAGAAAAGTATGAAACGCATCGTTAAAATAGTCCAACAGCGTGTGCTGTTCTGTGTCAGCCGCACCACACGGATACGCTGATTTCGTTCAAATCAAAGCGTGAAGAACGTAGAAGACGTATCCGTGTGTTGCGGCTGATATACGCTGCTTGCGTCCAGCAGATATTCTCCAAAATGGTGCTACGGTGACGCAGATAAGACGAATTGTTGAATAAAATCGCTATTTGTATTTTCTTTGCGTACAAAAAGTTTTCTCGTCGCTTCATAAAGTTCAGATTGAACCACTGATGGATGTCAGGTGGACTATTTTGACGATGCGTTTCATACTTTTCTGGGCCTTAACAGTGTTATTTACTTGGCAGTCAATGGGACAGTCACAAGCCTCCCGGTTTTCATCCGAAATATCTTAAATTATGTTCCGAAGACGAACAAAGCTTTTACGGGTGGTAAGTGGTTAATGACAATGTTCATTCTGGGGTGGAGTAACCCTTTAAATATAATGTTTCCTCCCGTCTCATATTTCCATCATCATGTCTCCTTACCAGCTCCATAGGATGGTTGACTTCGTGCCTCATCTGGTGTCATGACAAATAGTGTCCTCCTTGGAAATCAAGTCTCCATCAACTATCAGTTAATTATTATCCTCAAAACATAAATATTCATTTAAAATATGTATATAGTGCATAATAGAACAAATGAATGCATAATAAAACAAACTGAACATCATTGATAAACTGCTAATTAATAAATAAAAATAATAATACCCTATTAAGTGAATAATCGAACATAATTTATTTATAAAATAAAACTTTGGACATTTAACACAATTAAATACAAAATAATTGAGAATTAATGTAAGGTAAGAGCAAATTCCTAAGCTGTCAGGCTAATCGGGTATCTGTATGCTATGCTAGTACATAAGCTAAATAATACAGACATTAATGGTCATTATAACGTAGTTCAAACAGCATTTATCATTACATGATTTTGTAGGAATTATCAGGTGCTGAAGAGAATATACCTATTAAAAGTAATTTAAGCCAATGGGATCCAACTCGGGTCCTAATGGAGACCAGATTTCGAGGGGGGCATGATTTGTCACCATACCGGATCAAAAGGCACATAGGGTTTTTTAGCAATCAAGAGTCAAGACACAAGAGGCACTTTTGAAGATGTAATAATCACTGGATTTGCCTAAATTTGATTGGCATAAAATCTATTTCGGCTTTTTTAGTAAAAGACTGGCTTGCATTTAAATACATATTTCCATTTTGGTGGTGCAATCAATATTACTCAAATAATACAACGTAATAATATATATTTTGCAGAATTTACAATATTGTTTAGCTAAACCCTAAATGGCACGAAAAACTAAATTTTACGTGGCTGTCATTCTGTCATGTCATGTCTGTCTAAGTGGGCGGTACTTCACCAGAATATGCTGTGGATGTGAATGAAACCTTTTGCCAGGACCTTTTGTTTGAGCCATTTCAAATCAATCAGACATTTGTTTTCTTCATAGCTCTATATAGTTGGTCAAGTTTAGCACTTTCGGTTTATGATCAGATGCAAATACCAGGTGTAAACGTGGCAAACCTTGTCATATATTGATGAAACAATGGCCAATTTTCAATATGGAATGATGCTGATCCAGTCATGCGTATTAAATGTGACGCTATGTAACCTGTCAGTGGTCCTAGTGTGGTGAAGATCGGCTGTTTTTCTGCTAAATTGACTTGACTTTTGCTTATTCAATTGGAAAAATGACCATCTGTCAAACCCTGCACACCAGATACCAGGAGGTAGGGGTGTGTGTGTGTGTGTGCCACGACTTGATGACATGGCGATCCATAACCTCACGTTACCTCATGTATGTCTCTTTCTGTAATTAGGGCTAGTCAGTAAATGTACAGCCCTTAGCAAGGGCAGAAAATGAGGCAAACGCTCTGCCGGCAGAGAGGAATCTCTAAAAAAAAGTGCAGACGTCGACAGAACCCAGCTGATGCGATAAGAGGAGAAATCAATAGAGCGGTCATCTTCAATAAACATGAGCCAAAGAACAAGCAGGAGAAAACCTGGTGAGTTAAATATGCATAGCCATAATGCTCTCGAAGACATTTCTTGCTTCCACAGTAACCAGCCCAGCAAGTCAATATGGTGAAGTCCCACACAAACACCCTCCTTTCACATGAAAGCCACCATCTTTTCACTTGGTTGGTGCCTCAGAAGGTTAATAATCCATAGCTTTTCCAGCACTAAGAATCTTGATCTTTGCAGCATAATAAAGGTTAATGTCTTAATGAAAGAGTAAATGAGAACAGTACTCGTGACATAAGTGTCCTGAACTCTGAATAATTGTGTTAGGCCCTTGTGGCTTTAAAATTCATTATTTGTAAGCCATCCGTTTGCACTCTTCCATTTCCTGTCAATGTTTTGTGGCTTGTCTGCTTTCCAAGCCTCTAATACATTGAGGTTTTCATTAAGGTCAACATGAAATAAACTTTTACCCTCTCTCGCTTATTTATTAATAAACATTCCTGGTTTTATTGTGAATAATGAATCTGTTAATGTTATTTTAAAGGGGGAAAAGGCCTTTGAAATATTTTTTAATATAATAACTTAACTCCAAAACTTTATGGACTGTCATCTCAAAAACTCTTATTTTAATTGAAACATGAAAATTATTATATCAGCTTTATGGTTGAGTATACATTATATAGTAAATTTGGCTGCAAACAGCATTTCATGCTGGTGTTTTAATTAACGTGGTTGTGCTAATGTTTAATGATGCGTTAGAATATCTTGAGGAATGTCAGCCCTACATCAAAATACCTGTCATGTCCAGGTTAAATGTAGGGTAGGCGGTTTCAGAAAGGCTAGCAATAGCAAAGCTAGCTTTGAAAGCATTACATGTATATATTTATATCATCTGTGGAAGGTGTAGGACCATAAAATATATATATACAAATACATTTAGACTACTTAACTTAGTGATTGCTATCGGGATGTAAAGAAACTTTCAACCAGCATAACAAAAAAATGTTTTGAACCAAATCACCTACCATGTTTTTAACAGGCTGGAGGCAGATAAACTATGATTGTAGACGATTGTCTAGACATGGTAGCTATTCCTTAGACAGGGCATGTCTGAGCTTAAATCCACCTGCTGTACTCTGAACGCAGCTCTATATCTGGGTGGTCATTGCCCTATAACTAAAATACTAGCTTGTTTATCATCTGTCCCCTTTAACAGCCCAGAGAGACACTCATTCCTTAGCTTCTCTGAGGGTTAAATGAACCAGACTGTCCTTTCCAGCTCAGTGTTTCCTGTTCACTAAATTTATGGGTCTCTCTCAGAGTTTTTCAGACGGACCAATTACATAAGTGCCCTATGCACGGTGTAATTGAAGTGTCCGGGAGATGGTTCCGGAATGCCTCTGCAACAATGCAGCAGCAAAAACAAACACCCAAGTCAAGACCACTCAAGTGAAAATACTTCCTAGAGGCAGTTCAGTGTGAAATTGTAGACTGTTTTTTACAGTTTGTAGAAAGGTAATAATTGTGTGTGTGCTTTGGTTGTTATTGAAGGGTGGGCAACTCTGCTAGCTTCCCTGTCTGTGCACAGTTGGGTGCCGCTCTTCCTCTGACCTAGTTTTGTCCATCCTTGCTAGCAGTGCAGATTGCAGCATCACTTCAAAAGTGTGCAGCCATCTCTCCATCTCATGTCTCCACCCTTTAGTCCATCTCTTTCTCATTCTCTCTCTCTGTCTGTTCACGCGGAGCTGCAACACTGGGCAGCAGGATCAATGGCTGCAAGTCTACATGTGCCAAATGCATGGCAGGTGCGGCTTGATCAAGAAATTGTTCAGTATTTTCTCAAGCATTGCAGCATGCACCAGCCAGCAAGGATTAACTGGTAAACACTAAATCCAGTGGTTAGGAGCTTATCCTTTAACTGGCTCTCCCCAAAATCCTGCTTATGTGTTTAAAGAAATAGTTCACGGAAAAAAAATCTGCAGTTAAATGTCATTTTAAACATGTTTGGGTTTGTTTCTTCAGTGAAACTAAACAAGTGAACATTTAAAAAATATTCTGGCCACTAAGTAAATGGGGACCATGGGTGTCAAGCTCCGAAATTCCCCGGATGTGACGTGGCCAAGAATTTGTGCTCTGCACCCATCCAGCAGTGAGTAGTGAACAAACACACACACACCGTGAACACACACCCGAAGCACTGGGCAGCCATTTTTTCTGCGCCGCCCGGGGAGCAGTTGGAGGTTCGGTGCCTTGCTCAAGGGTCTCACCTCAGTCGTGGTGTTGAGGGTAAGATAGTGTTGGTCATTCACTCCCCCCATGTCTGACTCTCGAACCATTGGGCTACGACTGCCCCATAAAAAAGCAACATAAACATATCATAAATGTGGTCCACACAGCTACCTACACTATATTCCATGTCTTCTGAAGCCAAATGGTAGCTTTGTTTGAGGGAGAGACTATTAATTACTATTAATCTTCACTCTATTGATCTGATATCCAGTGGGACTGGATCACTGAGTTAGAGGGAACTGGAATGGTCTGATTCTTGAGCAAATCAATTCATTCACTGAATTTAAAACAATGATTCGTTCACAAATCAGACATAACTGTCTCTTGAACGCATCAAGGTGAGCTTGATAAATAATTACTTAATAAATAATTACAAGTCGGTATGTTGTATGATTCAAAAGATGGTGTAGGAATTACTTTGAAACAATTTTCCTAATTAATTTAATAAATAATTACAAAGAAATAGCAGATAACACACTAAATGAAGCCTGGAAGTTTGAAGAAAAACTGAAATAGTATTTGCTTGTAAAGCATACTGCAGTAATCTTAAAAAAATAATTACAGTGCAGAGCTTTCATATGACTTCAGAAGTTCTGGGATATAGTGGCTATGAAGTAGCTTGAAGAAAGTGACAGAAAATTATATAGTTTGTAATCATGAAGGTGAAGCCTCACAAGATTTAGTAGATTTAAATAAAGGTATTTTCTATTATTTTGTTTGGTTGAAGAACGTTTTAATAATATAAATATATTCTTTAACTTTTTTTACTTTATAGATGGAAAATTCTATAGATGTTAAAGGATCTTCATAGAAACACTGATGCCAATAAAGAGCCTTTAATTTTAAGAGTGTATCGGAAAAAGAGTTCAGAAGATTATTAGGACTAATAATGCCAGAAACATTCTCAAAGAGAATGTAAATAATATGCATTACTACAATCATGACATAAAAGCCTCATTTATGCATAAACAGTGCTGTAGTGACTTGCCCATGCACATGCTCCAACAGCAAAATGTCCTTGATCTAACCGAGAGACGCAACCTTCCCATCTGCCATGTGGTCTAGACCCACAGCCCAAGTCTTGCCCAGACTCCACAAGAGTTCAGATCACACCTCACTGAACTGAATCTGGAGCAGTCAATGTGTTTGAGCGCGCGGACTCTGGCTGACATGAAATAATGCTCATGCTGCCAGACAAAGTCGCTGCTGATAACAGCATGATCCACTTAGCATAGGAAAATATTCAGTCCCCGAAAAGGACGGTTGGCATTTACGTGAACATGTGTTGTGCAGATGCTGGCATGAAGAGGAAAATGTCAGTCTGGTGATATACATCCACCACAAAATGTGTGCGGATGCAGATAGCTGTGAGGCACAGACATCATAAACTACTCAACTGGCTTCAATATAGAGAATATAAGATGAATAAACACCATGAAATCAGCTTGCGTGTGTTTGCGAGACACGGTTTTGTGATCTCCAGCCGCTGCACACAGGAAGTTAGTCATCTGTTGCCATGGTGCATCAGGGAGTTCAGGACTGCAGTGCACACTGCATGGGATCTGGCCTACTAGTCTTGCTGTCTTCATGACTTGTTGAATCTGGTTTGATGCATCTGTCGTATCCCCGGACGTTCCTGAGATCTTATTGGGCGATAATGGTTCTTCTAATGAAGTTAAAGTGAACTGTAATGCTCACATCCCCCTTGTGGAGACCCTCTGACAACATATGAAACATATGACTCTATTACTACATACTGTAATGTAATTCAATTGAGAATATTGATTAAATGACTGATCATTACAACTTTTTAATGAACTAAGCTAAATTATGATGCAGTCATTATAAGAAGCTAATTTTCTTCTAAATGAAAGGATAAATGCGGTTCGAAATCAAGCCCACCCTCGTCCATTCTGAAGCTATAAGTGACTAACAGTGAGGAACTGATGCAAGTAACAGGCGGTTGTCTGACAGGAGTAACACACACCTCATTGCATGGTCTGTAAATGGAATCAGATTTACCTGATGTTCCATGGGTTGCTTTAATTGCCATGTTAATTAGATTATGCTAGGAATAACTGGACAGAAAGCACTCTGGTTCTGTACGACGGTGGGATCTACTGTCAGAAAAATACTAAACAATAAGTCTTGATAAGGGAACGGTCTTTCAGTAGATTTCTGCATGCATATTTTTATGTATGCAAAAGCAACCCCCTCGGCCTAGACTTTTAATTAACTATTTTTTGGCTTTTATTCTACAAATAGCACCCTGCAGACAGCATCTAGTATTAGCCTAACTTCTTCAGTTAATAAGTGGGAATTAAAAATAATGTTTGTCAGCTTTACTGGAATGTCTTGTTTTGTAAATCTGTTCAAAATAAAAAGAGGACTAACGTTAGTTAATAATCTCTTTTTGTACATCCCTTGCTGTATCTTTTTGTTCTGATATTTGAAATCCATGTCCATATTATTAATTTCCTTCTTCATTTTCTAAAATCTAATAACCCTGGCTCAAAATGATGTGTTTAGTAAACTAGGTTCAGATACATGTTTATAATTTGCACCGACAGGCGATGAAAAAAAACGTATTGCAGAATACAAGCATTACATATCGATGAACTTCTCTAGATAGCGCCACTGCTATAAAGCCATGCTGTACTACTAACCGCAAAGGTCATTTCGTGATCTTTAAACATTATACAAATGAAAGACTTCATCCGTAATCGATACGAAGGCGACAGTGGCGTTGGGCATGTTCGGCAGAGATGGGGGGGGGGGTGAGAAAGATGCAAGTCGACCGTTACGCTTCAAATGTTACAGCCAAGATTTTCAAATTCATAATGTTTATTTTTAAAAAGAAATGGTACTTACGGAGCGAACAATGGGCGAGGATGATGAGAGTGTGGCCAAGCAGCAAGCCGTGAGAGAGAGAGAGAGAGAGAGAGAGAGAGAGAGAGAGAGAGAGAGAGAGAGAGAGAGAGGGAGAGAGAGAGAGACGAGAGAGAGAGAGAGAGAGAGAGAGAGAGAGAGAGAGAGAGAGAGAGAGAGAGAGAGAGAGAGAGCGAGAGAGAGAGAGAGAGAGAGAGAGAGAGAGAGAGAGAGAGAGAGAGAGAGAGAGAGAGAGAGAGAGAGAGAGAGAGAGAGAGAGAGAGAGAGAGAGAGAGAGAGAGAGAGAGAGAGAGAGAGAGAGAGAGACGGGGAGGGCGGGGGAGCAAGGTGTGTCCGCTGCCTTGAAAATGCAGAATGAAGTCTACACATCCTTTTATTCTCATACAAATCATAAAACAGAAAGAAAACAGCGAATTGTATGTAGTTTAACGGTCAGATTACATATAAACTGAAGCAATGAAAATACATGGGGATTTTTATTATGTTACAGATTCAGGCTTGTTGCTTCTATTTACCATTGGGCTAGTGAAAGTCTTTTTGTGTAGCCTATTATAACATTTTTGTTCTTTTATTTGCAGAGTCGCCCAGACAAAAGCCCCATGTGGTGTTACATGGTCAGCATCTTCAATAAGCGGTGTTCTCTAGAGGGGGGAGGAGGGTTCTTTCAAAGACGTGCGTTCTAAACTCACCTTAAATCTACAGATAAAGGAGAACCTTTAATATATCCTATAGCGATCTGTGTAACCATGGCAAAACATCCACATGCAACATCAGCACCGTGTTCAACCGAGAGCAAACTGCGAAAATCGCTTTACGCCGGAGGATCAGTGACGCGTCGAGTCCGCGTATCGCTGTCAGGCGGATCAGGACCACGCGCAAAAGCCGCATAAAAACCCGATTATCGATGTGTCATTCGTTATGACCACAACGGACCTGTGGAAAAAAAACAGGCACCTTTCATCCAAACTGACTTAACTCACCGGTGTGAGCCACATTATGCTCCATCGTCAGTGTCTCAATACTTCTAGGTGTTTCCACACCGGCAAACCGCGTGCGCGTGAAGCATTGCATGCGTCTGTCGCCACACTGCCTCGAGATTTCATTAAAACATTCCTGCATGCCATGCTAACAGACAAACATAATGTAATGCAATATTCTTTAAAATGAAAAAATAAAGGTTAATGTCTATATTGTGCATTCATGAAAATAACTACCGGTTGATAGTTATGCATAAAATGCATAAAAAAGCAATTCAATTTAGTGCAGTTTTTCTTATCGATGCAATCTCAGTGAAATTACATGAATTTTCTTAATTTTCTAGATCAAACTATAAAGAAAACCAGGCCCGTTGTGTCTCAGTCACACACCCAACAGTCGGATTCACCAGCATCCAAAAACCAATGCACTGTTCGCAGGGGTAAAAACTGTGGTAAGGCGCAGGAGCATGTCTCATTGCTTGATTAAGGATGCATCACTGTTAAATACAAGTCTTTGAGTTTGTAAACCGGGTTGACTTACCTCTGTGGCACACTGAGTATTGTCTGTCCAACTGCAGCAGTCAGTGAACAAGCCCTGCCAGCTCCTTCAGCGTCCTGTAAAGGGAGGATGGCGCTAGTGAGCGAGATCAAGAATGATGTCAGGATGAGCTCTGTGCACTACTAACATCACATTTCGATGATATTCACAGTTCACACACAACTAACCGAATGCTATCTCATGTGTTACATTATATTATATATATTAGGATGTCTGCGTTGTGATCAGGAATTACCTTTATGATCTTGGCAGATGCTTTCTAACAATGAATTAAGGGTTTGATACCTTTTTTGAACCTTAAGCAACTATGTATTTCCATATAGGCCAATAAGGAGCTTTTTATACTGTGGTCGAAAAAGACATGGACCTCCTTAGAAACCCCCTGAAAGTTCCCGGACCTCAATTTGAAAATCCCTGGCATAGACTAGGCCTATTATAATTTACAATTGTGTGTGAAACTTGAATTCAGACATGCTACTGTGAAAAGGGTTAGTTAATAAAAACTAAAACAATGACAAAATATAATTACTTGGAATAAAATAAACAGTAATAAATAAAATAAAATATAGAAAACCTTAAACTAATTTTATTTCAGCTAGTTGCCAAAGCATCATTTCTCGTTTTGATTTAGTTTAACTTGAAGTGCTAAAAAAAATGCATTAAAAATAATAAAAGATATGTAGACATTTAAAAAAAATGACAAAAAAACACAAAATTACTAAATGAAATGTTACTTAAAATTAAAGTAAATGCATAAAATATAGCAATACAGTTAAATTCAACATATGAAAAAACTATAAAGTAGGCTGTAAATGATACTAATAACACTAGTGAACACTTTAATGTGTCCAAACCTGATCCGGGAGGACCGCTGTCCTGTAGCGTTAAGCTTTCACTCTTGTTAAACTGAACATGCTAATCAAAGTCTTCAGACTCTCTAGAAACACGTGTTGGAGCTAAAGTCTGCAGGATGTTGGTCCTCCAGGAGCAGGATTGCATCCTTGTGTTTATAAACGTCAGACGAGGCCATCCAAAGCTATCGTATTTGAAAACGCATGCTGAGTGATCAATATTTCTCTGTTTATGTTCTTAGCAGATGCTTTCTTTCCATATTCCATAAAGCATATACGATAGCTTAAATGTTGCAAGGCTAAACCTCAAATATTTCATTTTTTACTTTGACTTGGAAATATGACATCCATTCTTGTTATGCTGAACTGGTTCTACAGTAAGTCTTAGACATTTGGGTCAGATTTTTGCTGATTCACTGCACAACGCTGCAAGCTAATACATTACCATTTTAAAACGTGTGCTTATATGATCAACCCCTATATATTTTCACAGTTTAATCTTAACAAACATTCATGATACACACAAGCTCTCTCTCTCTCTTCACACACACACACACACACACACACACACACACACACACACACACACACATTGCACCATCTGCCCCCCAAATTCAGCCATATTCCCCTGAGTTACATACCAAGCCAAGTCCTTCACCCGGACAGCTTCACGTTAACAGTAAGAGTCCTTGTTTTCCTCTGCTTCACCGCTGCACAACCTGCTGCTGTTTTATCCCAAAACACAGACAGAGAAAATTGCAAGATCAAATGTAAATTCCTCCTCCTTCCTATTGCTAAGCAAGTTATCTTGATCTCTGTATACTGTAGATTATTTTAGAATGAGGTATGAGAAAGAGCAGTGCTTCTGATGCTTTCAGTGTCCGTGTGTTCTTCAGATGTGTGAGATGCTCTTCTGAAAGCCTGTAGAGGGCTTGGTTGAGGCTGGGCTTGGGTGGGAGTTACTCAGTGGCCACATGTGAATGAGTAGGCTTTTTTATGTTTTCTATGCGAGACAGCTAATGCATGATCATGTTTGATGCACTGACTTGCCTTCCTGGGTTGGATTTTTAACCCCTCTTTATTTTAATATGTTTTGATTCATCAACCTTTAATATTTCAAATGATGAAATTGTTGCGTTATGTCCTTCTGGAGATAAGGTCTGGCTGACTGTTACAAACACCGTTGGCCGTTAGATGGCGTCTCAGCCTTGTCCGTTTGACTGCTAGTCTGATCTTCTTCAGGACTGAGGTAGTTGATTTTTTCTTCAGTAGAAATCAGATTTTTTTATATTGATGTATGCACATTTGTTTAATTAAAAATACATAATAATATTTTATAAAGTCCATTTGTTACACCTTGCCATTTTTAGCTTTACTTATCTCAAAACATTCTAAAATTGTAATGTAATAAAAAGTATTATAATATAATTTTCTTACAATAGCACTTGAGTAAGTTTAAATGATGTAATTTTATGTACATTTCTTAATCGCAACTTAGGTAAACAAATGTTTTTTTTTTTTCCAGGGCAATACAAAATATATCCTGAAAAGGTTTTACTGAAATAAAACCTGTGACAACTAGCCCATGTCTCCACTATAACAAAACACGAACACAATATTATATATTGTTAAAACAACACTAGTTAATTTGTACAGTAGCTATCCTCTTCTTTTTGGTGTTGCTGCAAATCTATTTCAAGAGAATATTATACTGACTACATGGGACTATACAGGTCCAAGTCAAACTAAATGAACTGAACATTGCTATTCCAACTGTGAATATAAAGGTATCCTGGCAGCAAGACAGGAAGTAGCGGTTTATTTCTGGCTGTAAATATATTAGCATGAAAAACTTCACAGTAATCCAGCAGCTTTGGCAGCAACTGCTAAGAATCCCTTCTTGTGCTGCTGCTGATAGATTGTGTGTATCTTTGCGCGTCAGTAACACAATAACCTGCTCTGCCTCAGCGTTTCCCAATCCTGCAGGACACAGCTGAAGCTAATGTGCTATTTATGAGTCATTGTGTTGAAGAATCAAAGGAGATGCTTGCGTCCCACAGCTTAACAATGAGGGAGGCAAAGGACAGCATCTCTGTTGCCATGAGCCACAAGGACACACAGGGAAAACACAATAGCCTTTGAATGGAGAGCTGTTCTGGTCTGTATATTAACACTTGTCAGCTGTGGACCCACACATGTCTATCACTAATCCATGAGAATGAGCTGTCTGTAATGTAACCATGTGTGCTATACACAAACTGTGGATCATTTCCTTCACTAGCCTCTCTGGAATAGACTAGCCTGATTCTGATTGGACAATCATGGCATCCAGTGGTCAGATATTCCTAATAATGGCCACGCTGTATAATATCAGACTGTTTGTTGGGGTAACTGAATCTAAATCACGTCTCTATTATCACACCGGTGACCGATTGTTTTATAACTGGTGACATTGCAGTGAAAATAAAGTTTTTGACCCTTGCAGTGAAAATGTCTTGTTGCTAAAGGGCAATTTTTTATTCAGTGAAACGGACAACTTTTTTCTAAGTGGTTTTAGATTAATATATGGGTAAATTATAAAATAGTTTGAGCTCAAATCAATATTTAATTCTGTACTAACATGGGATAAGGTGAGAAAATGAGCAGTTATCCGTTCACTGTCAATAAACCTCTTGATAAAGAAACACACATCTGAGCATCTGTTAATTCTGGAAACTACATCAGTAATCACACATAGGTCACCGTATGTGATATTTTTGGATTACTCTATCTATATCTCATCACATTTATGACTTAAACACTTTATTTAAAAGCATTTACCAAATGACTAATAACCAAAATGCAACTCTAGAGGATAAGAAATCTCCTAGAGGAGAAACCACATAAACGTTGTATACATGTAATGTGACATTTCTCTTATCGTCAATCCTGTCTGAGCTGTACATCTGTAATTCACACTGACACTGGTGATCCAGAGTCTTTCTGTTTCCAGCTGTTGCTGTTATCCTTTTTTATAAGGAAATCTGCACAGAGTTTTCTGGCTCCAGCTGTGTCTTGAAAAGTAGGTAAAGCTGGGGTGGTTGAAGTAAGGTCAGTTTTAATTTTGATATTTGTTTTTTTCTATACCATCTGACAGTGAGTTTTAGACTTTGTGGATGTGCACTGACACATAAAAAATCATTGACATAAGTTTTTGAGAAAAAAATCTGTAATGTTACAAGCATTCAGTAGCCTAGTATACCAACAAATGCAATGCATTAGAAGTAAATTAATTACATTTCGACATATAGGCCTCCTTTGGAGGGGGTTGCTCCTTCCAAAGCATTACAAAATAATGATTTAGTTTGATGTTGAAAATCTGTGCAACACAAGTAAAAAACACATCTCATGCTGGAAAACTAGTTCAAGGGCATTAGAGAGCGTAGAGCTGGGCTGATAACTGCAGAGGACAGTCGTGCCTAAAGGGAAAATCTGAGACAATCAGATTGAATTAGAACGTCGTTTCTCCATCTATATCCTAATTGGAAACAGTATCAAACATCATTTAAAATTCATAATCACCTGATCTGAGCTCTTTCATTTATCCAGCCATGGTGTGTTTAACAAACGCTGCATGTTGAAGAATAAGATAAAAGACAAAATTCAATTATAGAATATATTAGCTTTAACTTTTCAAACTTAGAAAAGGCTCACATGCACCTTCATAGCTGACACAGCCGTCTCCATCTTCCTGTCCTGCCATCAGCTGTTCTACCTCTGATTCTGTCATTTTCTCACCTGCAGGCAAGACATGTGATACTCTGTGCTTGTTTCTGGCAGCGTTAATCTCAAAGGTACAGTAAATATGTAAATCCAGGAGTCAAACACAGATGCTTAAATTCCAATAAATCTCTTCTTAATTTAACAAAGCACTCATTGGGTTTGTTAGCAATACTGTATCATGGTGTAAGAGCTGTTGTGTAGCAGTGTTTTGTATTTACCCAATGTTGCAAGTACATGGCGAAGTTCGGCGCCCATTACAGTGCCGTTCCCTTCTTTGTCAAACACTCGCAGGCCCTCAACAAAGTCCTCAAAAGTGCCTTGATCTTTGGACCTGGACACGTGTTGGAACATAGGCAGGAAAGTCTCGAAGTCAATCAACTTGGTGTTCATTTCTAGAAGAAAATGGATATAGGGACACAGTAAAAATCTATTCATGGTTTAGCCTGCTGTCAAGCGCAGTTTATTCCTCTCACCCTCAGGTTTGGGTTTGCCAAGTACTTTGAGCACCTCTGCATTTGTAGGATTCTGACCTAACGCCCTCATGACGTCCCCACACTGGGCGTAAGTGATCTTCATTTCACCAGAAGGAGTTCTGTCGAATAGCATGAAAGCCTCTTTAAATTCTGTGTGGATAGGATATTGATATGAGGAAGAGGTATGAAAAAAAATGCTTAAATATTTTCAATGTAGGACTACTTGGTTTTGCAAATGCTTACCTTCAATCTGATCAGCTGTAAACTCAACCTAGGTGGGAAAGATTTTAGGGAACATTTATAAGTAACTTGACTGGTTAACATCCAAACAATATTATATCGTATAATAGGCACAACCAAAATGGAAATAAAGTTGTCTAAAGAAGATTTCTGGGGTCATTCAACAAAAGTCAGCTGTTCCTCACCCATTGAGACTAAGAATAACAGACGTCTGATCTATAGGACCCGAGGGAATTACAGTGAAACCTCCTCCTGATTGACGACAGGAGAGAGAGACTCACTCAGACAAGAGTACAGGAACGCTGAACTAATATGAGAGCTTGCAGACACCTGCGTGGAAGCTCGTATGACCACATGGAAGCTCTTTTATACTGACCTCAGACGAGCTTGCATCGTCCAGACCCCATCACTGACCATCAGGTTAGTTAAAGCTGCATTTGTGGTCTCAAATCAATATGAAGAAACATTCACATACATGCAGTAGGTGCTCAACTGAGACTGGGGGTTTAAAGCCTAAAGTTTGTGTGAAACCTTTGAACCTTATTTGATCGATTTGAGCCATGTTGTTCAGTCACATACTTTAATGACAAGGTTAAAGACCGCAGTCAATATACAAAAGTTTTTAGCTCAACACGGCCTGAAGGTGGGATGTCTTAGTCCTATTGAAGCTTATTTCTGTCACAGAATAAAAAGATAAAACGGGTAATTGCAACTTTTTATCTCACACTTGTGAGTTTATATCTATATCTAGTTATGAACTTGCAATTCTGAGCTTATATTCTCACAAATGTTCTCAGAATTACACGAGTATGCAGTAAAAAACTTGGGATAAAAACATAAAGTATTGAAAAACATGAATTTATGAGATGTAAACTCTGAATTCATATTCAGATATAAACTCAAAATTGTGAAATAAAGTCAAAATTGGGAGATAAAATCACAATGACTTTTTAAATATTTGTATTCTTTGGTGGAAATAAGCTTTCATATCGGCCAGTCCTTATAAATTACAAGACTTCTCCAAGTGCAGTGATGACTGAGAATCTATGAGAAGTTTTCTAAGATGGATTAAAGAGCTGCTGATGAACAACACAAGATCCTCTAAATGTGATTTTTGAAATTGCAACAAAGTCAAATGTTTAGAAATAAGCTTTTTTTATTTTCTCACCATGCTGGACTAAAACTGAGCAGCTTGTAAAATAGCAATACCAACAAAGAAGCGTACAGCAAGTGTACTTACCTTAATGCTTTTTGGGTCAAACTGAGGCTCCTTGGGTTTCTCCGGTTCAGGATTTTTCGCCTCTTTTTTCGGTTCAGCTTTTTTAGGAGCCATTCTTCCTCCAAGATGGTGAGCAAGAGGGTGTGAGATGGGGAATATGAATGAGAATGACCTTTGGGAGGTTTTATACCCTACTCAACGCTCCCCAACTGCATCAGCAGGGTTGGTCCATCCCATCATCACCCTCCAAACGCTTAAGGGTTCACAGGCCAAACCCCTGAGATGAGCGCATGACGGACGAGAACCGTAAACTGCCTTCATCACTGCTATGCATTTTTTTACAGTGTGAAATAACTCTGAATATATTATCCCCTGGTTAGTTACTTGTTGAGAGTTTCATCCGACAGACCTCATTCTGTCTTTGTGAGTTTCAAGAGATCAAGGGAATTATTAAGGATAAACACCTTATGTCTTGTTCTGCTATAAACAGCAACTGCTGGCTGTTCTTGCTTTTTTAACCCCTGTCTGTCCTTCAGGCGCCTGGAGCAGACACTCGTTTAAAGAAAGGAGAGGCGTCCCCCTGTTCACTCAGCCCTCTGTACCTCCTGCCCCAGATGAAAGAAAGAAAATATGAACAATACAATTCTGTGTTTGTATATATATACACTGCTGTTCAAAAGTTTGGGATCAGTAAGATAAAAAAACACCTTTTTAAAGTGTTTTATGCTCAACAAGTCTGCCTTTGTTTGATTAAAAATACATTAAAAACAGTATTATTGTAAAATATTATTATAATTTAAACTAACTGGTTTCAATTATAATATATTTTAAAATGTAATTTATTCCTGTGATGGTAAAGCTGAATTTTCAGCATCATTACTCCAGTCTTCAGTGTCACATGATCCTTCAGAAATCAGTCTAATATGATTATTTGCTGCTCAAGAGACATGTCTTATTAATTAACAGTGTTGAAAACAGTTGTGCTGCTTACTTTGTTTTGTATAAACTGATATTATGATATTAAACTGATGACTAGAAAGTTTAAAAGAAAGTTCATTTATTTGAAATATTTTTGAAACAATGTAAAAGTCTTTACTTTTACTTTTGATCAATTTAATGTATCCTTGGTAATCCAAGTATTGTTTAAAAAATTGAACACTATCTGTCATTTTTTTTCTTCCATGAAATTTCCAAGAAGACTTTTGAGGAAGGTTAGTGTTGTTTTTTTACCATACAACAAAAGTATACAGTGACCAGAGACTATACAGCTAATAAACACAACCATAGATGTATACCATAAAAGTTGCCCAACATCATGTATACTGTAAAACAAAAAAATACCATTTCAGTCTTTACACTTCCAAATTTTAAAGGCTTTGTGTGAGGAATGGACTGAAATTGTAAGGCATTATCCACACTGGTAATCTGCTCTCAAACCTCATTTGTCCCTGGTGACAAAGAAGTCACATGATTCTGGAATAAAATAATGGTGATTTGCACTGTGTATATTTTGTGATGAGTGATTTACCTTGCCGCAGCAACAGTTCCTTTAAATAGTCAATTATAAGGAAGTTATAGTAAAAGGAATAGTTTATCCAAAAATAAAAAATTGCTTTTACTCCCTCACATTCCATCCAAGTTGTAGATGAGTTTGTTTTTTTCATGACAGATTTGGAGAAAGTTAGCATTACATCAATTGTTCATCAGTGGATCCTGTGCGGTGAATGGGTGCCGTCAGGAATGAGAGTCCAAACGGCTGATAAAAACATCACAAGAGATCCTCTATAGACTGGCATTTTGGCAAGAAGCAATGGTTATTAAAATGCCCTAATGATTTAATTTCTTACAAACACACAGCTGTTCACTTTACAAGCCATTGATTGATGGACTGGAGTCATGTGGATTACTTGTGGATTACTGTGATGTTTTACTGCTGTAACTGTAGAGGATCCATTGGTGAGCAAGAGATGTATTGTACATTTCTCCAAATCTGTTCTGATTAACAGACAAACTCCTCTACATCATGGTACAATCACAGCACACAGCACGATTTCAGCACATTTTCATTTTGGGGTAAACTATTCCATAGGCTACTCCAACAAAGCATATAGAATAGAATAGCGTTAATACAGTTTAAAAATGATCTATGACAAATCTGGACTTCTGAATCAAATCTCATCACTTGCAGACGTGATTCTCTTATCTACAAAATTGCTGATTTATCTACAATCTTTCTGTATGTGCTCCACACGAGGGCAGCATTAATTAACTGTAGAAGCTGCTGATACTGATTTGCTGTTGATTTTTCAAATGGGCAAATGTTAGTGAGAATTGACATTTAACAAGCTCTGTTTTCACTATCTCTGTCTCTATATATCGGTGTATTTCTAGACATTATTATTATTTTAAATGGGCTGTTTCAAGACAACGAGTGGATAAGATGCTGCTCTGTTATATCCAGTTTAGTGTATTGTGTTCCTACTAACACAAAATACATGACAAGGATGTCAACGTAACGTTTAAACCCATTCTATCTTTTTAGTCTTTAATGCTTTGATACTTAAACTAGTGTGTTACCACAAATGACCAGTAGGTTGAGCCATTGTGCTGCCAGAATGAGATGAAATGACAGGTGTTGAAACAGGTGATTGTCTGGAAAGAGAGTTCAAGCTCAAGTCTGTTAGTCATGCCTCAATATACACATTTAAAGAGCTATTACAATTTCCTTTAGATGCATTATCAGTCACACCAGCTTCATTTTTAAAACATTAAGTATTATTATATTATATTATATTTGCCATAGCAGCATTCACAGTACAATAAAGCTGAGTTGTGTTTGACCTCTTAAGTAATATTAAATTAATGCAGGATAGAAATCCATCGTGTCACAGACTACTTAGTGTATCTAGTCCATTACTGAGTTTTCATTGTGAATTACAACTCTGAATGCAGTATTGTAGTGTATGGTGTAGCTTATTCTTCCACAAAGCCTGTTTGTATCTGCAAAATCCTGGACCAGATTTATCCTCTTCCAAAAATCTCCTGGAAATCATGAACAAGACCAAATAACGAGAGAGAACAGTGGATCTGGTCATGTGCATGAATGCAGTCTATTCAGTCTATTTCCTGTTTTCATCTTCAGATATTCAAAAACATGACTTAATACAGTTCATCATAGAACATTGCGAACTAAATGAAAACGTGCTTTCTAAGAGCCACTTACCACAAGTGAACAGATCACTTCTATTCACTAAAAGATCCTATAAGCCTGTATATGCTTAATAATAGCCCACATATTACATTAACATATTAGGTTCTCTTCACATCAGTACATGGTCAGCATTCATGAAACTGGCTGATGGTGTACTGGGCAACTTTGGGAAACGTTGCCGTCAGCGGGCATCCACACAGGGTCCACGAACGATCGAAAATGTCCAGACAGAAATGTGTTACCCATTCTCAATGGAAAAGTGCCCAAGCAAAATTGCTCAAAAATAGTTGCCCCGTGTATCATCATCAGCATAAAAGTAAAAATTTTGCAAAGATCCATGGTGAGGATTTCGATTTCATCTCAGTTTGATCAAAATGATTCATTCACTGATTGTTTTTGTAAACATTTTTATGTTACAATACTTCATTACAGTCAGTGTAATGCATTTCTAGTAATGCTGGTTACATAATCAGATTACTTTTTCCAGTAGTAAAGTAAAGCATTACTTTTAAATGTACAATAAAATAGCTGAGTTATTTTTTCAAATACGTAATGCGGGTTACTTTGTTCTCCCATGTATTAACTGACAGCTCTCCTGCTCCATGTTGAGAGAATTGGGAGTACGTGTCGAGGCACTTCCTTCAGCCTCACGCCTATTCATTTCACTTTTGGTGTAAAAGGGCCTTTACAGTTGCCAAAAATATAATTTTGGGGTTTTTGTTATTAAAAAAATTATAAAAAAAAGCAAGCCCAGGCCAGATGACAAAAAGTAACGCAAAAGTAACATAATGCATTACTTTCCATAAAAATGCAATTAAAAGTAATCCAATTAGTTACTTTTTAATGGAGTAACGCAATGTTGTAATGCATTACATTTAAAAGTAACTTTCCCCAACACTGGTTACTTTTTCATGCAGACTATAAGTGATCCACTGAATCATTCACTCAAACTCATTTAAGTCTGTTCAGATTCAAAACAGAGACTCATTCAGTGAAGGGAGCGTGCACGTTCAGTCTGTTCAACCAATTAAACGCTCCTTCAAAATCAACGATCAAAATCCCAGACACAAGAGAGTCGAGTATTGGCTATTGTCACACTTGACCAGAGCTTGAGTACATCTCGAAGCGTTTTTCTACTAAATGAATAGGCTATGTGTGTGTGTGTGTGTGTGTGTGTGTGTGTGTGTGTGTGTGTGTGTGTGTGTGTGTGTGTGTGTGTGTGTGTGTGTGTGTGTGTGTGTGTGTGTGTGTGTGTGTGTGTGTGTGTGTGTGTGTGTGTGTGTGTGTGTGTGTGTGTGTGTATAATCTGGTTAGTTAAATTGATTGCAACCACTTACCTTAAATACAATTTATTAAACTTAATGAATCATTTATTTTCAATGAGCTTATATGTGTGTATAAAGTGAGGGGAAAACATCTGTAAAAATATGCATATTCTATAAATACATAAAGTCACGGTGATGTTGCAATCATTTGATGTCGTGTTAAGTAGTAAACATTTAAAAATTCAATATAGCTGTTTAATGTTCATATATATGAGACAGTTGTTCATTTTATTTGTGCTGAAATTCTCTAGATGATGTTGAACATCCACTTAAAGTAAGCTGTGACGCAAGCGTAAGAACTGCCTTAATTACAAACGTGCCTGTCAGCATGTTAAGGTATAGTGAACATGACTGCATTGTGAGCATAACGATGTTATTTGAAATTGACCACGTCTTCGTCATCGGATTTGTATCCCGCAGGAGTGTGAGAGTTGTGGGAAGTTGGCAGTGTCACAAGTTTAAGGCGAAGTGATGATCGTACCTGAGGCGTTTCTCAGGTTTCATGTAAGACGACAGCTGCCCGGAGCCTGGACTTCCTCCCAGACCAGCGAACGTTTGAACGAACACTAACCCTCGGACCTAGGATACAAGGAAAACCCTATTTCGTGCTGAGAAAGGTAAAAACAAAAGAAGGATATTTTAGTGGTCGTCATGTACTGGCATTAGATGTTAATGGGCTGGTTGAAAGCACTCTTGGTCTTGTTAGTCTTGAATAACTTGGCGTTGAAGTTTGAACTTCATAGTTGCGTTGTGCTTTTATAGTTTAATATATTTTTCCAGATATTCTATTGGTCCAAAACATGAGCTATACCTGTCATGATACTACTTTTTTGCTTTTAGATTTTAAATTTAATAAGTATATTTGTGCTTTGTCAGTTTTAATATTTCCTATTTTTTTCTGTATATTATGATTATTATGACATTCTGTTTATAGTATGGATTTGTCTAACATAGTTTGCACAAAAATCCACATGCTGAGCCCATTTATTGGTTGTAATAAGTGCTCTTTAAGGCAATCAATGTGTTAATATTTGTACACCTTCAATGATTGAAGCACACAACTCAAGTTGTAAGATCTACTTTATATATAACAATTATTTTATGGAAAATTGTTAATGGTGAAATACTGATTATTATTCACAGAGGCACTGATTGCAGTGGAGAGGTCACAGTACCCACTAACAGTCTCTCTGATCGCTGCGTGCCTGGTTCTGTTTTGATCAACTGTCTATGTCTCGCTTTATTGATTATTCTTCTCTCAAAGATGATGTTCGCAGAAGGAGTACATGTACTTGCACTTCATTTTGCATTTAGTTTTGTTAGGGAAGTCCACTGATATACTGAGATAAAGCCTAAAATCAGTTATCAGGAGTTTCAGCTGTTCCTACAGTCTTATATGATGCTTTGCTACAGCTTTGCATGTACCTACAGTGATACAGGTTGTTGTTATCTTGAAGATACTTGTGTCTTTTCTCTCAGTGTAGCATAGAGGAACTTAGTGCGCCTCTTCATCACAGGGCCCCAGACAACATTCCTTGTTGTCCCCCCGGATGACGGCCCTTCTTGTGGGGTGCCGTGTCACTTATTTAACGATGGTCCACTTCTTGTTAGTGGTGTGCTGCAGGCTAGCATGAATGATACTGAAACACTGAGCACAGTCAGTTGAGAGGAAATAGTGGCAGATGTGTCGGCTGACATGCCATAGAGCTCAACATTACTGACTTGTATCAGGAACTTTAGAAGAGAGCACACAGGGTCAAAGACTGATTAGTATCAGTATAATGATCATATCTTCATTTGTGCAATGATAGTTTAGGGTATAAATCTGTGCTGGTCTGAATCTTGATAAAATAAGGATTGAGAAGAGACAAGAATGTTGTTTTCTTTCTAATGCAATCCACCTTATTCCTAAACATGGAAGTAAACCTATGTGTGAGTCGTCCGGTTCATTAGCCGCTATAGGGAAATAACAGCAGTAACCGTTTGCATTACAAACCAGTGTGTTCATAATTAATATAATACAATTAAATAATATGGTAAGACACATTCATTTGCAGTATCAAGCAGCAAAATCAGCGTTTTTTTTTCTACAGCTAAAAATAACTGTTAGCAAATGAGCCCGGAAGCCAAACACAGAATTCACAAATGGCCACGCACATTTTTACGGGAAGAGTAAGGTGTATACCGTAAGATTTAAAAATAAATGAAAACTTTTGGTTACACTTTATTTTAAGGTGTCCTTGTTACAGTGTAATTATACATTTAAGTACTGAGTAATATTAATTAACTACATGTACTTACTATATGGTTAGGTTTAGGATTAGGGTTTGTTTTAGGATTACTTGCATGCAATTATGCATAATTTATTGTTATTATAATAGTAATTAACGTGTAACAAGGACACCTTAACATAAAGTGTTACCAAACTTTTATTTAGTAAGGATGCATTCAGTTGCTCAAAAGTGACAGTACAGACTTCTGCGTAGTTCCAACATTTATTTTTCAAAATAATTATACTTTCTGTTCATCGAAGAATCCTGAACAATTGTATCACCATTTCCGCAAAAATGTTAAGCAGCACAAATATGTTCAACTTTTTTAACAATAAAAAGTGTTACAGAAGCACCGAATTAAATCAGCATATTAGAGTGATTTCTGAAGATCATGTGACACAGAAGACTGAAGTAATGATGCTGAAAAATCAGCTTTGCCATCACAGGAATAAATAATATTTTAAAGTATAATAAAATGGAAAAGCATTTTTTTAAATATTTCACATTATTACTGTATTTTTGATTAAATAAATGCTGCCTTGATAAACGTAAGAGACTTTTTAAAGAAGTCACTTATGATCGGTGAGGCTGCATTTATTCTTGAATGAACGATACTTCTGAACTATATATATATATATATATATATATATATGACATATTACATTTTTACATGACAACATCCTCCAGATACGATAAATCCTTCAGATAATGTGAAATTAAGAAATGTATTATTTAGGGATTTGAGATTTTTCATATATACTGTACAATGGCTTTATTTTGTTTTCAGTGGATAAATTCACAAATCCCTTAAAGCAGCAAGCTGCCAGGCAGCATATGTTACAGTGATTTAACCACGGTCCGGAGATGATGTTTGGCTCGACGCTTAGCAGAGTATCGGCTGTTTACCTTTGCCAGGCAACTTAGTGCATGAATATATAATTCATCTTTTATAGCCAAGCTTTGTTTTTGGAGACACGTTTAGATGTTTTAACTCCTGACCAGACACTTATGTACATGAACTATCTCTTCCTACCCTTAGATAAGACATTGAGATTCAGATGTAAATGTCAGATACACTGCATGGCTGAGACTGTTTCATGTCACTGCAGGATGTCTATGTGGCAGGAGTTCCCTTTGATCTGGCCATTAGAGCCGACATTCGGTCTCTCCTTCCGTCTCTCAGCATAGATATTCACCTCCAGAGACATCCGGCTCTCTGGACTGTGTTTACAGACATGCTGAACTCAGATGGTCTAGTTTACATGTGTGAATGTGTGTTTATTCAAGCATATAAGCATCTGTATATACAGTGTGAACATATTAAATTAGGTGTTTTTTCTTTATACATTTTATGCATTATTTGAACAACGCAATTGCTGTAGCTGATCAGTTACATCTACGTTTACAGTTAAATGAGAAAGGCAGGTTTGAGAACCATATCTTAAGACCAACCCGAGGTGCTGTGGTGGAGTAGTTAAAGATGTGGATTGCTAATTATAAGGTTGTAGGTTCAGCATTAGTTGCTCCAGAGTATGTACTTGCTATATATTAGGGATTATTGGTATAAGTCTGGTTTAAGTAACAGTATCATTTTTAACGGTTTTTGAAGCATCATCATAATTATCATAATTTTGACATGATTGTCAAAATATTACTGCTTTCATTTTGTAACGTTATTCTTGAAACTTCATGACTTTATTCTCAAATAAACTATTATGAGATGTATTCTCTAAACATTGACTTTATTCTCAGCTTGTTCTATTTGTGTCTGTTTTAATGAGGCAAGAAATGTGGCTGTTGTACAAAACAGTAGGAGCTTGCAAAATGATCAATGCTTCACTATTGTTCGAAGCTTTGGCGTCAGTAAGATTGTGAAAGAAATTAATAATTTTATTCAGCAAGGATGCATGAAATTAATCAAAAGTGACAGTAAAGACATTTATAATGTTATAAACATTTATAAGTCAAATATCCTGAAAAACGTATAAACAGTTATTTTAAATTGTAGTAATATTTCAAAATATGACAGTTTTTTTCTGTATTTTTGATCAACTGCTATTTAAAAACAATACAAAATTGTACCGACCCCAAGTATTTGAATGCTAGTGTATGAAAGTATTAGTATCTTAGTCTTTCATGAATGTTATGATATTTGGTCATGCTAATGTTGTTTGTTTAACTTTCACATAAATCATTAATATTCATGAGCCAAGCCCTCATAAGATTGTGCAATTGAATTTGAATGTTCTGAATCAGTAACAAAACACAATGGCAAGCAGTAGTGCTAAAGCTACTCAAATAGAAAAAGGTCATGAACTACAACACAAAACATTTCAGTAGCAAGTGTGCCGTTTTAGTTTTTGCTGTGGTATTGAAACTAGAATCAAGAATCATTGAATTGCATTTGTAGGTCATTGACTTCAGAGATCCTGGTATCGTGACAACCTCACTATGCAAGTCTCTGCTAAATGATCACCTGCTACCCTGTAATTGAGATGGAGGGCTGTCTTTAGGGAGTCGATGGCTTCATCTGCTGCTTTTTGCAAGTGTGAGGATCAAATGCATGCTGGACCTCTAGGCCCAGATCAACTACTCTCCTGTTACTCTTTGCCAGACCCTACCAAAGCTTGCAACAACCTTGCCAGGCTTATGCCATAAGTAAGAGAGCAAGTCATCTCAGGGGGCCAGGTCGCCCCCTGTCCCGCCACAGGCCTTCATTAGACACACAGATCAGGTTGGAGTCTCTGTCTCGTATTAATACCTGTCAGCAGCCTAAACTCCATTTATGTCCCGACTCTGGCTCTGGGAAGAGACGCCTGCGCTACTGCTCGCTGGACCTCCTCTTTGACTCTGAAAGAGTTTCCCAGGCTTGGTTGTGCATGTGAATGGAAGGTCTGACAACAGATTCATTGTTTAGAGATGTTTTCCTGGTAAAAGCTCTTTGTGACATTTAAAAGTTCAGTTTTCAGTTTTTCCAGTACGGGACCCCTAAAGCATGTCTGGGCAGGGGCCATGAGATGACGTTGATACGTTGGTATCTTGAGACTGGGGCACATGGGCGATGAAGTTTCTCACCTCTGGATTTAATTAGTTTGCCTGTTCAATTCAGACGCATGCCTAGCGCAAGGCAGATCATCACTTTCTACGCTGCCCTTCAGCGCTGGAAATGTATACCATGATTACTTAATAAAGATGCATTAATGGTATACATTTCCCACTTGGAAGCCTCAGATCTTATGTCCGCAGATGTTTTGCCTGTGCTGACATTGAAGACGCATTCATCTAATTTGGTTGTCTCTGCAGGGAGATGTTTTCATAAATGTACTGTGGGGTACAGTGGGTCTCAAAGTCTGAGACCACTTGTAAAAGTGCTGCTATTCTTTATTTCTATTTTAACCCACAAAAGTGACAGTGAAGACATTTATTATGCTAGAAAAGATTTCTATTTAAAAAAAATGTTGTCCTTTTAACATTATATACATCAAAAAATCCTGATTTTTTTTTAACATGGTTTAAAAAAATAAAATAATAAGCAGTACAACTGTTTTCAACATTGTTAATAATGAGAAATGTTTCAAATCAGCATATTAGAATGATTTCTGAAGGATCATGTGACACTGAAGACTGGAGTAATGATGCTGAAAATTCAGCTTTGCATCACAGGAATAAATTACACTTTGAAATATATTAAATATCATATATATATATAAAAAGAATAATTTTTTAAATAGTCATAATATTACACAATATTTGCGGTTTTACGGTATTTTTGATCAAATAAATAGTTCTAAATGTGTGTGTGTGTGTGTGTGTGTGTGTGTGTGTGTGTGTGTGTGTGTGTGTGTGTGTGTGTGTGTGTGTGTGTGTGTGTGTGTGTGTGTGTGTGTGTGTGTGTGTGTGTGTCTGTGTGTGTGTGTGTGTGTGTGTGTGTGTGTGTGTGTGTGTGTGTGTGTGTGTGTGTGTGTGTGTGTGTGTGTGTGTGTGTGTGTGTGTGTGTGTGTGTGTGTGTGTGTGTGTGTGTGTGTGTGTGTGTGTGTGTGTGTGTGTGTGTGTGTGTGTGTGTGTGTGTGTGTGTGTGTGTGTGTGTGTGTGTGTGTGTATGTGTGTGAGAGAGAGTACCTGTGTGCCATCATCAAATGTGACTGTGTGATGACCGTATAATTGAGATGTTTTATCCTTTTCGTCATTGGAAAATAAAACTGGGCCAAGCTAGACGTACCATTGGATGTAAAGTGATCCAAGCTTGTGACAGCAGTAGAGTTTAGTTTGTTCTTGGCCGGTGGGACACGGTCTTGATTCTCATGCTTGCTTGGCCACTAGCACTGAAATTGGAGAAATACAGTCCCAATGGGTTTATCAGAATGATAAGCCATTGAGACATTTGAGTGCCCAACCTTGATGACATTTCTGGGAGGACAAGGAGAAATGTTGTGAGAAGTCACGTGTGTGTAAATCATGAGATGAAGACTATGTCCTAGATTTTTATTTTTGTTTAATTTTATTTAATTTTATTTATTATTGTATTGTATTTTATTGTATTTTATTTTTATTATTCATTTCATTTAATCTTATTATTCCTTTGTGTGTTATGATAAACACAACAAAACCCTGCATAAAATTAATTTAAAAATCTTAATTTTAAGACTTGATAAAAATACAGATTTTAAGACTAGATAAAGAAAATATTTAAGACGTTAAGCTGGTCAGTGATTTATTATTCCTTTGAAATAATGACTGTTTCATTTTTTAATTACAACACAATTTTGACATTTAGAAGTTATGAGAGCTAGACTGTAAAAACTATTTTTCAAAAAATAGTTGTAAATAAAACAAAAATTATTGGAGTATGTTTACAAGGAAATACTATTTCAGTCAGTTTAATTCAATGTGTAATCGCCGTTTCTTTGTAATTACTTGTGAAATGTACTAATAACTTAACCAGTTGTTTTTCAGTGTACTTTAAAAACAGCAAAGACATATTTTTTTGGTGTGTGATTGAAGCTTAATCACTGCTGCGTTTCCACAGAGAATTCCTGCATACTCTAGGTCTGTCACATCATAAAGCAGTGACATGAGTATGATTTCACATAATCAGAAAGAGCAGAATAGCTGTTGTTAAGGGTGGTTAGTAATGCCAGAGGTCACATGAGGGGAGAGCGGGGACACTGCCATGGCCATAACATTGCTGGAGTCCTTTCTTAGCATCAGTGCCGTGTTAGCAGAATTCGCCTGACGCTGTTGATCTTGAAATGGTTTTGCTTTCCTCATTAAATGTTTAAGAATAGGGTTTGAGGCCAGCAGCTATAGATCAGAATACGCACATGAAGTATTTCGCTCCAGCACGTTGCAATCACACAGGGTGAGGACGCTAGACAAGAGGCGATCATAAGCGTCAGGGTGTTGAAGTGTGCCGGAGTACAAGCGAGATATGACTCCACGAGAGAGGGAAAAAAAGACACGAGAACACAACGTGTGCATGCAAAAGAGAACAAGAAGATAGAGAGAGACTTTAGTAATAGCTGTCTGTGTCCGGGGCTCTTAAAAACCCCATTATGGCGTCCCTTTATCAGAGCTACGAGTGGTTTTATGACAGGCCGCTGGATGAACGGTACTGTATTTCATATCTGAGAGAGAGCGGTCGGGGCTGCGCGCCCCAGCGGCGGCGGGGTGATGGGATAGTGTAGTGCCCACTTGTAGCTGTGACAACGTGTTGTCATGAACACTGTTGTAATGCTTGCTCAAAAAAGCTCCTGTCTTGAACAAGCGGACACATTATTCATTGTTAGTCATCTCTGAACACTGAACTGATTCGTAGATCTGGTATTCTTTAGCACTGTTTCCCTACAGTCAGTTTTTTTAGTTGCATCACTTTTACTTTCTAATTGTTATCCACTAAAGTCTCCAAAATTACAGTTATGTGGCTTTGAGCTTTGAGGCTAACTATACGCTTGTATACTCTTAAAAGTTGATGACTGTTCTCGTTTGTGCTCTAAGTTTTTCTCTTGACCAAAAATATTGATGACTCAAGTTGGACTACAGATTTTTGTCCAATCAAATGTTGTCTAGAATGAAAATGTTCCTTCTCTGCCAACTGACTACAAAGTAGCAAATCCTTGTTAATGGCAATGATTATTGATAATTATTGACCATGATAATTCAAGTCTATTAAATACTACTGTTCAAGTTTGGGGTTTGTAATTTGTTTTTAAATAAATCTATTTTGAGGCTTACCGAGGCTGTATTTATTTGATTTAAAAAAAAAATCAATAAAAACAGCAATATTATAAAATATTATGACAATTTTAAATAAGAGTTTTCTATTTAAATATATTGTAAAATGTGATTTATTTCTGTGATGCAAAGCTAAATTGTTTTCAGTATTATCACTCCAGTCTTCAGTGTCACATGATCCTTCAGAAATAATTATTATATGCTGATTTGCTGCTCAAGAAACATTTCTTATCATTATCAATGTTAAAAACGTTTCAATCAATCAACGTTTTAAAAACAATCAATGTTGTGGAAACCATGAAATTATTTTCAAGATTATTTGATAAACAGAAAGTTCAAAGAACAGCATTTATTGAAATTATTAAATAGAGTTTTTTTTAACAGTGCAACTGCCTTTACTGTCATTTTGATCAATTTATTGGGTCCTTGCTAAATTAGTATTCATTTATTTTTTTAAAACGTATTGTTTCTCTTAACATTTCACTGGGCTAACAGCTGCTCCCGAACAGAATGTAGATTTTCTTATTTGTGAGACTGAGAATGTGCGAGAGGCTCATAAACATGGCCTGCCGTCGGTCCTCCACATGATATGGTACATCAGCACCTCTCCACAAACATCCTGTTTCTAAACCTCCCCTTGACCTCCCTTTGAAATGGTACATGGCACTGGAGCCAAAGGCCTAAAGCCGTGCAACGTTGTTTCCGGAAAAGAATAGCCTGATGCTGGAGTGACTCTTGTTCCTGTGAGACAGTGTTGTGTTGCTCACCTCCTGCTGTAGACCTCCACCCCGCTGCTCTGATCTACCCTCTCTCATGTGGCAAATGTTCCTGTGGCTCAGTGGTAGAGCATTGCGTTAGCAGCACAAAAGGTTGTGGGTTCAATTCCCAGGAACACACATACTGATAAAAGAAAAATGTATAGCCTGAATGCACTTTAAGTCGCTTTGGATAAAAGCATCTGCTAAATGCATAAATGTAAATGTCCTGGAGATTTTGTACATTTGGTAAAGTCAATTATATGTTTTTCTTATCTGCTATATGCTCAAAGAAGCTCTGCTGCGTAGAAATATGGGTATTTTTGTCTCAGTGGCTGAAGTTAATCCCACTGGTCACAATAGTCAAGTCAAGTCACCTTTATTTATATAGCGCTTTTAACAATACAAATTGTGTCAAAGCCACTGCACAATATCAAAATAGGAAAATAGTGTATCACTAATGTAAAATGACAAGATTAAATGGCCATTTTTCAGCTAAAGGCATTTCATTATTGAATTCAGTGATGTCATCGTCCAGCTTAGTTCAGTTTAAATAGTATCTGTGCAATCAAGTCGATGATATTGCTGGAAATGAAGTGTCCCCAACTAAGCAAGCCAGAGGCGACAACGGCAAGGAGCCAAAACTCCATCGGTGACAGAACGGAGAAAAAAACCTTGGGAGAAACCAGGCTCAGTCGGGGGGCCAGTTCCCCTCCGGCCAGACGAACCAGTAGTTTGTTCCAACTGCAGCAAAGTCAGATTGTAAGGGCTCCACTGGTTCCAGAGGTCTTTTCCCGATGGCTGTCTAGGTAACGAGGTCCTCACTGAGGATCTGTCTCTGGGGCTCATCTAGGTGCCCTGGACTCCGCTGACGTTCAGAGCTGTAGAGGTTGTCTCTAGGTGCTGATCCACCATCTGATCTGGATACGGACTGGATCTGGTGACTGCAGTGATCATCTGGGCTGGATAAGGACTGGATCGGGTGGCTACGGTGACCTCGGAATAAGAAAGAAAAAGACTAATATTAGCGTAGAAGTCAATCTTCTTACGATGTAACAAGTACATCGTGTTTTATGGGAAGTGTTCCCGGTTTCCGGTTACCTAATTAATGCAACCTAACAATCCTTTAATGGATTTGAATATTAGAAGCGTATTAGTGTGTTATGTGTACGCCAGGTTAAAGAGATGGGTCTTTAATCTAGATTTAAACTGACAGAGTGTGTCTGCCTCCCGAACAGTGTTAGTTAGATTGTTCCAGAGTTTGGGAGCTAAATAGAAAAAGGATCTGCCGCCGGCAGTTGATTTTGATATTCTAGGTATTATCAAATGGCCAGAGTTTTGAGATCGTAGCGGACGTGGAGGACTATAATGCGATAAGAGCTCGCTCAAGTACTGAGGAGCTAAGCCATTCAGGGCTTTATAAATAATTAACAAGATTTTAAAATCTATACAATGTTTAATAGGGAGCCAGTGCAGTGTTGACAGAACCGGGCTAATGTGGTCATACTTCCTGGTTCTAGTCAGAACTCTAGCAGCTGCATTTTGAACCATCTGTAGTTTGTTTATTAAGCATGCAGAATAACCACCTAATAAAGCATTACAATAATCTAACCTTGAGGTCATAAACGCATGAATTAACATTTCTGCATTTGACATTGAGAGCATAGGTCTCAGTTTAGATATATTTCTAAGATGAAAAAATGCAGTTTTACAAATGCTAAAAACGTGGCTGTCAAAAGAGAGATTGCTATCAAATAGCACACCTAGGTTCCTGACTGATGATGGAGAATCGAGAGAGCAGCCATCAAGTGTTAGACAGTGTTCTAGGTTATTACTTTTGTGGTTTTTAGGTCAGATAATTAACACCTCTGTTTTTTCATAATTTAGTAGTAAGAAATTATTCGTCATACAGTTTTTATATCGACTATGCATTCCATAAGTTTCTCCATTTGTTGAGAGCTGAGTATCATCAGCATAACAGTGAAAGCTAACCCCATGTTTCCTGATGATATTTCTCAAGGGTAACATGTAAAGCGTGAAAAACGGCCCTAGTACTTAACCTTAAGGTACTCCATACTTGTGATCGATATGATACCTCTTCATTCACTGCTACGAATTGATGGCGGTCAGATAAGTATGATTTGAACCATTTTAATGCACTTCCACTAATGCCAACAAATGTTTAAAGTCTATTCAAAAGAATGTTGTGATCGATAGTGTCGAACGCAGCGCTAAGATCCAGGAGCACTAATAGAGAGATACAACCATGATCAGATGATAAGAGCAGGTAATTTGTCACTCTAATGAGAGCAGTCTCAGTACTATGAGATGGTCTAAATCCTGACTGGAAATCCTCACAGATATCATTTTTCTCTAAGAAGGAATATAATTGTGAGGATGCTACCCTTTCTAGTATCTTTGACAGAAAAGGGAGATTCGAGATCAGTCTGTAATTAACTAGATCTTTGGGGTCAAGTTGTGTTTTTTTAATGACAGGCTTAATAACAGCCAATTTAAAGGTTTTGGGACATACCCTAATGACAATGACAAATTAATAATAGCCAAAAGAGGATCTATGACTTCTGGAAGCACCTCTTTTAGTAGTTTAGATAGAAAAGGGTCTAACATACATGTTGTTGGTTTAGCTGATTTAACAAGTTTGTACAATTCTTCCTCTCCTATAGTAGAGAATGAGTGGAATTGTTCCTCAGGGGATCTATAGTGCACAATTTGATGTGATACTGCAGCTGGCGGCTGCATGGTTACAGTTTGATCTCTAATAGTATGGATTTTGGAAGTAAAATAGTTCATAAAGTCATTACTGCTGTGCTGTTGGGAAATGTCAACACCAGATGATGTTTTATTTTGTGTAAATTTTGCCACTGTATTGAATAAATACCTGGGGTTATGTTTGTTTTCTTCTAAAAGAGACGAAAAGTAATCAGATCTAGCAGTTTCTAATGCTTTTCTGTAGGATGGGGTACTTTCCCGCCAAGCAATACGAAATACCTCTAGTTTTGTTTTCCTCCAGCTGCGCTCCATTTTCCGGGCTGCTCTCTTTAGGGCTTGAGTGTGCTCATTATACCACGGTGTTGGACTCTTTTCCTTAATCTTCCTTAAGCGTAAAGGACCAACCGTATCTAAAGTGGTAGAAAAGAGAGAATCCATAGTTTCTGTTACATCAAGTTTTTCTGCACTGTTGGATGTGCTGAGGAATTGAGATAAATCAGGAAGATTACTAACAAAGCGGTCTTTTGTGGTAGAAGTGATGGTTCTACCATATTTGTAAGAAGGAGTTGAATTTACAGCTTTAGCTATATGGAGTTTACACATGACTAGATAGTGATCTGATATATCATCGCTTTGCTGAAGAACTTATACACCATTAACATCAATTCCATGTGACAATATTAAATCTAAAGTATGATTTCGTCAATGAGTAGGTCCTGACACGTGTTGTCTAACTCCGATAGAGTTCAGAATGTCTATGAATACTGATCCTAATGGATCTTTTTCATTATCAACGTGGATATTAAAATCACCCACAATTAAGACTTTATCTGCAGCCAGCACTAACTATGATAGAAAATCACAAAATTATTTAATAAAGTCTGTATGGTGCCCTGGTGGCCTGTGTACAGTAGCCAGTACAAACATCACAGAAGATGTATCATTAATACTTTTTTCTCTAGATATTGTTATGTGAAGCACCATTACTTCAAAGGAGTTATACTTAAAGCCTGTCTTCTGAGAAATACTGAGAGTATTGCTATAAATTGTAGCAACACCTCCCCTTTTGCCTTTTGGATGCAGCTCATTTTTATAACAGTAATCTTGGGGGGCAGACTCGTTTAAAATAATGTATTCATCCGGTTTTAGCCAGGTTTCTGTCAAACAGAGCACATCTAGTTTATGATCAGTGATCATATCATTTACAAAAAGCGCTTTCGTAGAAAGGGACCTGATATTCAATAAGCCAAGCTTTATCATTTGTTTCTCTGTGTTATAGACATTTTTTCATTTGTTGAACATCAATTAAGGTGTTACTCATAAACTGGTTTGGACATTTTTTGTATTTTCTAGTTCGGGGAACAAACACAGTCTCTATGGTGTGATATCTAGGTGAAAGGGTCTCTATGTGCTGAGAATTAACTGACTTCTGTTACGTGAGGCGGCTAGCAGACGGTCGGTTTAGCCAGTCTGTCTGCTTCCTGACCTGGGCCCCAGTAAGTCAAGTACGAACTCTAAGACTATGTGCCATATTTCTAGAGAGAAGAGCGACCATATAGTGATCGTTTGATAGTGACCATAAAAAAACGTTTTTTTTTTTTTTATAAAGCTCTAAAAACCTGACTTACTGATGTATTAGTGCACTTCCTGCAAATAAATAAAGAGTCTCAATTAAATATATGCAGTTTCACATGATTAGTGCAAATTTTCACATGACCAGAGCAGTTTATTTCCTGTTTGCACCTTGAGAAGATGATGACTGCATCAAAGCACCAAAATGAGAGGCTAGTAAAGTATGTTAACATAAAGATATGACAAAGCTTTTTGGTACACATTATCTTTAGGGTGTATAGTATTACTGTATGCATTTGCATATATTCAGTTTTGTTGAGTGTAGTCATAGAGTGAGTAAACATGTTGATGGTCACGACAGTGACCAGTGGGATAACAGTCAACATAGGTGTATACAATCAGTGGCATAGCAAGTCAGTCCTGGGCCCATATGCAAAAAAATTGTACGGGCCCCCCAAATTATATGGGTTCCAACTCGGTTAACTTGTTGATTTTTCTGACGTAAATAACGTTACGTGACTATTCACAAGCTGTTTTAAATACGGTATAAATGCTTGGAAATAATTACTGAAAATAAAACATTTTCAAGTCTATTCATTGCACGCAACTTGACGAAAGCCACCCAATAATCCCAATAAGCTTTGTGCTTTTTTACTATAACACAAAGTCTCATCCTTCTGTAAATTTTAAGAACAGATACAGACAATAAATGTGTTTTGCACTCTTTTATTTGTTGTGAGGTAACTACATTTGCCTCAGTTCAAGCAACATGTGAATCAATTATATTTTCCTCTTTAATATTTGCAGCACGAAATAAACATGAATAAATATTTGAATGCATATTGAAATTTTATACAAATGAATGTCTCATGAAATCGTTTCAAAAACTATAAGCCTACGTTTTATTGCTGTTTTCTTATTAAGAATGACAGGTTGGATGCTTCAGGCTTTTTTTTCAGAGTGTTTCACATTAACTTCACGCAATATAACATGATTTTATTATAGAAATTTTGTCTTTAATCTCAAAATCAGTTTTATAGCGAAACAAACTATGTGTTTTTCAAGCTCTTGTGTGGCGTGACAGATCGCTGTATTTATGTGAATCAATTAAAATTATTGTGAAAATTCCACCACCTACTACTCAAAAGGCTTATACTACCAAAATATTAGGCTATAACTTTAATCTTTATTGTTGAAACTTTTCGACTTTATTCTCGTAGTATTCCGACTTTATTCTCGTAGTATTTCGACTTTACTCTTGTAGTATTTCAACTTTACTCTTATAGTATTTCGACTTTATTCTCGTAGTATTTCGACTTTATTCTCGTAGTATTTCGACTTTACTCTTGTAGTATTTCAACTTTACTCTCGTAGTATTTCGACTTTATTCTCGTAGTATTTCGACTTTATTCTCGTAGTATTTCGACTTTATTCTTTATTCTCGTAGTATTTCGACTTTATTCTCGTAGTATTTCGACTTTATTCTCGTAGTATTTCGACTTTATTCTCGTAGTATTTCGACTTTATTCTCGTAGTATTTCGACTTTACTCTTGTAGTATTTCGACTTTATTCTCGTAGTATTTCGACTTTATTCTTGTAGTATTTCGACTTTACTCTTGTAGTATTTCGACTTTATTCTCGTAGTATTTCGACTTTATTCTCGTAGTATTTCGACTTTATTCTCGTAGTATTTCGACTTTATTCTCGTAGTATTTCGACTTTATTCTCGTAGTATTTCGACTTTATTCTCGTAGTATTTCGACTTTATTCTCGTAGTATTTCGACTTTATTCTCGTAGTATTTCGACTTTCTTGTAGTATCGACTGTATTCTCGACTTTATTCTCGTAGTATTTCGACTTTATTCTCGTAGTATTTCGACTTTAGTAGTATTTCGACTTTATTCTCGTAGTATTTCGACTTTATTCTCGACTTTATTCTCGTAGTATTTCGAAGTACTTTATTCTCGACTTTATTCTCAAAATATTTCGACTTTATTCTCGTAGTATTTCGACTTTATTCTCGTAGTATTTCGACTTTATTCTCGTAGTATTTCGACTTTATTCTCGTAGTATTTCAACTTTATTCTCGTAGTATTTCGACTTTATTCTCGTAGTATTTCGACTTTATTCTTATTTCGACTTTATTCTCGTAGTATTTCTACTTTATTCTCGTAGTATTTCGACTTTATTCTCGTATTTCGACTTTATTCGTAGTAGTATTCTTTATTCTCGTACTTTATTCTCGTACTTTATTCTCGTAGTATTTCGTATTTCGACTTTATTCTCGTAGTATTTCGACTTTATCTCGTAGTATTTCGACTTTATTCTCAAAAAATGTAGACTTTATTCTCGTAGTATTTCAACTTTACTCTTGTTGTATTTTCTACTTTATTCTCGTAGTATTTCGACTTTATTCTCGAAGTATTTCGACTTTATTCTCGTAGTATTTCGACTTTGTTCTCGTAGTATTTCGACTTTGTTCTCGTAGTATTTCGACTTTGTTCTCGTAGTATTTCGACTTTATTCTCGTAGTATTCGACTTTGTATTTTCGACTTTATTCTCGTAGTATTTCGACTTTATTCTCGTAGTATTTCAACTTTATTCTCAAAATATTACGACTTTAATCTCGTAATCTTAGATTTTGTTCTTTTTATTTTAACGAGGCACTAAAATGCCGTCGTAGTGTCAAGGGGAAGAGAGAGAGAGAATAAAGACACGGTCTTGGGTCGGACTCGAGGGGAGAATTCTGATAAGCAGTTGGACAAGGACTGGGCCCATGCAAGGCTTTATATTCATCCCCCCTCGGCTCTGCGGGCCTCCAATCTGCCCGGGCCCTTATGTATCTGCATACCCAGACTCTACGCCACTGTATACAATACAAATACAATTGCAGTTGCTAGTGAAAATTACCATAAAACACACATACAAAAAAAATTTTTTTTAAATAATTATTCATTATTTCAAAGGGTTACTAATGACACACCATTTTGATATTTTCATGTCTGGGAAAAAATGGGATTAAATGGGTTAAAATTAAAATATTTCATTCATTTTTTCCCACCAGGCCATTTATTTTTGCTATTTTTCCAAATGCATTTTTTGAGTTACCTTTGTCTCAGACCCAGACTTTAAATTGAGATACAAAAATCCATCATAAAAAATATAAATTCTAACATTTATTAAAACTAATAAAGTTAAAACTGAAATAATAATACAATTAAAACTTGAACAAATAAATCATAAAAACAGTTATTTATATATTAGAAATTAATGTCAGTTTGTGTATGTAGTTTGTTCCATCAGGTTTGTGTGTTTTTGTTTGAACTGATATTTACAAAAGTCTTAATTGTGTTTTTAATTGTGTATATTTATGATACGTACTGTAAAATGCTAGCTATGAAATTAATCTTAACAAAGAATTTGGCAAGAAAGCCAATTCCCATTTTTCCCAAATATAGAAAAATTAAAATGTTATTTACATATTAGGAAAATGAAAATGAAATTGTGGTGAAAAATATTGATTAATATAATGATGGCAAAAAGAAAATATATATATAATTATTTTTATATTAATAAATAAAAAAGTATTATGTATGTGTTTTTTAATTGAATTAAGTTTTTATTTAGTAATTGAGTAATTTTATTTTATTATATATAATTTTTACTTCAATTTGTTAGTTATATTTATAGCTTTCCAAAAAAAAAAAAAAAGATCCTAAACAGCTTTTTGAAAAGGCCCTGTAATACGGCACACCACAAGCCGCTACAGACCCAGTTTAGCCTTTCTGCTTGTGTGACTGGTGGCTTTGTCAGCACAGTGAAGAGTCCACGACTAGTGTAAATCCTCATTGACCCTACACTGGCCCTACACAACTCATGCCTTGTTCTGCCGGGTGAAAACACTTGTTGAACATGTTGCCATCTGGAACTTCACTCCTGTCTGTTTATTGTCAGGTTGGATGTATCATATTTTCTGACTTTAATGGCCTGTTTGGATTGCGTCTGTGTCAGGGAGACGCTAGTTCTCAGGTCTCACATCGGGCCCCCTGCTTCACAGTATATGGTGTGTAGTGATTCTGCTCAAGCAGAAACCGTGTCTCTGATCTGCTGACTGTGAGCCTTGGTGGCCCGGTTGGCTGTCACCAAGTCTGACAAAATCCATTAAAAACCATTGATGGGTCGTTCTGTGTGTCCCGTTCCTTTACGAGATCAAATAAAATTATGACATGAGCTAGGTAACATGATCTCCAACTTTAAAAATTGTGATAAAAAATTATAATGTGTGTGTGTATATATATATATGAAATTAGTACTTACTATTCAGTAGAGAAGCATTGATAAAGTAATGATGTGACAAAATATTTATATTTATAAGCTAAAGCTGATCTTTTTCACTTTCTGTCATCATCAATCTTAAAAAAACAACACATTGTAATTACATTTTATATTTTATTTTGCTATTTTAATATTGTTTAATATAAAAATATTTTGTTTACTTTATTTTATATGTTATTATACATTATTTATATTAATACTTTATATACTGTGTAAATATATATATATTATATTGTATTATAGTTTATTTTATATTCTTGTGTGTGTGTGTGTGTGTGTGTGTGTGTGTGTGTGTGTTTGTGTGTGTGTGTGTGTGTGTGTGTGTGTGTGTGTGTGTGTGTGTGTGTGTGTGTGTGTGTGTGTGTGTGTGTGTGTGTGTGTGTGTGTGTGTGTGTGTGTGTGTGTGTGTGTGTGTGTGTGTGTGTGTGTGTGTGTGTGTGTGTGTATACAGTATGCATATATATATATATATATATATAGACAGAGAGATTTGCTATATTGTTAGATAAGGCTTGTGAATTTATAAAAAAAATTGATTGAACTTATTAAATATGGCAATTAACTAATTTAAAATGACAATATTTTATAATAAATGCCCCCAAATGAGGATAAATCAGAGACATTACTTTGGCGGGCGAACATTGCTTGAAAATATATATCTATAATGAGGACATGAAAATGCACTGGTACTGCATAACAGGGATGACCGCCTCTCTCTTGTTGCCCTGGTCTCTCTGAGAGTGAGAGATGAAGAACGGGAGACAGAAAGCACAAACACAAGTGTGCGTGATCAGAAGAAGACCAGTTTGGCGCAGTGAAGCCCAATAGTTGTGGGAAAATATCAGCTGTCATTCATCTCTGGCAGCCGAGATGAAAAATAACCTGACAGGAGCGTGTTTGGAAGAGGGAACAGTTGAGGTGGCTTGCAGTCCAGTACATGTAACCCAATCTAACGGGTTTACAGTCCTCTCGAAGGCTCTGTCCCAAATGGAGCATTTGATGTGCACTTGCAATCCTGCAAGTCTGAGAAGTTCACAAGACTGTAGGGTGTCCCGTTTGACATTTTAGGCTTTAGAAGGGCAGTATGTGTCCTTGATGTGGCCATTTACCAACCCCACACTGGTGTGTGGACTCACAGGAAGAGCGAAAGAACTCATTTGAAGAGGGGACAAACTTACATTTTCAGCTTGTGTAGTGAATCTGTTGTGTATAGTGTGAAGTCCTGATAAAAGATAAGAAGAACAGGAAGAATATGTTTAAGTGTATGTATCTAGTTATCTGAATACTGAGATTTGTATACACACACTCACACACTTATATTTGTGACCCTGGACCACAAAACCAGTCTTAAGTGTCAATTTTTCGAAATTGAGATTTATACATCATCTGAATAAATAAACTTTCCATTGATGTATGGTTTGTTAGGATCTGACAATATTTGGCAGAGATACAACTATTTAAAAATCTGGAATCTGAGGGTGCAAAAAAAATCTAAATACTGAGAAAATAGCCTTTAAAGCTTTAAATAAAGTTCTTAGCAATGCATATTACTAAACAAAAATGAAGTTTTGATATATTTACGGTAAGAAATTTACAAAATATCTTAATGGAACATGATCTTTAGTTAATATTCTAATGATTTTTGGCATAAAAGAAAAATCGATCATTTTGATCCATACAATGTATTTTTGGCTATTGCTACAAATATACCCCAGCGACTTAAGACTGGTTTTGTGCTCCAGGGTCACATATATCAAAAGTCACAGTAAAAAAAAAATTATAATGCTGCTAAGTATTTCTTTTTGTATGTTTATACAAAAATATTAAGCAGCACAACTGTTCAATGTGATTGTCCCACTTCAAGCCCTGAGAAATTGTGGTGCCCAGGAATCTGAATGACTCCACTGCAGTCACAGTGCTGTTCATGACCTCCTGAAGTCCACGGTCATCTCCACAGTTTTGAGCGTGTTAAGCTCCAGGTTGTTAAGACTGATGGTTAGCGAGTCGGATCGTAATCGAAAGGTTGCAAGTTTGAATCTCGGGCCGGCAGGAATTGTAGGTGGGGGAGTGAATGTACAGCGCTCTCTGCACCCTCAATACCACGACTGAGGTGCCCTTGAGCAAGGCACCGAACCCCCAACTGCTCCCCGGAGCATAAATGGCTGCCCACTGCTCCAGGTGTGTGTTCACTGCTCTGTGTGTGCACCTTGGATGGGTTAAATGCAGAGCACAAATTCCGAGTATGGGGCAGCATACTTGGTCGTATGTCACGTCACTTTCACTTACATGCAGATGGACAGAAAATTGTCCATGTTGGTAACAACCCTGTTTGTATATCAGGGACGTTTCCTCTGAGGAGTTTTCCTCTGCCTCCTCAAAATATTGGATAAGAAAAAAATTCATAGTACAAAAATAAAACAATGCCAGTATTACAAAACCTAACATTAAAAAGTGTATAATTTACTTATTTTCTAAATAAACATTGTTCAACAGCGACACCAGCAGGTAAAGTCTCTCTTGTCTCCCCTGAGCCCATTGAGTTTTAACAGACCCTCTAAAGCAGGTAGGGGAAAACTCAGTCCTGGAGGGCCGTTGTCCCTGCAGAGTTTAGCTCCAACCCTGATCAAACACACCTGAACACGCTAATCAGTATCTTCAGGATTACTAGATGAGTTTGATCAGGGTTGGAGCTAAACTCTGCATGGATACCAGCCCTCCAGGACTGAATTTCCCCAGTTTGGTCTGGGGTTTGATGAGAATGAATGGGGGAAAGTCACGAGAGAGGAGGCAATGCCTCCATCGTGATATGATTGGATTATGACTGGTTATGGTCGGCTGTGATTGGTTCATCAAATCCTGCCTCTTGTGTTTGTGTGTGTTCCACATTCGTGAATCAGTCTGAATGAACAATATAATGGTGTTAATGGGACAACTCATTTAAAAAGTAAGTAAACAACTCACATGCTTAGATATAACCACTTTGTTACGTCAAAATAAGACTTGAAAAGGCCTGAAAACAAGATATGTGGGAGCTGTTAGTGAGTAATCAGCTTGGTGAAATTTAAAGTAAATCTTCGCGTCTGTGACCAATATTTACCGAGCTTAAAGGGGTCATTTGACGTTGCTAAAAATAACATTATTTTGTGTATTTGGTGTAATGCAATGTGTTTATATATATATTGTTGCTCCTCTATGCCCTGCCTTTCTGAAACGCGAGGCATGCTCTGATTGGCCTGCTATCCAGTGCATTGTGATTGGCCGAATACCTCAAGCATAAGACGGAAATGTTACGCCCCCTTACTGTATTGTGATGCTGTGTCCCAGCACAACGACATAAAAACAATAAAACTCACTATAAACAAGGCATTTATAGTGGGGGCACTATAGTGGGGACATAATGACTGATTATAATGACTTATACTGTCTTTTTACACGTTGCGTTGCATCGCGCCGCGTAAACATTACCATGTCTGCATTTGTGATCGAAGAAACGACAAACAACAAGTGCTACTCTACACTGCTCAAAACTCGCGTTTGAATCGTCAGTGACAAATTCTTTAAATAAGAAAACATACTTACTCAGTGAGTCAGAAGCGCCAGACTTGTTGGAATTGCCCCACTTTATAGAAACAGCCTTTGTGCAAGCCAGCGTTGTAGGCTACTCTTCCAGGTTCAGGAAATAGTCCTCCGTAAAATGTGCTGCACACACTCTAATATTTGGGTTGAACTGTTCTGGAACAGTGTTGTAAATACAACTTAACCACTGATTTCTAGTTGTGTCCTCTTTTGGAAGCCCAAACAAAGTACTTTCGCTTTCACAATGAAACACAGCGTCTCCAGGACATGGCGCCGGCGGCAGCAACAATACTACAGCGAGAATAAAATCACGCCCCCTTTCTTTGCGTGTACGTTTGGGCAGTGTTTTGCTAATATTCCCACACCGTGACGTAGACATGTGGGGGCGTGTTTGAATCAGCCGTTTTAGGGGGGCGTGGCAGAGTCATAACTTTGATAAAGAATATCTCTTTGGTTTTGAGACTTTAGTATTTGCAACTTCAGGGATCTTATCTATGCACAAACAACTTGTAACACTCCAAAGAGAAAGAAAACTTTGAAATCGCATCATATGACCCCTTCAACTGATGATCCAAAAATTAAAAAAATAGGTAAATATTAAAAAGAATAGCTGAACATAAGTTCACAAATAAAATATATTGTTAAAATTGTTACTTCCTTGAGTTATTATTTTTGAATAAATGTAAAAGGCTTAAAAACAGTAACTTGATGATATTCTGGGCTTTAATAAATAGAATATTGTTAATGTAAAAATAAAAAAATTTTTTTTTTTGGTGGTGGCAGTGAGGCAGGTGGGCGGTGAGGAATTTAGCAGGAGGCGGGGCTTGTTTATCGGCACAATGTAAGCGAGCAAACACACGGCAGGAATGAGTGGAGTCACCAGTAACCCAACGCCGTACGGGGTGATGGTCTACAGCAGCTGCTGAGGTACCGCATGAGTCCTCGACTTCGGTCCCTCCCAACTTCAGAGCGACGCTCTAAATCATAACAAATTAAATAAATTCACTGTAGCACAGTCTCAAGAACCCAAACACCTGTTTGCCAGGGGGTGACATCTATATGAATCACCGGCAGGCGTGCCGAGCATAATAGGCCTCATTATAAACTGTAGGTCGTATCACATTCCTGTCAGAACAGGTGAGTCTGTGTTATTTAACAGCAGAATGACCCAAGCTCGCCTTTGGCTCCTGACCAGCGCTTTAAGGAGTGGCATAAACACAGGTCTCAACACCCAGCACATGGACCAGTGAGCAGTTTCCAAAGTGTGTCAAAGAACATCCATGTGTTTTCTAAGTACATTCGATGGGTTTTTGGGTTTATTTAGTAAAAAATGTCTACACAGATATTCTCTTGGCCAAATAGTGGACATTATGGAATAGGCAATACACCATTGCCAGCGTAGCATAATGGTTCATAAAAACAATGCGAGAATAATGTTCAATGTTTAAAAACAAATCTTCCAGTCGACAAAAACTCCATAAATCAGTTTTGAAAATTACATATGATCTAGGACACTGCACGACATTAAAGGGGCACTATATATGTCCCACAAAGCTTTGTTTTCATATGCATACAATTCAATGACATCTACCCTGACTGAGGTCTACTGTATGTAGGTTGCAATAATGCTCATGATTATACACAAATTGCAGAATAATTGCAAAAATTGCATTCTGTTGTTAAAATTGTGATTTATTTTATTATGACCCACTTAGAAACACAGAATGACTAGGTGGAATGCACAACATGGCAGCTGTTTTGGTATTGTATTAGTCAATAAATTAGACTTTTCCATTTTTTTATAAAATAAGCTATTTTTATACTATAGTCCACTGAACATGTGGAGTAAATTATTTCTCCAAAATAATTAGAATGTTAATTTCTCCATTTAACTCTATGTATTATTTTCTAATGGTTCATACTAGGTCTGCATTTGTTAAATTATTATCGGATTGAAATTATTATTTTCTAAGTTGTTTTCTAAGTTGGTTTAAAATAAAAAAGCAGCAATTTTCTTTTTTTGTAATCAGCCTCACATTAATATCTAATATCGGTTGTTGGCTTCAAAATATAAATGATTGGTAAATTGACCAAAAATTTTTATATCACATCCCTAAAAATCTTTTAATGTTTTCTACCCAATGTTTAGAGATGAAATATAATCTATTTATTGTATCAAGGCAAAATTGTTACTTAAAGGAATAGTTCACCCAAACATGAAAATGTTGTCATCACTTACTCACCCTCATGTTGTTCCAAACCTGTATGAATTTATTTCTTATGCTGAACACAAAATAATACATTTTGAAGAACCAAACAGTTGTTGGTCCCCAATGACTTCTATAGTAGGCAAATAAATACTATGGAAGTCAATGGGGACCACCGTCTGTTTGATTTCCAGCATTCTTCAAAATATTTTATTTTATGTTCAACATATGAAAGAAACTCATACAGGTTTGAAACGACATAAGGGCGAGTAAGTGATAACACAATGTACATTTTTAAGGTGAACTATCTCTTTAAGTGTCTCAAACAAAGCTTTGAATATCTTTTAAAAATATTATGGCATTAACACTGCAAAAATAACTTTTTGATCATCACTCCTATAGAGGCTGCCAATCAAACTGAGCCTTGCTGTTTTCAAAATGAATTTAAAAATCCATTTAAATTACAAAATGTAATTTCAAAAACTGTGAAGATGTCAGAAAGGCTGAGATAGTGACCAGCTCCCTGCTGGGTGGATTTGGCACCAAAACACAGCTTCTGGGAAGTTAGCAGTGCTCTCCTCTCCATGTACGTTCATGTGCAGTGAGTCATCGCGAGTCTACAGAAAGACTTGAATACAGCCACTTGAAAAGTGACGCAGTTTTGTTGATTTTTCACATTAAAAACCCAATGATTTCTGTGTACAGGTGCAGAAATGTAAGCGGTCTCGTATCATAACATGGAAAAGTACTCAAACGATGAAAAATGTGAATTATTAGATACGAAAATGGCACTTCTCATCACTGTTTCTTTTCTAAGAAAAGTGAGGGTTGCCTAGAGCAAATCATTTAAAGTGGAAACTTACTCAATTGCAGACAACACAATGAACTCGGCCTCAATCGAATCTTTGTGATCTGAATTATTTTGTGACTGAAAGGGGGCAGGGTCTCATCCCTGGACCCAAAAGTTAAAAAGCGGCCCACAAACCTCAGCACACAGCTGGAGTAACATCCTTCGATTTGTGGAGAGCTTTTAACTGTACGCAGAATTTGGGCACACAGCAGCCATGCCTAAGCGAAAGATAAACCTGATGGAGGTTTGGCGCAGGAATCGTGCTGCTCACCCAAACAGAGCTAAGAACCTAAAACTATGGCCGCGTCAACTGTAAGTTTGAAAAATGTTAAAGCAGGTTACTTGTTTGGTCTGTATACACCACTTGATAGCGAGAGATGCTCATTGTTGTGGAACTCAAACAGTATTTGTTGTGACAGTGCTGTGATTGTAATAGCGCTTTAATTGTGATGTGATGTATAGTTTAGTTAAACTGGAATATTATGCTTAGATTTAGATTTTAGTGTTGTCTTTTATTTTTCTATGTCCTGGAAAAAGAAAGAGCCTTGTATATTATATGACTTCTTGAAATTTTGACTTTATATCTCACATTTCTGAGAAATAAAGTCATCTCACTATATGGCAAGCAAGAGAAACAAAGAAGTGTATATTTGTGTTATTGGAGAAGTTTGGGGTTGGTAAGATTTTTTAATGGCTGCATTTATTTAATCAAAAAATAAAGTAAAAACAGTAATATTGTTAAAAGTTATTATAATTTCAAAAATATATCTTAATGTAAAATGTAATTAATTTATCCGAATTTGAAATAAATACAGTAAAACAGTAATATTGTTAAGAGTTATTATAATTTCAAATGTATTTTCATGTAAAATGTAATTTATTTCTCTGAATTTGAAATAACTCTTTTCTATTATTAATTTTTTATTAGTATTTTCTTTCTATGATGTCAAAGCTGAATTTTCAGCATCACTACTCCAGTTTTCAGTGTCACATGATCCTTCAGAAATCATTCTAATATACTGATTTAATGCTCAAAAGACATTTATTGTTATTATTGTCAATGTTGAAAATTGTTTGTGCTGCTTGATAATACTGGTGAATGCATTTTTTAGGATTCGAATTTCTTATATGAAAAAAAGTTGAAAAGAACAGCAGTTATTTGAAATAGAATGTTATAAAAATCTCAGAATTTTGATCAGTTTAATGCATTGTGATGATATAAAAGTTATTGGTAGTGTATAAAATCGTTGCCCTGGAATTATAAGGTTCTATCTCACATTTTTGTCAAAATTGAGTTATTCACATATTCTTATTCTGTGACAACTTATTTATATTATGTGATGTTTCTTTTGTAAGCTGTGTCCATGTTGGGCTTTTTTAAGAAAACAAATAGGTAGGGCTGTAACTAACGATTATTTTGATAATCGATTAGTTGGCCGGTTATTCTTTAAAAAAACATTTTATACATAGTCTGATAATTATATTCAGAATTACACTCTATTATCCCTTAACAGTTGACTTTTAAGCCTTAATTTAACTTTCAACAACAGATATTCAGCTCTTTTACGCTGAATAGAGTCTTAATTGTCTCCCTCTCTGTGTTCCGTCTGTCTGGTGCGTGTGCACGCGCCCGCCCGGCGCTCATTCGGTATTTTAAACTTAACACAGGCTGTCAGGACGGACCTTTATGCAAAAATGGAAATGTTCGCGTGAATCTGTGACATTTATAGATAAGGATATGACAGTAAACTGAAAGTTTTTGCACTGAGGACGCACACGCTTGTGTCAAAGAGCCTGACAGGGCAAGCCATTACACTAATGCATTAAAATAAAGAATTCTCATGTTTTGGGCAGCTTGGATCACGTAGTTCTTCACTATTTTTAGATGCATTTTGTCGATAGAAATGCGTTATTCAGTGCTGTAATTTGACGCAACCGGCTGAAGTTGGACGTGCACTGTGGGCAGACCCGGCTATTCGATAATGAGAATCGTTGTAGATGATTTTCATTATCAATAATAATCGATTTTTACGATTAGTTGTTGCAGCCCTACAAATAGAGTTCTATCTATAGAACTCTATGGAACACAAACACTTTAAAGCTCAATATCTCAAAACCGCTCAGAATGCAGATAGAACCTTATAACTCCAAGGCGGCGTAACGTCACTTTAACTCTATTTAAAATATCTCAGAATAACCGGTTTTATATTTTACTCATAAAAAACTTTTGTATGTGTGCAGAAATTAAGCTGAGGCGGTAGATGCTATTTATAATATAACATATTAATACATTTTGTCCCTGCAGGGCACAATTGAGAGACCCCGAAGTGGTGGCAGCCCTCCTTCAGCAGAATGTCAAGATGGCGCGTCTACTTCCTCCCACAGGCACCGATGTGTTCCACCCCTTCTCTTTGGAGTCGCTCGCCGAGATCGAGCGGCGGATGGCAGAAGAGGCCGCCGAGCAGGAGCAGATGAAGGCCCAGAATGTCGAGGTACCTGAGGAGGATCTGCCCAAACCCAGCAGTGATTTGGAAGCAGGAAAGGCCCTGCCGTTCATATACGGAGACCCTCCGCCGAATCTCCTCAATGTTCCTCTGGAAGAGTTGGATCCATTCTACAAAGCAAAAAAAGTCAGTGGCAAAAGCGAAATACCAAAGCCCAGATGTCAATACATATTTACAAAACTGGCCTATCAGAACAATATTTATACTACAAGAGATTTTGTGTCCTTTTTTTGTTTTGCAGACATTCATCGTGATCACCAAAGGAAATACAATATACCGATTCAATGCTGAACCTGCATGCTACATACTAAGTCCATTCAGCCCCATTCGACGAGCGGCCATAAGAATACTCATACATTCATATCCTTCAAATAACCCATGAAAATAAATATTATATATAATGTCATTTAATGTATGTATATAAACATATAACAATGTTCTCCCTCTATTCTTTGATTTTCATATATTATTTAGGTTGACATCTTAACTTTGTGTAATGCTTTGACTTCTTGCTTAACTTAGAGCCACAACTCATTCCTTCTAAGTTTTCCTTTACTTCACAGCAAATTATTTAGCTTGTTCATCATGATAACCATCTTGTCAAACTGCGTGTTCATGACGATGGGTGACCCTCCAGCATGGAGCAAAATAGTAGAGTAAGATTTGCACCATGTCTCCAAAATCTATCCCTGCATTCTTTAAATACTCAACACCACCAATGACAACTGATCACAGTTCAGCCATCCATCCATCCATCCATCCATCCATCCATCATCCATCCATCCATCCATCCATCCATCCATCCATCCATCATCATCCATCCATCCATCCATCCATCCATCATCCATCCATCCATCCATCCATCCATCCATCCATCCATCCATCCATCCATCCATCCATCCATCCATCCATCCATCCATCCATCCATCCATCCATCCATCCATCCATCCATCCATCCATCCATCCATCCATCCATCCATCCATCATCCATCCATCCATCCATCCATCCATCCATCCATCCATCCATCCATCCATCCATCCATCCATCCATCCATCCATCCATCCATCCATCATCATCCATCCATCCATCCATCCATCATCCATCCATCCATCCATCCATCATCCATCCATCCATCCATCCATCCATCCATCATCCATCCATCCATCCATCATCCATCCATCCATCCATCCATCAACAATAAAACATCCATCCATCCATCCATCCATCCATCCATCCATCCATCCATCCATCCATCCATCCATCCATCCATCCATCCATCATCCATCCATCCATCCATCCATCCATCCATCCATCCATCCATCCATCCATCATCCATCCATCCATCCATCCATCCATCATCCATCCATCCATCCATCCATCCATCCATCATCCATCCATCCATCCATCCATCCATCCATCCATCCATCCATCCATCCATCCATCCATCCATCCATCCATCCATCCATCCATCCATCCATCCATCCATCATCCATCCATCCATCCATCCATCCATCCATCCATCCATCCATCCATCCATCCATCCATCCATCCATCCATCCATCCATCCATCCATCCATCCATCCATCCATCCATCCATCCATCCATCCATCCATCCATCCATCCATCCATCCATCCATCCATCCATCCATCCCTCCCTGTCATGCTACCTATAATGTTCTGTCTATTTAAAAATATTTTCTAAACTCTGCTTTTCTAGTTAAAAATGAAAGTCACAACAACGTGAATATCAATTCATTTTAATTCTGCTTCCTTAAATTTGAATTACAATTCTCCATTCTCAAAACTAATTTAATTAAAATTCAGGAAAATTAAATGACATTCTTAATTTATTTCTGGCGCACAACCTTGATCTTTAATGCTCTTGAGATAAAACCCACATTAAATGATCTAACTGGCAATGTAAAGTGGAAGTTATTGAGACACATTTATATGCCTTAATTGTTTATTGTGTAATTTGGTCCCTCTTAGGTACGTTTTCACTGGCATCTACACCTTTGAGGCGCTTGTGAAGGTGCTGTCCAGAGGCTTCTGCAAGGGGGATTTCACATTCCTGCGAGATCCGTGGAATTGGCTGGATTTTATGGTCATCTCCATGGCGTAAGTATGACCCTGAATGACTCTAAATGTAAAATCAGAAGTTAAACAAGCCAGTGCAAAGATTTGTTATGGCTCTCAATGTACTGATAAATGTGAAAAATGTGTAAAAAACACAAAAAGTGCTAAATGTTCAATACAAATTTTTGCATTCTAAATATTTCAAATAGTGTTGTGATTAAATGCAAATGGATTGTTCAGAAGAGGATCGGCATGGTTACAGTTTTATTTTTAACAGCAGTTTCCGTAATCAGATGCCATTCCGAATAGTCAGCGTAGTGTGTGACTGACTCAGTTTTTGCTCTGTCAGGGTATGTGGTGCATGAGATAGGTGGGGTCTGGCAACCACATTAGTTAGACACAGAAGCATTGTGAAAATACCCACTCAGATGTCAGAGGTTAAAGGTCAGTTTGTTTACAGCATCACCAAAAGTGTAATGAGGCTGCGCGCAGGTCCCGGTCCTCTGAAGACAGTCCTCCTCAGCTTCTCCATACGTGTCCCCGAGGTCCACCCTCACCTCTTTACAATCATAGCCTGGCTGAATGAAAATGTTTATCCACTTGTAAAGCGAGATCACTTACCAGGCCTATTTTTAGCAGTAAATCTCAGCGTCACACTTCAGAACACTAAAAGGCAGTGGTTTGATTATAGATCTGATGGTGTACGAGGACTTTTGAGATCCCAAGTTGTTATTATTACTCAGAGCCAATCCTCCCTATACGCAGAATACGCAAGCTGCGTAGGGCCCCCGAAACTCCAGGGGGCCCCCTTGCTCCCAAAGATGTTTTAATTTTAGTTTTTGAGTTTTGAGTTTGGCCAGAGAATGATCATTTATTTATTTCTGTCACCCTCTCTACGTAAAAATCAGTCAAATAGTATACGTTTCGCCTTGATCTTTAGTCAAGTGAATCCTCAATATGTAAAATCTGAGTGCAGGATGTTGGATATTTTAGCTTCCAAGCTTAATTTTTAAACTATGAATTTCAGCCAAAGCTTTCTCTCAATATTCTCTCACATTATTTTAGGAAATGTCTCCTGAACTACTTCTACAGAAATTCAGTTGCCTGAAGTTCACAGAAAATGACATGCCGTGATCCAGTTGCCCAACAGGCGTCTCACTTGCTATTGGTCCATAGTATACACATAATGATGCCAATGCCATTTGGCTTCTGTGATCGACTGTTGCACTCAAGCTAAATATAGTCTACACTGAACATATCTCTTACCCCAGCAATTTCTACACTCCTCAGAAGACCATACTTGTGGAGGAAAAACAAAGTGACACTAATAACACGCTGAGACTCTGCTTGAGCAGACTCTTAGAAAAATATGGTTTAAGAAAGTTTACTTCAATAAAAGAGATTCATTTGAATGCACACTTTCTTCAGCCGGAAATATTTCAAAAGAACAACACTAAAAGTTACATAACTCATTTTCATTACAAATGACTAGATGTACAGAAATATATACCCAGACATGTTGGAAGCTGTTGCAATTACTTAAATCTAACATTGACTATTGTCTATTCATGTAATTGCGGAGTTGATAAAAGTGCTCTACTAAATTATATATAATTATATATTTTTTTCTCTATTTAAAATAATAATAATAACAATAATAGTCAATTTTTGGGTAAAAGCCCAAATTGCAAAAAAATCTATGTAATGGATTTCACGTTTTTTTATGTATACAGTGTCAGTGGTATAATTATGAGGTTTTAAAATAATAAGCAGAATAAGTTAATAATAATCCTCTTCACTTCATCCCCAGGTACCTCACAGAGTTTGTGGACTTGGGGAATATATCAGCTCTAAGGACTTTCCGTGTTCTTCGGGCCCTGAAAACAATAACTGTAATTCCAGGTTAATACAGCATGTCATTTCACATGGCTACAGGAAATATGAATGCTGCTCACTTCAAGTCAAAATGTCACATTAATGTTTTTTAGCTGAGATTTTGTTGAACTGCATATTCCAGGTCTTAAAACCATCGTTGGCGCCTTGATTCAGTCGGTGAAGAAACTGGCGGATGTCATGATCCTCACTGTCTTCTGTCTCAGTGTGTTTGCTCTCATTGGCCTGCAACTGTTCATGGGAAATTTGCGGCAAAAGTGTGTCCGGTCTTTTGACTGGAGCAACAGTGATAACCTGACCATGCTCTTCAATCACACAGACATCAATGGCACTGAAGCTGCCAACGGCACATTCAACTTTCAGGAATATATTGAAAATACAGGTGACTTTTTACATCAGTAATATGACATGAAATGTAGCCCACAATTTCCATATGAATTATTAAGAAAACATCTTGTTGCTTACTTTATTTGAACCGTTTTAGTGTTCAGATTCTCCTTGCAGTGGTATTGATTAGTGATTTCCATTCCTTTGCCATAGAAAACTACTACTATGTGCCTGGCCAGTTAGATCCGTTAATTTGTGGGAACAGCTCTGATGCAGGGTATGTTATTCAAATATGATATTTTCTTACTAAGTAATCTTCTAAATCAATTTTGAATTGACACTGTGCATTACCAGCAGCAAGTAGAAATGTCACTTGTATTCAAAGAAGCCGTTTTCAGCAAACTAAGCACATATAAATTGTTGATTAAATTACCTGTTTGCCATTGCTGTTCACAGGAAGTGCCCTGAGGGATACACATGCATGAAAGCTGGCCGAAACCCAAATTATGGCTACACTAGTTATGACAGCTTTGGGTGGGCTTTCTTAGCCCTTTTCCGGCTGATGACTCAAGACTTCTGGGAGAACTTGTTCCAGTTGGTGGGTATATGCATCTTGTTAAAGTCACATTGTTCTTCGCTTTCTTTTATGTGCACTGCAACAAAACCTAAGATTGTCCAATACTTTCAATTCATTTCAGGAAAAAAGCACAGCAAAGAGAATGCTTGTTTTAAGTGTGCTGCCATTTAAATATTTAGGCTCAGTGTTTTTTGAAAGAAAATATTTGTATTCATTAAAAGGAAATGAATGCTGTTCATTTGATCTTACTATTTAGCAAAGACTCATTAGGGGGAAAAAATCAGTAGCACTGTTGGTTTCTATGCTTTTTTGATTGAACAAGAACACGAATGAAGCATACAAAGTCTCTTAAATGTTTCAGACGCTCCGTGCCGCAGGGAAGACGTACATGATCTTCTTTGTAATCATCATCTTCTTGGGTTCGTTCTACCTCATCAATCTGATTCTGGCTGTGGTGGCCATGGCGTATGCTGAACAGAATGAAGCCACCATTGCAGAAGCTAAAGAAAAGGAGGAAGAGTATGCAAAAATCCTGGATCAGCTCAAGAAACAAGCGGAGGTTTGTCAAACTTTTTCATAGAGCCTTGGATCATTTGGTTTGAATAATACTGATTGTCAGTTCTGATTTCATCTGCCATCAAGCAGCAGAAGAACAGCATGGTAAATGGCAGTAAAACATCACTATCCAGCAAAAAGAAAGGTGAGGATGACCAAATGCAGAACGACTATGACGGGATCCCGTTGAAGCCCCTCTCGAAGTCAAATGGATCCAATGGTAGCATGGATTACTTGGAAGTCCCTGACTCGCAGATGAGAAAACCGAGTGCGGTGAGCACCACAGACAATGCTTTAGATGGTAAGTTCAAATTTCGCTTGAGTGTAAATAGCGAGATCCACAATAATTAAAGAAGTAAAATCATACGTTTGTGTTTTGTGTGTTAAAATACTTTCATCAATAGAGCTGGAGGATATTCAAAGGCCGTGTCCTCCCTGCTGGTACAAGTTTGCTGACATATTCCTCAAATGGGATTGCTGCTTGCCATGGGTGAAATTCAAGAAGTTTCTCTACCTAGTTGTAATGGACCCTTTTGTGGATCTGGGCATTACCATCTGCATTGTGCTCAACACTGTGTTCATGGCTATGGAGCACTATCCTATGACTGGACATTTCGAGCACATTTTGACAGTGGGAAACCTGGTACATAGATCTACCCATCAATATTTAACTTGAATCTTTATATTGAAAATGTTATTATGCTATAGTTATTTTGCAGCATACAAAAGCTTATGTTTTTCTTGCATTGGGATATCTTCTTTCCCCTGCAGGTTTTCACCGGTATCTTCACAGCAGAGATGGTGCTAAAACTGATTGCACTGGACCCATATTATTACTTCCAAGTTGGCTGGAACATTTTTGACAGCATAATTGTGACCATGAGTCTGGTGGAGTTGGGCTTGGCCGATGTTCAGGGCTTGTCTGTGCTGAGGTCCTTCCGTTTGGTAGGTGAAACGTCATTGTTTGACTGGCTCTTAAAGGGATTTTTCACCAATACTAACCATTGATCCAAACATTTACATTTATGCATTTAGCAGACGCTTTTATCCAAAGCGACTTACAGTGCATCCAGGCTATACATTTTTTTCATCAGCATGTTCCCTGGGAATTGAACCCACAACCTTTTGCGCTGCTAACACAATGCTCTACCACTGAGCCACAGGAACACACATAATACTTTCTTATGCAGAAGACAAAAGAAGTTAGAGCTACTGTAAATGGATGGGGACCAATGGCTGTCAAGCTCAAAAAAGGACAGAAAGCACCATAAAATAAAAGCCAAATGTGACCCTGGAGCACAAAACCAGTCTTAAGTCGCTGGGGTATATGTGTAGCAATAGCCAAAAATACATTGTATGGGTCAAAATTATTGATTTTTCAATTCAAAAGTAAAGATCATGTTCCATGAAGATATTTTGTAAATTTCCTACTGTAAATATATCAAAAGTAAATTTTTGATTAGTAATATGCATATCTAAGACCTTCATTTGGACAACTTTAAATGTGATTTTCTCAGATTCCAGATTTTCAAATAGTTGTATCTCGGCCAAATATGTCTTATCCTAGCAAACCATACATCAATGGAGAGCTTATTTAATCAGCTTTCAGATGATGTATAAATCTTAATTTCTGAAAACTGACCCTTATGATTGGTTTTGTGGTCCATGGTCACATATGATAGGTTCATGTGTGGAAAAAGCTTAAATTAAGTAATATTTTTATTGAAAATCTCACTTGCAGCAGTGGTCACCTTTCATATTCATTTTCTATAAATAATTCCCTTTTCATTGGAAGAAGAAAAAAGTCATACAGAAAGAAAAAACATTATGATAAAATAAATTTATTTAAAAATGAAAATGTATTTAAAATAATAACTTTCTATTTTAATTTACAGTATATTAAATTCTAATATATTGATGCAAAGCTGAATTTTCCGCATCATTACTCCAGTCCAGTGTCACATGATCCTTCAGAAATTATTCTAATATGTTGATTTGCTGCTCAAGAAATATTTATTAAAATGAAACCGTTTTTAACAATGTTAAACATTTTGTTGGAACCATGATACTTTTTTTCAAGTTTCTTTGATGAATAGAAAGTTCAAAAGAACAGTATTTTTTAATGGAAATCTTCTGACATTTTAAATGCATTTACTTACAATTTTGAACAATTGAATATATTCTTGCTGAATAAAAGTATTATTTTTTAATTATTTATCCCAAACTTGAAATGGTTGTGATTGAAAATTGTGTTTTTGCATTGTAATAAAGAAGTACATTTTAATGCATTTTATATACAAAATATTTTGAAATTGAAATGTTCAGAATTTGAGCAGTGACTAAAATGTTTCTTCAAATCATGACTCTTTTGGTTGCAGATGCGTGTATTCAAGCTGGCAAAATCTTGGCCAACCCTAAACATGCTGATAAAGATCATCGGTAATTCTGTGGGTGCTCTTGGGAATCTGACCCTCGTCCTGGCCATTATTGTCTTCATCTTTGCTGTGGTGGGGATGCAGCTTTTCGGAAAAAGCTACAAGGACTGTGTGTGTAAGATCTCGGGTGATTGCGTGCTCCCTCGCTGGCACATGACAGATTTCTTTCACTCGTTCCTCATCATCTTTCGGGTGATTGCGTGCTCATCGTCTGCTGGCACATGACAGATTTCTTTCAGTCCTCAGGCGCGAGTGGAGGGATTATGCCCAAGTCATCGTCTTCATGCTGGTCATGGTTATACCTAGACCATCTTTATCTAGATAGATAGACAGAGATAGATAGATAGATAGATCAGATAGATAGATCATAGATAGATAGATAGACAGATAGATAGATAGACAGATAGATAGATAGATAGAGAGACAGATAGACAGACAGACAGACAGACAGACAGACAGATAGACAGACAGACAGACAGATAGACAGACAGACAGATAGATAGATAGATAGATAGATAGATAGATAGATAAGATATATCTAGATAGATAGACAATAGATAGATAGATAGATAGATAGACAGACAGACAGACAGACAGACAGATAGTAGACAGATAGTTGTGAAAGTTGTTTGGTATCTGCTCACAATACTAGAAATCCCCCAAAATAAATAACATTTTAAATTTCTCTCAAATATATCCATATCTGCCTTTCTTTTCTTTGAAGTAGCTGAGAAAAAGTATAAAATTAAATAAAAAAGTGACTTTCATAATATTTCTTCATATAATGCTATTTGTACAATTATTATATTTAGATTTTTAATAACAATTGATGACCATTTAAAGGGATAGTTCACCCAAAAAATGAAAATTCTGTCATTAATTACTCACCCTCATGTCGTTCCAAACCCGTAAGACAGGGGTGTCATACTCAATTCCTAGAGGGCCAGAGCCCTGCAGAGTTTAGCTTCAACCCTAATTAAACACACCTGATCCAACTAATCAGGTCCAACAGACTTTTTGGAAAACTTCATGGTTTGTGTGTTGGAGCAGTCTGGAACTAAACTCTTCAGGGCTGCGGCCCTCCAGGAACTGAGTTTAACACCCCTGCCGTAAGACCTTCGTTCATCTGCAGAACACAAATGAAGATATTTCTGATGAAATCCGAGAGCTTTCTAACCCTGCTTTGACAGCAATGCAGCTGAAACCGTAATTTTATGAAGCTACGAGAATACTTTTTGAGCTAAAAAAAAAACTAAAGTTATGACTTTATTCAAAAATCTCTTCTTTTCCGTGTCAGTCTTCGACACAGTATTCTCGTACCTTTATAAAATTAAGGTTGAACCAGTTATGTCACATGGACTAACAATGTCCTTACTACCTTTCTGGGCCTTGAACATGGTAATTACATTGCTGTCTGTGGAGGGTCAGAAATCTCTCAGATTTCATCAAAAATATCTTCATTTGTGTTCTGAAGATAATGGGTCTTACGGGTTTTTTGTTTTTGAGTGAACTAACCCTTTAATGACAATGAAGATACTATTCTCATACTATTCCATTCTTGAATGGCCTCATTGGCCACCAATCCCTATCACTTTACAATTTTAATTTGTCATTGTATTTCATCTTTGAATTATTATGTTTTTTTTTTTCTCGTTCTCGTCCTGAAGGTGTTGAACCTCTTCCTTGCTTTGCTGCTCAGCTCGTTCAGCGGAGACAACATGGCAGCATCTGATGATGATGGGGAGATGAACAATCTGCAGATTGCCATTGCTAGAATGACAAGAGGCATTGACTGGGTAAAGGCCTTTGCTATCGGACATTTGAGACAATGTCTGGGCCTGAAGCCAAAGGAAGAGGGTGTGAAATCAAACGAAGAAAGCGATTCAAAAATGGCCACCATGAATTCCAGTCTGTCCATTGTCAAAGTGCCTATAGCCAACGGTGAATCGGATGATGACGAGGATAATGGCAACAGCTCTTCTGAGGAAGAAGACAAAGAGGACGTCAATACAAATACTAAAGTGAGTTTTTTTCAGTGCAACATTTTGATAGTTGTGTTCCTAAAATCTAATGTGAAAGATCACACCAAATGCAAAACCGGTTGCTGGAGTATCACTGGCATCTGTCCATCAACACCTCTTGACACCTAGACATGTGTCTCAAATACTGTGACACCTGCCATGTCCTTTTGGAGCCCCTCGGGTCATCTTGTTTAGAGAATATGTCTAAGGAATGGCAGAAACCATGTGACATGGTGACAGGGCGTGGGAAAGAGATCCAGCATGATTTGTTACCTTACTGAACAACGTTCTGACCAGCACCTATCTTACGACAACCCGTTTAAAGCATGTCAGTGCCATAGATCCCCATATCCCAGTTCCCTGTAAAATGTACATCTTTCCAGTTCAGGTCATGCATTTTATTTCATATTTAATCTGTAGAAGCACACTGGCCCTAATTCAATAGGCAACTGCTGTAGGCATGCCTCTGGATCAGGTAACACAGTTCATATGTCATGCCCCCCATGTGTCGCACAGCACTGCATTTCATATCTAGCTACACAGTATGTGTCAGAGAGAGGGAACATGAATGCAAATGTGTCTCGCATGAACAATCGAATGAGATCTGAAGTGAAATCTGAGGTTTCTGAGATAATATACAGCTGAAAAAATTATCTAATTATCTTTAGATAATTTTTTTATCATTTTTTCAACATGAAGCCTCATCTTTTAGCTTTTAATCACATTAGTAACTTTTAACACACCTGCTAAAGACAGGGAAATTTAGAAAAAATGCCCATTTTTATTGTCTGAAACAATTTTTGCAATCATTTTGTTCCTATGACTATGTTTAAGCCATTTTTCCTTACATGTTTGTATCAAGTTGCACAAGGTATTTAGCAAAACAGTACATGTTTGTTTTAGCAGGCAGTTTGTATGGCTTTCCCTTGGCATCACACTACACCTTTCCATTGACTTCCATTCATACACACGTGAATGCAGGGGACAAGAAACACAAACTTAGTTCCAAAGTTCAAGTTTAGTGAACTCTGGCTTGCTCATTTAAATCCACAAGATTGCAGCATTGCAGTAAAATGGAGTGGATTGTATAGTTTTATATTTTGGATTTCATTGTATAGTGAATCAGGTGTGTTGGAGCAGGGTTGGAACTAAAGTCTGCCAGACGGTTGCACATCCCTGGTCTAGTGTGACCTCGACTTTACTCGATTTTGGCACTTGGAGACAAGTGTAAACCTCCCTCAAGCTGTTTGAAAGTCTTTTTTTGCCAGTTGCATGATCAGCAGAGGATACTGAGTTGTTTGTAAAAGTACTAATTATACCAGAAATTGATCTAAAGTGTTTTCATCTGTACAGAGGAAAGATGGAGATGAATCATCAAACTGCAGCACAGTGGACAAACCTCCTGAGGTAGACGAGGAAGTAGAAGAGGAAGAAGAGGACTCCACCATCCCTGATGACTGCTACACAGAGAGTGAGACATGAACGATGACTTATCACTGTGTGTAGTATTGATTATATTCTTCTTATTAATGTTTTTGTTTGTCTGTGCTCCCAGACTGCATCGGGCGATGTCCTTGCTTGGAGCTTGACGTTAACCAAGGTAAAGGGAAGACGTGGTGGAATTTACGTAAAACCTGCTACACCATTGTGGAGCACAGCTATTTTGAAACCTTCATCATCTTCATGATCCTCCTCAGCAGTGGAGCATTAGTGAGTCCATTGAAAAAAAAACATGAATACTTGATTAACCACAGTCCATTGAAACCTTGTTTTTCTTATGTATGTTTCTTTTTATTAGGCATTTGAGGACATATACATTGAACAACGAAGAATTATTAAAATCATCCTTGAATATGCAGATCAGGTCTTTACTTATGTGTTTGTCATTGAGATGCTTCTGAAATGGGTAGCGTATGGCTTCAAGGTCTATTTCACAAACGCATGGTGTTGGCTGGACTTTCTCATCGTTGATGTAAGTATTAGTTCTTCCTAATTCTACAGACAATTTCAAGTTAAAGTACATATAAAATTGACACTACATTTAAAAAAAATGGTCCTATATAGCACTAAAAGAGGTTATTTGGCTCGTAATCATAGGGGAACCACTTTTGGTGCTGTATAGCACCAAATGTTGGTGCTTCAGTGGTTCTTTGGCATGACTGAGGGGCTATATAGCACCGCTACCATATACAGAACCTATTAAGCTCCTGAATGGTTCTTCAGCAGTTTTTCAGTGGTTCTTTGGGGTGATTGAGGGGCTATATAGCACCGCTACCATATACAGAACCTTTAGGAATGTTCTTCAGTTTTTCAGTGTTCTTTGGGGTGGCTAGTGGCTAATATAGCACCCTGCCATATTAACCTTAAACCTGTTTTCCTAAAGTTTCTATTGCCAAATAACCCATACAGTTAAGCCAAAGGTTCTTTACAAGCCAAAGAACCACTGTTGGTGCTGTTTAGCATCACTGTTTAGCAATATGACACCTCTTATGGTTCCACATAGAACCATTTGACAAAGATGCTGTATAGAATGAAAAGTGGTTCCCCTATGATTACGAGCCAAGAACCACTTTTAGTGCTATATTGCACTGTTTTTTTTTTCGAATGCATTGTTTCCAAAGAAACTTGATTCATCTGTGATCCTTCAGAAAAATTTGTATCCACACTGAAAAGCCATTAAAAGTTCATGAATTCTTATAATCTTCTGGTGCTTATCCAGGAACAGATTGCCTCTTAAAGGGCAGATTATGGTTCATTGCAGTAATATCTCAAATATTTTATAAAAGCTTCTGTATTATTCTGCTATTAGTATGGATAGTGTACATCTTAAAGCTAAACGTTTGATTCTTGTGTATATCACTAATAAATCTGAATCTTTGTGACTGGAGTTTATATGTCACAACAAATCCCAGTAACAATTGAATTTGATTCATATTTCAGTGGTGTTATTTAGCTTTTTATTGCATTCAGTACAGACTGTGAATACACATTCACAACCAGAGCCGATCCTAGACTTCTGTGGGCCCTACGCAGAACGGGGGGGGGGGGGGGGGGGGTTGAGATGCAAAGATGCAATGCGTTGTCTGGGTTTCACTTCGTTCTTTTCTTGAAATCCATCATTCGAGCATTCATGTTTTCATAACCTCTGGCATTCAAACTCCAAAACGTTTTCATAACTCTGGCCATTAACTCGGGGCCCTAAAACGAACCCAAAACTTGCGTATTTTGGATTAAGGGGGCCCCCTGGTGTTTCGGGGGCCCTACGCAGCTTGCGTATTCTGCGTATAGGGAGGATCGGCTCTGTTCACAACAACAACAAAAACGACTTTCTTTTGTAGTGGTACCAGGAATCATTATGTAATGAAAAATTTATTTGGAAAATCATTTGTAAAAAATAACAACAAAATTATTTTGTTAGTTTTTTTCTAAAGAATGCAGTGACATCTGCAGGATAGGATACATTTTAATAGCCACTGAAAATAGAAATAAAGTAATAGGCCAATGGCCATAATTCAAATAAAACCGAAAATAGAATTTATGTTTATAATTTTTTTTTTATTTTATTTTACCTACTTTCTTTAGAAAACATGAGGAAATATATAGATATTCTTAAAAATGCATATTATTTATCAAAAAATTATAATTTTTAACCCATTCCTGATAAATAATCTGGATTTGAATGGTTATTATTACCGTTTCAAGAGTTGACTTCAAGATGTATTATTGATGAAAAATAACCAGGAATATACTTGAAGTATTTTAATGAATATTTCCGCAGGTGTCCCTGATCAGTTTGACTGCAAATCTCTTAGGCTACTCTGAACTGGGGGCCATTAAGTCTCTCAGGACTTTGAGGGCGCTGAGACCTCTTCGAGCGCTCTCCAGGTTTGAAGGAATGAAGGTGAGTTTTCTTCAGACCACCCTCACCTTGACATCATATATTCATTAGCAAATCCCAATTTATCAATTCTCCTTGTTTTTGCATTTCTTTTCATATATTGTGCTACTGACCATCTAATACATGTTGAAGTTCAAAACCATAGACGTAACAATTTAAGGTTTGGTTCCAAGCTCTCACACTGTCTATTTGCACAGGTGGTGGTGAACGCTCTGGTGGGGGCAATTCCATCCATCTTCAACGTTCTCCTGGTCTGCCTGATCTTTTGGCTCATCTTCAGCATCATGGGAGTCAACCTTTTTGCTGGAAAGTTCTTCTACTGCTTCAACACAACATCCGAAGAACCTTTCCATTTCACTGAGGTCAACAATAAGAGTGAGTGTTTTGAGCTCATGGAGGATGATCCAAATGTGCGATGGAAGAATATGAAGGTTAACTTTGATAACGTAGGCATGGGATACCTCTCCTTACTGCAAGTGGTGAGCATTTATATTAATCTTCAAATGGCTGCCCTCCATAAACTACTGCAAAGCTAAATACGTAAAAAATCTGAAAGTTCAAAATATGTTTTCATTTTGTTTCCAGGCAACATTCAAAGGATGGATGGACATCATGTATAGTGCTGTGGATTCTCGTGATGTAACGTTGATTTCAGCCTTTGACTAAGAGATCTCACACTATCTTGGCACAATCTTACATCTTTATTGTCCTCCTGTAAAACATGTGTTGCTCTTAAACACTCTTTTTGTTCTCTGTGTAGGTTGAAATGCAGCCGGACTATGAGTCAAACCTCTACATGTACATTTTCTTTGTCATCTTCATCATTTTTGGCTCTTTCTTCACCCTCAATCTATTCATCGGAGTCATCATTGACAATTTCAACCAACAAAAGGCAAAGATAAGTGTCAGCACTTGGTCTTCTGGATATGTAGAAACAATAAAATGCCTTCTGCCATGGAATAATTGTCTCTGTGTCTATACTTCGGAGGAACTGACATCTTCATGACCGAGGAGCAGAAAAAATACTACAATGCCATGAAGAAACTTGGCGCCAAAAAGCCACAGAAACCAATTCCAAGGCCTCTGGTAATATATACAGGCTTGTTCTCAGATTAACCATTAAAACGAATAGACTTGAATCTGATTTTTAAATAAACTAACCCGCACCTTCTTTTCCTCGGGATGCTCTTCTCTTCTGATGTTTGAAGAACTGCTTCCAAGGCTTGGTGTTCGACCTGGTCACCACGCAGTTCTTTGACATCTTCATTATGGTGATGATCTGCCTGAACATGGTGACCATGATGGTGGAGACAGATGACCAGAGTGAAGAGATGGAACATATTCTGTTCCTTATCAACTTCGCCTTCATCGTGCTCTTCACCGGGGAGTGCTCTCTCAAGATCATCGCCCTGCGCTATCACTACTTTTCCATTGGGTGGAACATTTTTGATTTTGTGGTGGTCATTCTCTCAATCTTAGGTAAATCTGCTTTACTGATGGTAATCATTAAGTAATCATGAAGCAGAAAATATTAATGGGTTGGCAGGGGCGCCTTAAGATAACCAGAGGCTCCTGGGCTACCGCATTACAGTAGCCCCCCTACACCAGAAAAACTTTTTTTTTAGCTTCCTGACAATTATTTGTCAAATTTCTTGTTAATATGCCAGTTAACGTCCACAACACTGACTACGTATACATGCGCATGAATAATGCGATTATTTCCAATAATCAGAGTAAGGACTTAATCGCATTATGATGTTTGCATGTCATGAGAAAAACTCTTACTCCCGTTTACATGCAGTTTCCAATTGCATGTAAAAACCAAAAATATTTATATATTTTTTTGAACTGCCATTATTTACATACCTTATTGCACAGCACAAATTATGGACTCAGAAAGAGGAGGTGTGTATACTGGCCGCTGTTTTAATTTATTTACGTCTAATGCATAATGATTTTGTATGGCTGTATTGCATGCTTTTTCGGCGCCATAGAAATGTGAAGGAATTTGTTTTGCCTATAACTTACGTTGCCGTCTCATTCTACTCGCCATTTCTGGATGAGGTAAGGAACAGAGACTTTTCATCCCCTCCATCGTTTCTAATCTGCGTATTACTACAGGTGCGCGTCCTGTCATTCATGTACATCACGGGCGCATGCACACTTTGGTCAGAGTGGCAATACTGTGATTAAGGTGTTTACATGCCTGTATATTTCGATTAAAATCGGCGTATGTTAATACGATTATGCTTGCTGCGATTATGAGCTTAATCGCATTATTTAAATCGAAGTATTGCGTTTACATGAGGTAAAGATTAATCGCATTATTGTCAACATCTCATTATAATCGCATTAAGAGGGTGCAGGAAAACTGTTCTGCGTAAAATGTGATTATAAGTGAATATGAAAATTAATTATCTGCCACAAGATAGCGCTTAGGAACTGCAGAATATAGCCGTTACATAACACTACGTTATTACATGCTTTATACGGAGGTAATATGAAAATAAAATGCCAACAAAACTTTCCTGGCTGAAATGTGAGTTTACAGGTATGATTTAAACACCATAAATCACACGAAATATTCATTATTCATCATCAGTTGAATGAGACAACACGACATGTTGGCATACATGTGGACTGTTTGGTGATATGCTAGCTGTTTTTTATTTTGAAACATGCCGTGCTCATGTTTAATTAGCCGTATAAAGTTTAATGATCACATTTAAGCAATAGGACGATATTTAAAGTTTGAGACTTTGAAGCAGCACCTTAATCTAACCTTCAGCTAACAGACGCTTGTATTACATCCACGCAAATTACTGAACTCGCATTGTATGATGTTACAGGAAAGTTGTCCGATCCAGTTCCTTTCACACAGCAGTGTTATTTCTCTTGTTCATCTGCACTTTAACATAAAGACACTCTTGTGCTGGGCTACTTTACTAGTAGCGAATGCATTGATTGTGCTGCATTATATCGGTGGAGCATACCAACTACACAAACTGTGTGGGGGGAACCTAAACTGAACCATTCACTATATAGGCAACTACAACCAGTGCGTCATTGAAAATGAGTGTGTGAGTTTGTTTACAAGAATGCTGTTGTCACTGCTGCAAACTCCCATATAAATAATTATTCGGAAAATATAATTTCCTTGCAGCCAGTGGGCCCTCTTTCTAGTGTAGGCCCCTGGGCTTCATCCCCTTGAAGCCCGTGCATTAATGCCCCCCTGTGGGTCAGTGACAGGATGCTTATTTTTTATTCCATGTATTTAAAATTCAAATACAGTTAATGCAGCGGCTTCATCCTCTATGCCATTATATCATGAGCATGCTTTTTCTGAATCCAAATTCATTATATTATATATTATTCATTATCATATACATTATATTTTTGTTATTGATTGATTGTCAGGTATAAAGTCAGAGAAAATGTCATGGTCATATAACTGTCCTGATAATTACATTAAAGAATAATAAATAAATCTTGAAAAAAACTTTAGAAGATAATATGACAATCTTTTATTATTGTTCTTACAACAAAATTAACACGTTGTCAAATCTGCTTCACTGCTTAATAATATTTGGAAAAACATTTGCTTGCTAGTCATGTGATGCAAAAAAACATAATGACCGAAATTATTTCATATTGACAGTGATAATAACAGTGTATCATGGTCAATAAGTCTCCTAAAATAATATCATTTTGACATTTTTATTACAATGCATGTTTAAAGTTGTAAAATGTCATATACTGTGTTAAATATATATAAAAAAATAAGTTTTCACTTATGTACACACATATTTAGGGTGTAAGGAAAATCCACTTAATTAATTATAGTAATTATATTAGAGTAATATAATACATTAAATGATTTTTACTTGATTTACATGACACTTTTCAGAGTTAAACTTCAAAATCATATAAATACCAACATGAATGCAAAGAGTACCTTTTTGTAGACTCGATTTTCATTGCTTATAATATTTCCTTGTTGACTCTTTCTCGTCTCACAGGTCTTTTGCTGGCAGATCTCATCGAGAAGTACTTTGTGTCGCCTACGCTGTTCCGCGTCATCCGACTGGCCAGAATCGGCCGCGTCCTGCGGCTCATCCGCGGTGCCAAAGGAATCCGGACGTTACTGTTCGCGCTGATGATGTCACTTCCTGCCCTCTTCAACATCGGCTTGCTTCTATTCTTAATCATGTTTATTTTCTCCATATTTGGCATGTCCAACTTTGGCTATGTGAAAAAAGAAGCAGGCATCGATGACATGTTTAATTTCGAGACCTTCGGGAACAGTATCATATGCTTGTTCATGATCACAACCTCCGCCGGCTGGGATGGATTGTTGGCACCTATACTCAACAGCCCACCAGACTGCGACCCGGATGTGGAGAACCCAGGATCGCCTGTCCGAGGAAACTGCGGGAACGCTGCGGTAGGCATCGTCTTCTTCTGCAGCTACATTGTTATGTCCTTCCTCGTCGTGGTCAACATGTACATAGCCATTATCCTGGAAAACTTCAACGTAGCGACGGAAGAAAGCAGCGACCCCTTGTGCGAGGATGACTTTGAGATGTTCTACGAAACTTGGGAGAAGTTCGACCCCACCGCCTCTCAGTTCATCGCTTATAGTAGGCTGTCCGAATTCTGCGACACGCTGAAAGACCCCCTGAGGATACCGAAACCGAACACCCTTAAGCTGATCACAATGGACCTTCCCATGGTCCCTGATGATAAGATCCACTGTCTGGACCTTCTCCTGGCCCTTACTACAGAGGTGCTGGGAGAGTCTGATGCCATGGATGCCATGAAAGCAACTATGGAGGAAAAGTTCATGGCCAACAATCCCTCGACGGTTTCGTACGAGCCCATCACCAGCACTCTCAGACGGAAGCAAGAAGAAGTGGCCGCTTCAACCATTCAAAGAGCCTACCGCAAGCACGTCCTCAACCGCGGCCTCAAACATGCCTCGTATATGTACAGAGAGAAGATGCACTCAAAGAGAGGAGGCGAAGAGGCTCCGGAAAAAGTGGGGATGATAGCTGAGAAAATGAGTTATCTGTATGGAGATCAAGCCATTGAGGACGACACGCCTATGGGTTTCTCCTTCTCTCAAAGTGGGAAACCACAGTATGGGGTTAAGCGTCCCCCGGTGAGAGTTCAGAGCGATGTGGTCTTGCACTCTGCCCCTTTTCCCGTTCCTGGATCCTCAGCCACTGCGGAAAACTTGAGGGAGTCCATTGTGTAACAGGTTCAAGACATGTCCACTTAACCTTTGGAAAGCCCAGCAATACTGAGACCCTTCAGGGGACTGTTCAGAGTTATACTTTAGCACACAACAGCCAGAATGAAGGAAATTCATGGAGTCAGTATAGTGAAGATTCTTTGCAAATGATAACGAGTTGTGATCAGTATTATTGATGGAGTCGATGGCTCCTCTCAGTCCTGCCGTTGAGAAGACGATCACCAACTGTTTGTCTAATGGCACTGGAAATGATTGGGCTCATTAAAAAATATATCAAATTATTACTAATCCTTCAAAACGAATTAAGAGGAATAACAGGAAGGACTTGTCATAATACTCGGCAAAGCCTAAAATAAATCCTGAATCACACATTTTTTTGCAGTATCTAATTTTATTGTATTAAACATTTAACACATTTGAGATTTAGATGTACAGTTAATTGTACTGACTTTTCACAATTCAGTGTGACTCTCTTTCAAAATAAACACTTTTGCACTAAATCAAATTAACAAAGGTAAAATTACCTGATTATTAGCACTTCAAGTATATTAGTCTTAATTATTAGCACTTCAAGTATATTAGTCTTAACAGTTTACTGTAAAAAAATAATAAAAACATGTAATATTATGTATATTTGTCTTTATGCAGACTTTACTAACAGCAGTTAATTTGGTTTTTGACTCAAATTAAATTGAAATCAAATAAAAGCAAAATCTCTAGTTGGCCCAAAGACAAATATATCACTATAAGATTAACTAAGTGAGACAATAAAACACAACAACTTTAAAAGAGTCTTCCGAACAGTTAGCTACCCTCCTGAACATATTGTAAATATGAATTCTGTCATGTTTAAATTGCCTTATGAGCCTTTTGGGTATTTGGGGTGTACTTGCCAATTGTTTATTTCAAGTATATAGTCTGTGAAATCTTTGGCTTATTTATTTAGGTAATTTTTCTTTTTACTTTTAGATATAATTGATTATGAGCCAGATATGCAGTTGTGTCCTGAATGTCAGGTTGTTCTGCCCTGTTGTGTAGTGATAATGGATTTGATGACAAAATATACAGATATTAATCTGTATATGAAACTATGCAAAGGATTGCTTGAACAGGGCATTGTATGTCAGAAAAACTACATGTGTAAATGGTTGTGTCAGGGTCAAAGGTAAAAAAACTGGCCAGCTTTTTATAAGCATTGTAAGCATTTGATAAGCATTATAAGCACATTGTAGCATTGTGAGACTGATGTTCTGTGGACACATTTCTCAAGCCTGCTACAATGAGTCAGACTCAACACGACTGACCTAATGTGGCTGTTAGTATCCCTGTTATGTTTTAATATACTCATCCAGCATTTACAGTTGCTCACTCATAAATGTATTGTCATTTTGGTGATCAATGGTTTATTGCAAAGTTAACCATTTATCTCTCTCACATAACCAATTAAAACTTTTAACAGCATTTATTTTTTGCTGACAAATAAAGAGTTATTAGGGAGTATTTTTTTGCTTGTCATGTCACATATTTTTTTTTTTTTATTGAATTGGTGAAACATTTTTTACTTTTGAGGATCCATATCATGTGATTAAACATGCATTGGCTACCGATGCTACCAGTTTAATTAAGCCCTCCCGGCTAAAAGTGTTGGAACACTTAAAAATGAAGTTTCTGATGCTTTCAAACTTTTATTCTATTTCTTTGTAGGTGAGCAGAGATATGGAAGATTACAAGTACAAATGTAACCTATCCATAATTCAGATTGTTCATGCAATAATAATGTGACAGATATTAAAATAAGAATGCTCAAGCAGACAATTTCCATATTTGCAGAATAACTGAATGCTAGTATTTACAGAGGCTAAATGCTTTTAACAAAAATAATTTTTTATATTTTACAAGAAAAAAATATTTTATGTAATGCAATGATCAAAATCTTGCAGGTCATTTAATTTTAAAATTCAGCTAATTGTGCAATTTTCATTTAATAATTTTTAGTGTTTTTTAATGTTCTGCTTAATATTAATAACACATGTATTGACACCTCACAGTATCTGTCACTTGCTTGAATGCATGTAATAGATCTTGTAACTTTTTTTCCAGTACTGAAACATTTGGACATATAGTACTGATACATTTTATTGTATATTCTTTCTCTGTTTACATGACTGAAATAAACTTGTTTTTTGAGCCTTGGGGTTTTTATTTTATAACAATATTTAATGCATTTAAGAGATGGTCAATTGAACCATTACATTATCAAACCGGAATATATATATATAAAAAAAATAATTATATTGCAAATTGTCCAGCTGATACTGTAAACAGATGCTACCCTGTGGTCAAAATACTTACGATTTATAGTATTGAGATGGCTTTTAAACAGCAATGCTATATTATATTATTTTATCAGTACAGTCTATCATATTTAAAACATCTTCATAGGCTTACCCCTGAATACACTTTAAATGACTAGGGTAAAAAGACATTAATATCTGTTGAAATGAATGAACTGCATGTAGTGCAGAGGTAAAAAGGCTTCAGGTGCACTGAATACTTCAGTCAAGACGTTAGTGATTCTCTCTCTCTCACACACACACACACACACACACACACATTCAACCGATACACAGAAGCACACACAACGCTCACTGGACGTCGCAGAACTACTGTGGCATCCCCTGGATCACAGCCGCCCAAGTGCCTTGCATACAAATCAGGTCAGAGGTCACCTGTGAAGCGTGACCTCAGGACAGCAGGTCAGTGTGTTCACTGCATCTCTTTCACTCTGATGAGTGGTGTTAATATGCTCATTCATTCTCACGGCCGTTTGAGTGACACACTCAGTGCCCAGGGTTTAATACTGGAGAGAATATTCTTGATATGAACCCTTATTTGTAATGTCACTGAAAGTAGAAATTTTAAAGCAATTAAAACATGGTTTGTAGTTTTAAATGCGTCTTTGGAGAGAATCTTAGTGTTTGTTTTGTTTCATGGGAATGAGTGTGACACTCATAATACGTGTGCTATAACTTATTTAATATTTGCTTGCTTTAACTTTCTTTTTTATTATTAATTTTCCATGGTTTCCACAATCTTATTTTATTTTATTCCTATTTTTAAAGTATTCAAACTCTTATATTTTATGTTTTGTCCTCTTCTGTGTTCTTTTTTAACTTTTTTTACATTAGTCATTGTTTTGTTTTTTGCCTTTATTTATTTAATTATAGATTTATTTTTAGGCTGCTTATTAATGGAAACAGTTGACAGGTCATTATTGTGAAGAAAGGAAGTAACCCACATGAACACAACTGTGTCTGGAGGATATGCATTAACCGCTAGGTCACAGGTTCAACATATATTCGGTAAGTTTTCAGAATAAACGTGTGCGAGGTGATTCGTTAACAGATTACTGAACACATTTCTCATTGCTCAGCATTTTTAGAATGGCACACTGGACCTGAACAACCTTTGTTTGCTTCCTTTACAGCTTTTACAGGAATGTGAACAGCCTCTCCTGGGATTCAGCCTTTATGTAAGCTAAGGAAGCAATAGAGAAGCTCGTCCCGTCAACGAGTGGTGCCTCCAAAGCAAAGAAGCCGCAGCTGCCTGAAGAGATGCAACATGAGACAACTCGAGGACTGTGATGAGCAGCCTGTGGAACCGGAGAGCGGGAGGCATGGAGCATTCCAGGGTAGATGTGTAACATCGCCCCCTTTGAAACAAGAGTTGGCGAGAAGTGGGAACAAGGTGGAGTTTGCCTTAGAGGAAGAGCACAGCTTGTCCAGGTCCCCAAACCGTTAAAGGACACAGCGATACAGCTCTTGTCTTTGTGCAGATAAGTTAAGGCCATGAGTGGATCAATGGTGTCAAAGGTTCAAGAAGAGTTTACAATGAAAGGGCCAAAGGTCATTGTGAACATGCAGCAGGTGGCATCAGGGGCAGCTGACTCTTCTTTGCCTAAAAGTTGTCAATTATGGTGCTAGTAACACCAAGGCCGTGGGTTCAGTCTGACTATTTGTAAGACTTCAATCTAGTCGATTTCCATGCTTCCATTGAATCTATTTATAAAATATAATGATAAATGCTGTCTATTAGGTGTGTGTGTGTGTGTGTGTGTGTGTGTGTGTGTGTGTGTGTGTGTGTGTGTGTGTGTGTGTGTGTGTGTGTGTGTGTGTGTGTGTGTGTGTGTGTGTGTGTGTGCACGCATGTTTATGTGGTTTATGAGCACACAAATTTGTATAATGACATGGTTATGACACGGAGGTATTACAAGGAGGTGATTTATGAGGACATTTTCAGTGTCCCCATAATTCAAAACGCTTATAAATCATACAGAGTGAGTTTTTTGGGGGGAGAAGTGGAAATGCAGTCTCCTGTGAGGGCTAAGTTTGTGTGTAGGGTAGGTGTAGGGCAATAGCACATACAGTTGGTACAGTATAAAAACCATTACGCCTATGGAGAGTCCCCGTAAACCATACAAACCAACGTGTGTGTGTGTGTGTGTGTGTGTGTGTGTGTGTGTGTGTGTGTGTGTGTGTGTGTGTGTGTGTGTGTGTGTGTGTGTGTGTGTGTGTGTGTGTGTGTGTGTGTGTGTGTGTGTGTGTGTGCATAGAAGGAGCTTTTTGGACAATTCTTATTGTGTGTCTGATTGTGAACCCGTCTCACCAACGAAGCCAAAGGTAAAGTTAAAAAAGTGATACAGAGCAAAGAGAGAGTCATATCCCATATCCGTTCAGTCGGCAGTCAGAAGCGGAAGCGGGTCGGTAGACAGTGTTCTTTATATAGAACGTGTTATTTAAATGTGTCCGGTATGTAAAGCCATCTACTTGGATATGGGATCGTAGCAGCATTGCGCCAGCTCACCTTAACTTGAGATGGAGCTATCTCATTTACTCCAGTGATCTTTACTTCAAGGGGGTTTAAGTGCTACCACCTTAGTTTTCAAAGCGGAAGTGAGCTATTTTCTGTGAATGTCCGAGACATCCGATAAAATAACTCAAAGCTTTTAAAACGTGAAACTCCATTCATGTCGTGAATACAGCTTCTTTAGAAAAGATCTGGCACAGTGGCGCCTTCTTGTGGCTAGAAATGAATGACGCATTCTCATACAAAACACATTCACTATATAGCCTAATATTTCTCTTTCTGTTCCTTATCATTAAGTTGGTTTCTGGAGGAATGGTGGCGTTCCTAGATCCACCTGACAGGGCTTTCTTCAAGGAGCTTTGGTTTCTCACACTTAACTGACAGTCATCACAATGACCAGGATGAACAGCTGAGGCATCATGGGGGACATCTGGCACCTGCTTCCATTCCGATTGGAACCGCACGGTGGACGTATCTTACAGTCTTTGAATGCTTGTGGTGCCACTCAGTTCTGTTCACTCTGTAGATGTTTCTCTGCCAAGCTGATCTGAGACCAGCCTCTGCAAAAACAGACAGCTTGACTCTTAGTGAACCAAATGCAGAAAACTCAGGAGCTCAGCGGGGCTCATCTTACCCATGAGGGCAAACACAACTATCTTGTTATGTTGTTATGTGAATATTCTATGAATATCATAATATTGTGTGAAGAGGTCATACTTCACCCAGAATCAAAAGAAAACAAATATAGACCTATATTTTGTATATTAAAAAAAATTAGCCTATTGTAGGAAATTTAAAGACATTATGTGATATTATTTATAAATATGTTTCATTTTTTTACTGCTAAAATATTCTCATTACTGTAATGTGAAACAAATCTCACTCTCATTACTGTAATATAATTTATAATGCCCAGATATAATCATTTATGTAATACACACAGAGACACATATCGGTGGTCAAAAGTTTGATGTTTTGACCGTTTTGAGAAAAAACTAAACAAAAAAAGTAAAAACAATACTTTTGTCAAACATCATTACAATTTAAAATAATTGTTTCATATTTGAATATATTTAATGTAAAGCTGAATTGTCAGAATCATTACTCAGTGTCACATGATCCTTCAGAAATTATTATAATATGATGATTTACTGTTCAAGAAACATTTCTGATTATTATCAATGTTGAAAACAGCTGTGCTGCTTCATATTTTTGTGGAAACTGTGATACGAGATATTAGAAAGAAAGAAAGAAAGAAAGAAAGAAAGAAAGAAAGAAAGAAAGAAAGAAAGAAAGAAAAAGAAGAAAGAAAGAAAGAAAGAAAGAAAGAAAGAAAGAAAGAAAGAAAGAAAGAAAGAAAGAAAGAAAGAAAGAAAGAAAGAAAGAAAGATAAATTGATACTTATATTCAGCATGGATACATTACATTAAGTATAATAAATATTTAGAATGATATAAATAATTATATTTCAAATTAATTCTGTTCTTTTGAACTTTTTATTAATTGGAGGGGGGCACAGTTTCCAGAAAGAAAAAACAAAACAAACTGTTTTCAACATTAACATAAGCATAATAATATGTTCATGTCATGAACATAAGCTCTTAACGAAAAATATATATAATAAATATATACCAATAAATATGGTACATATGTTTCTTGACAGATTTGTGAGATTTGCCATTCAACATTTGTCTGTTATATAACTAATTAATTATCCACATGAACTGTCACAGAACACACTGTTACACTTACAGACATACAGCCATGAGGTTCAGGTAAACAGATTGTATTTTGTTTTTCCCCGCAAGGGATTAAACTATTAATGTCACACTGACATTCACAACCCCAGGACTGCTGAATATTACACACAGGCCAACACTACAACCGAACAGACAACTCCTCCTGCATCCCACAGTGACAGCAAACACGTATATGACCTGATTTACTCTCATCATTATTGAAAACATGCCCTTTGGAAGGAGATGACACCATTTACAGGGACGTGGCAATGCTACATGCATCTCATTATAAAGCACCGTGCCAATGACAGCCACTGGATTCAAATATACAGTGAGTGCTTTGAAAAACATTTTCAGAATATAAAGACCACAATATTTTTTCATATGGAGTGGAAACTTGCTTTTGTACTAATTCCATGTCCATTTTATGTTTTTTAATAAATAAAACAATGATCTTTCTACTTAGTGCCAACATCATCCGAGAGTGATGGAAAAAGCCCTACACATAAATGACCGGAACCACCACATCACTAATGTATGGTGTCTAAATACACGTAACAATGCATATTAAAGCATAGTTCTCATGCAAAGTCTCATGTTTCAACTCGCATGCATTAAGATGCATCAAAACATGTTCATGCCACATATAAATATCAGTACCTGAGCCAGAGAAACAAACATTCACAAGCTTTTAACTAAACCTGCAAGAGTTTGTCCACGCTGAGTGAAATGGCTAGAGGTACGGCTGTGGTGCTTTCTTTTGCATGTTATTTGTAGCACATATCTTATTTTTGACATATATCAATTATATTTATTATATTTTTGTTCTCTAAATAATTTATGTTTTATTTGCTTTTTTCTTATTGTCAAAAAAAATCTTAGTTTAAAACGTTTATTGGAGCATGGACATTTTTTCAAATCCAAATTATTGATTTCATTATTTGGTCATTTTTCCAGTAGCTTTGAAACAAGCATGCTGCAGATGAAAACTAAATCTCCTTCTTTTCTTCTCCTAGCATTGGTGCTGTTGTCGGTGGTGCTGGTTAGTTTGCTGGTGAACCAGGGGAGAGCATCAGATAACCAGCGGCTCTTCAATAACGCAGTCATTCGTGTACAACACCTGCACCAGCTGGCCGCGAAAATGATTAACGACTTTGTAAGATTCTCATTCAAACCTATTCAGAACTAGATTCTAACCTTAGAGCAAATGTGATTGGTCACACCTGTTTAGGTTTAAAAGTTAGGACTTTGAGAACTCATCTGTGTACTTCTATCAGATGCAACTATTGATTTAGTTATTTGAGTGAGTTAAATGTATTATAAATAATAAATACAATTTGTCTTTTGTCACTAAGGAGGACAGCCTGTTGCCTGAGGAGCGCAGACAGCTGAGTAAAATCTTCCCTTTGTCTTTCTGCAATTCTGACTACATTGAAGCGCCCACCGGAAAAGATGAAACACAGAAGAGCTCTGTGAGTAAACTATATCATTCAAAATCCAAGCCCCAAATCTGGGCTCTGTGGAAAAAAAGTTTGGAGATTAACAGTGTAAAAACATGTAAATAATTAATAAGGAGATTTAATTAAATACATAAATATGATTCAAATAAGTAAAAACCAATAGAATAACGTAAAAAATATAGAAAGTTATTACAATAAATACATAAGAAATACATATTCTTCTATAGTGTGCAGAAATAGTGATAACATAAAGTAATAAAAGTTACTTTTACACATTTTTATAATAGTACATATACAATATAACATAATATATTATATTATAACATATAACATATTTATAATATTAATTTTCACTTTCAAAGATTGGGTCTTATATATATATATATATATAGCTGCCTTTAAAATTTTAGGATGAAATCCCTCTCATAAGATTATCATATTTGGGGGTACGTGGAATGTGATCATATGAAATATCTTTTTTTTTATAAAATGTAACAAAAAGTATCAAACAAATGGAACAAAAATACACCATTAGAGTACATACATTGCTTTCACACAAGTTGATGACAATTTTACTCTTACATTTCTTATAAATCATAGAAATCATTAAAGGGTTACTCCGCCCCAAATGCACATTTTGTCATTATTCACTGACCCGCATGTCGTTCCAACTCCATAAAAGCTTTGTTCGTCTTCGGAACACAATTTAAGATATTTTAGATACAAACCGGGAGGCTTGTGACTGTCCCATTGACTGCCAAGTAAATAACACTGTCAAGGTCCAGAAGAGTATGAAAAACATCGTCAAAATAGTCCATCTGCCATCAGTGGTTCAATCTGAACTTTATGAAGCGACGAGAACACTTTTTGTATGCAAAAAAATACAAATAATGACATTTATTCAACAATTCATCTCCTTTCTGTCTCTCTGTGTCAGCGTAGCGCCATTTTGGAGAGCATCCGATGGATGTAAAGTGCGTACGCTATTCTCTGTCATCAGAAATGCATGGATACGCTGTTTCCGTTCAAATCAAAGCGTAAATAAACGCACAATGCGTATCCATGCGTTACTGATGGGGTAAGTGATTAATGACAGCATTTGCATTTTGGGATGGAGTATCCCTTTGGACATTTTTACCAATCACAGTAGATGCTAAGAGATGAAATGTCTCCATCATTACACATTTTTGCATATCATAGTTTGGGAAGCACTTGGATTGACCAAATATGGGCAGAATAAACATCAAAAATGTCCTGTGGTTTGAAGCCTCCAATTCTGATTTGTTTTCCTTTCCTCAGATGTTGAAGCTCCTTCACATCTCTTTCCGTCTCATTGAGTCTTGGGAGTTCCCCAGCCAGACCCTGAGTGGAACCGTCTCAAACAGCCTGACCGCCGGGAACCCCAACCAGATCACGAGAAGCTGGCCGACTTGAAAATGGGCATCACTGTGCTCATCAAGGTGAGACAGAGACGAGCTTCTAGGCTACTTTATTTTTTCACACAATGTATCTAATGGTCGTACCAGGAGGTCTTGAGGCATCTTCACATCTTCAGGGCTTATTTGAGCAGCTATAAGATCATTTTGCATTTGTATCTGCACAGGGATGTCTCGATGGTCAACCAAACATGGATGATAATGACTCCCTGCCACTGCCTTTTGAGGACTTCTACTTGACCATGGGGGAGAACAACCTCAGAGAGAGCTTTCGCCTGCTGGCTTGCTTTAAGAAGGACATGCACAAGGTCGAGACCTACCTGAGGGTTGCAAATTGCAGGAGATCCCTGGATTCTAACTGCACCCTGTAGAGGGCGCCGATGTATTGCTAGTCAATGCCTGTAACACTTGCTGCAAATCTAAGACCAGTTTAAGTCCTTAAAACTTCCTTAAGCAATGATCTAATGATGATAATGAGTTATGATCTGGTCTTATGTATGCAGGAATTGTCAACCAAGCATGGCTAAGCCTGTCTTTTCTTTTCCCCTCCTATATCTAAACCTTATCTACCACTATTGTATTTATTCTACCCATTGGGGAATGCTCATAAATTAAAGCTGTTCCTTAAAAACGTAAAGGATGGATCTGATTTAACATTTCACAGTGGTGCTAAGCAATTTATGGCAATATATTTTCAAATGTGGCCAAATTGACATTAGTCAAAGAGCTAACAGTATGTGCAATATTATTGCTCAAAGGCTAAAGATCAGTGTTACGTCGAACTTGTCATTTAAATGATGAGTTGTGTGCATGTAAAGATCTCATATTATGCCCTCGTTATTAGCGCATCCTATTCTCAAATTCTGTCTCTTTCTCCAATAAAGTTTTAAATTGCATCCAATGTTCTTGACCTGTGTGGTTTCATTTCCCGTCCCTCTCAACACCCATACTTTTGACTGCGTTCAGTGTTGTGCCCTATCAGGAGCTGTAATGCATCCCAAAAACAAGCTAACATAATATGAAATTTGTAGTGTTGCTAGGAGGATATATAACCTTTAGTTAAACCAAAATTAAACATTGCCAGATTAAACACGAGCTGCCAAAATACATACATGCAAATAAATAATATGAAAAAATAATAGCAGTATTGTTCTGTGACGCAATACTGCGGGTCTTTACGTATTAACCGGATGAGACAAGATTACATTAAAATAAAATTCATAAATGATGTTGTTTTAGTATTGTGAACGCTTTTAGAACGTTTGGAACTTTCGCAGTTATTACGTCACCGCGGAAACTCCAATTCGTTCAATCCTTTCGGGATCCACCCACTGATCCAATCACAGCGCGTTACGTCATATGACGTCCGAGAGCGCCAAATGCGATTCTGTTTACGGAAGAGGCACCTCGCGAACAGATTATTCAGATTTGTCTAGCGTTTTAAATTCAGTCATATGTTTTATGAGGTGATTTCACTCTTGTCGAGTTGTAGATTTATTTAAAGTCCATATCTCATGGATATTGAGGTCGATATAATTGATTTTAAAGTCCCTCTCGAAAACAACAAAACGATTTTCGTTTGGGACATTCAACCAACATTTTCAGAGGCTTACATTTATGTAAGTGTATTATAATATATTATATTAATATAATCGTACTGTTACGTATCTAATGAATGACCAGTGAATACAACATTCAACTGCTCTTTGAGTCAGGTTATGTTTAACCTTTGTCCAAAAATGTACATAAGCATTATGATGCATAACAAGTCATAAATTGGTTAGCTTGGACTTTTAGGGATTTTTTGTGCAATGTCACCGGTAGTTGCGTAAATTTACCCAACTTTAAGCTTAATTACTTTTAATGAAACGTCTCATCTCACTTCCCAGGAGTCCCTGTGGAGCGTGTATTCAGCATTTGGAGCTCTGTACCTGTTGAAGGTCTGTCCCAATGCCACGGTGGCAGAACCTGGGTTCTATGCAATGGTGAAGTTCTACTCATCGGCTCAGGCGTCTAAAGCTCAGCGGGCCACTGATAAACAGAGTCTTTTCCAAAGTTCTCCTTTAAAGGTAGCCCAGTGTATTACAGCTACAGATAAAGCTGTTATGTGATTTGCTCGTTTTACAGATGGGCTACTTTTTAGATGTATTTTTAAGAAGGTTTGAATGTTTACATTTAAGTTTTTTTTTGTGAAAAATGTTTCTTATTCTCTCAACCTATCCCTCAGGTCCGATTGAGCACGAAGCAGAATCTGTCCTTCTATAGCACTAAACCTCTCAGCCTTTCCAAATGTCAAAACCTGGCTAATCACTATCTGGGCTTTGGCGGCTGGTCTACTCGCATTATTACTGTAAGCAGCAGCAGCAATATTGATGATGTACACCAAGTAGACTCTTGATTTTTCCCTCAAGCCTAAGTGTGCATCTATCAATGGCTGGTTTGTAAACAAACATGTTTGCATTTCAACAGTTGAAGGACATCTCAAGATGCGAGGACGCAGGGTGCCAAGAAGAAACAGATGACCAGAGTGTGCTCTTGAAATATGGCTGCTTTGCAGAGTTGTCCTTCCAGCAGCATGGGATGAGCTGCCAGGGGGTCGGTGTGGCAGAGGAGATCATCGACAACGACCGGGGTGCGTTTACATACACACGGCTTGAGGCATGCAATATTCTTTATGTTTTTCAGAAGGTTATTGTTAAAAGTAAAAAAAAACACTTCTAGAGGTTTTATCTCATGTGCACTTATATATTTATATAAATACATATCTATTATAATAGCAAAAATAGTAAACATTTATAATGCTATTATTTAAATTAATGTTAAATTTACAATTAATAATGAATTAAATAAATACAAAATGTAATTATATTTATTGTTTGTTTCTTATCATATTTTTAACATTTGTTTGTTTATTTAGCTAAATTTGTTTATTTATTCGCTTTTTTATTGATTTATTAATTAATCTTTTTAACTAGATAATATTACCAGTGTAATTTCATATATATATATATATATATATATATATATATATATATATATATATATTCACAACATCTGTTAAATGTTGAATTCTTTTAGATCCAGAGGAAAAGCTGAGAAAAAGAGGGACGCTCATGAAACGTGCCAAAGACAAAGCTGTGGTGGCTGCCTTTGAAAAAGTGCTTCTCGTGATCTTGGGTAAGTATTTCCAGCATCCTACTGTGTCCGACCATTATACAGTACATTGCAATCTGTGATAACATCTATTTCTTGTCATTATTGTCCCATAGGAAATGGGAAAGTAGCAATTGAGATCAAGTATGATCCAGATGAGATCCTTCCAGAAGAGAACTCAGAAGGAGTCATAAAAGTAAAGCGCTCCTTCAAGATCTTTGAACATTCTGGCCAATGGTGCATTGCATTTATTAATAAAGTAAATGTATGAAAATGTGTCCCACATCTACTGAAATCAGCTCATACGGATGTTTTCCAGGGCCAGTAATATTATCATCCATTGCTATGAGGAACTAGCCAGTCACTGTCAGTTCTTATCTGGTCAGTGGTTTAGCTACAGCCAATCGGAGGGCTGTCTAATATCCCATTTCTTTATGCGGCAGGTAAATGACATCTCCTGGAATGAGTTTGAAGATGCTGACAGTAATACTGAGGAGGATTTCCCATGGGACCTCACAGTGGACCTCCCTCACTGACACCCGCTCAACTTTCTCAACCCACACAGTTGCCAATGTTTTCCAGATAAGTGACCACTGAAAATGATACAAGTTTTCTCTTTAATGTTTGGTATTGACCATAATGTGTGCAGCATTACGGTCATCCTCTGTGGTTAACCTCCCAATTCCTCTTCTCTATTTCCAAAGCAATTCTCTGTTTTTTTATGTGGCTGATACTACCGTGACCACACAGGTTGAGGGTTGATGGTCAGGTCAAATGTCAAGCCAAGAAAGCCATGTCATTTTATAAGGGTTTTAGGGAATCCAAAATGCATCATCATCTCTTGTGTACGCAACATGATCGGCCTCTTTGTTTGACATATTTGCGCTAACTAAGAATACATTAAGACAGGTTTCAGCATGTTCTCATTAAAATGGGTTATTGTGTGTTGTGTGAAATAAAATATATTTGTAGCAATGTATCTTTAATTATATGTGCCTCTCTTTTATTTAATTGCGTTTGCCTTGCTGCTTTGGTTCAGTTGACTGAGTTTTCTTTGTCAAGTAGATTTATAATGTGTTTTTGGTCTAGGTTGAAGAATAATATCAGTAGATCCATAAAAACAGACTACCCAGTTTACCTAAAATTGTCTATTGGCGTGATTATAAATACCTTTTTACACACAGATAATGTGCTTCTCAAGTTAATTACCACTAGGTGGCAGTGTCTTTTGCAATTAATTTGATTGGTAAAAGGACATTTTTAAAGTGCTACAACAAAGCAGAGTTACAAAATAATAATACTAATAATAATCTCAGCAAGCATGGGCAACAGTTGTGGTGGTGGTGGTGGGGGGGCTTTAGGTTTTTAGCGTATAGAATGCGGGAGAATCACATTTTTAAATTAAAGTGTATATAATCATATTTATGATAATATTGACTAATTAGTATGTTAGTATTATTATTACATGAGGTAATATACAGATGTACAAGGACTGTACTTTGTATTTTTAATCATTTTTTATTAGTGCTGTGTTAAATTGATTAATTGCAAAAATACAAGTTTTTGTTTACATAATTTATGTGTGTGTAGACTGTGTACATCACGTGTATATTTATATGAATATACACTATATTGCCAAAAGTATTGGGTCACCCCATTTTAATGAAAGGTTTGACTACTTTAGTAATTTCCATGAGTACAAATCTTAATGTTTAAGCATATAATGAATGTACAAGTCATTGGTGTTTGGTGATGAGTTTGTGGCTCATTTAAAGTCACACCAGAGGTGTTCAGCTGCTTTCTGCAGACCGGTCAAGTTTTCCACACTGACTGAATCATCATTTCTCTTTGATCCTTGTCTTATACACAGAGACACTGTCATGTTAGAATAGAAAAGAGTCCCATCCAAACTGTTGCTATAAAATTAGAAGCACACAATTCCCTAGAATATCATTATATGCTTAAACATTAAGATTTGTACTCATGGAAATTACTAAAGTAGTCAAACCTTTCATTAGAAGGTTTATTCAATTAAAATATTGGCAATATAGTGTATAAACACACATACATGTATATATTTAATAATTATATGTAAGATATATTTATATGTATAATATAAATCATATATATATATATATATACACATTTTATTATTTTAGCTGTTGACTAAAATATATTCAAGTTACAGTTATATAACTTGCGTTCAAGTTACAGATGATATAATGTATAATCTCATCACAATTGGAGAAAAGGTTAAGGATTTACAACTCTTTACTTTTTCAAGGAACCATAAGTAATTGGACAGTTGACTCATAAGCTGTTTAATGGACAGATGTGGGCTGTTTCGTTATTTCTACATCAGTTAAGCAGGTAAAAGGTCTGGAGTTGATTCTAAGTGTGTCATTTACATTTGGAAGCTGTTGCTGTGAACCCACATCATGCGGTTAAAGGATCTCTCCGTGCAAGTGAAACAGATGATTGATAGGCTTCATAAACAAAACAAATCCATCAGAGAGATAGCAGGAACATTAGGAGTGGCCAAATCAATAATTTGGTTCATTCTGAGAAAAAAAGAACGCACTGGTGCGCTCAGCAACATAAAAAAGGCCTGGACGTCCACGGAGGACAACAGTGATGGATGATCGGATGATCCTCTCATGATAAAGAAAAACCCTTCACAACATCCAGCCAAGTGAAGAACACTCTCCAGGAGGTAGCTGTCAAAGTCTCCAGTCAAGAGAAGACTTCACGAGAGCAAATACGGAGGGTTCACCACAAGATGCAAACAAGGCCAGATTAGACTTTGCCAAAAACATCTAAAAAAGTCAGACCACTTCTGGAAAAGTATTTTTTGGGCAGCTGAAATTAAGATCAACCTGTACCAGAACCACATGGAGAAGGTATGGAACAGCTCATGATCCATAGCATATAACATCATCTGTGAAACATGGCGGAGAAGTGTGATGGCATGAGCATGGCATGGCTTCCAGTGGCACTGGCTTACTGGTGTTTACTGATGACGTGACAGAAGCAGCCGGATGAATTCTGAAGTATTTAGGGATATATCTGCCCAGATTCAGTCAAATGGAGCAAAGTTGATTGGGCGGCGCTTCATAGTACAAAAGGATGATGACCCCAAACATACAGCAGAAGCAACCCAGGAGTTTTTGAAGGAAAAAAAGTGAAATATTCTGCAATGGCCATGTCAATCTCCTGATCTCAGCCTGATTGAGCATGAATTTCACTTACTGAAGACAAAACTAAAGCAGAAAGACTCGCAAACAAACAACAACTGAAGTCAGCTGCAGTAAAGGCCTGGCAAAGCATCACAAAGGAAGAAACCCAGTCTCTGCTGATGTCCATGAGTTCCAGACTTTGCCTGCAAAGGATTCTCAACTAAATATTAAAATTGATATCTTTGAAACGTGTAATGTAACAGTAACGTTAATGTGCTTATTAGAAGTTAACATGGATGGGTTTTTGTAGTCAACAGAGTAGTGTAATGTTTGACAACTGGAGCACTTTAAAGGGATAGTGCACCCAAAAATGAAAATTTGCTGTTAATTCATTGACCCTCAGGCCATCCCAGATGTTGGTGACTTTTTTTCTTTAGTAGAACAGTAAAGGTTTTTATCTGAAACGGTGATCCTTGGAAATGCATACACTGCACGTCTGCCGGTTTTTGATTGTTAAGTTTTATAACTTATGCAGCTTACCAGTGGCTCGTGATGACACATTGAGTTCTTATGAATCATATGAATATTATGAATCATAAGAACTCAATGTACCATCATGAGCCACTGGTAATTTGGTCTTGTCTGTATATGTTTATTTGACTCTAAAAAGCCTGCAGCCAGAGAAGTGCAGTTCATGAATTACCAAAGCCAATGGTTTCACCTAAAAATCTCCTTTACTGTTTTTCAGGAAAGGAGATTTTTAATCTGTACTGTTCTTCAGTTAAGGAGATTTTTAATCTGTACTGTTCTTCAGTAAAGGAGATTTTTAATCTGTACTGTTCTTCAGTAAAGGAGATTTTTAATCTGTACTGTTCTTCAGTAAAGGAGATTTTTAATCTGTACTGTTCTTCAGTTAAGGAGATATTTAATCTGTACTGTTCTTCGGTTAAGGAGATTTTTAATCTGTACTGTTCTTCGGTTAAGGAGATATTTAATCTGTACTGTTCTTCAGTAAAGGATATTTTTAATCTGTACTGTTCTTCAGTTAAGGAGATTTTTAGTCTGTACTGTTCTTCAGTTAACAAGATTTTTAATCTGTACTGTTCTTCAGTAAAGGAGATTTTTTATCTGTACTGTTCTTCAGTAAGGAGATTTTTAATCTGTACTGTTCTTCAGTTAAAGGAGATATTTCATCTGTACTGTTCTTCAGTAAAGGAGATTTTTAATCTGTACTGTTCTTCAGTATCTGTAAGGAGATTTTTAATCTGTACTGTTCTTCAGTTAACGAGATTTTTAATCTGTACTGTTCTTCAGTCTGTACTGTTCTTCAGGAGATTTTTAATCTGTACTGTTCTTCAGTAAGGAGATTTTTAATCTGTACTGTTCTTCAGTTAAGGAGATTTTTAATCTGTACTGTTCTTCAGTTAAGGAGATTTTTAATCTGTACTGTTCTTCAGTAAAGGAGATTTTTAATCTGTACTGTTCTTCAGTAAAGGAGATTTTTAATCTGTACTGTTCTTCAGTTAAGGAGATTTTTAATCTGTACTGTTCTTCAGTTAAGGAGATATTTCATCTGTACTGTTCTTCAGTAAAGGAGATTTTTAATCTGTACTGTTCTTCAGTTAAGGAGATATTTCATCTGTACTGTTCTTCAAGGAGATTAAGGACTGTTCTTCATTTTTAATCTGTACTGTTCTTCAGTCTGTACTGTTCTTCAGTAAAGGAGATTTTTAATCTGTACTGTTCTTCAGTTAAGGAGATATTTAATCTGTACTGTTCTTCAGTTAAGGAGATTTTTAATCTGTACTGTTCTTCAGTAAAGGAGATATTTCATCTGTACTGTTCTTCAGTAAAGGAGATTTTTAATCTGTACTGTTCTTCAGTAAAGGAGATTTTTAATCTGTACTGTTCTTCAGTTAAGGAGATTTTTAATCTGTACTGTTCTTCAGTAAAGGAGATTTTTAATCTGTACTGTTCTTCAGTTAAGGAGATTTTTAATCTGTACTGTTCTTCAGTTAAGGAGATTTTTAATCTGTACTGTTCTTCAGTAAAGGAGATTTTTAATCTGTACTGTTCTTCAGTAAAGGAGAATTTTTTAATCTGTACTGTTCTTCAGTAAAGGAGATAAGGAGATTTTAATCTGTACTGTTCTTCAGTTAAGGAGATTTTTAATCTGTACTGTTCTTCAGTTAAGGAGATTTTTAATCTGTACTGTTCTTCACTGTTCTTCAAGGAGATAAGGGAGATTTATCTGTATCTGTACTGTTCTTCAAGGAGATTTTAATCTGTACTGTTCTTCTTCAGTTAAGAGATTTTTAATCTGTACTGTTCTTCAGTTAAGAGATATTTCTCTGTACTGTTCTTCAGTTAAGGAGATATTTCATCTGTACTGTTCTTCAGTTAAGGAGATATTTCATCTGTACTGTTCTTCAGTTAAGGAGATTTTTAATCTGTACTGTTCTTCAGTAAAGGAGATTTTTAATCTGTACTGTTCTTCAGTTAAGGAGATTTTTAATCTGTACTGTTCTTCAGTTAAGGAGATTTTTAATCTGTACTGTTCTTCAGTTAAGGAGATTTTTAATCTGTACTGTTCTTCAGTTAAGGAGATTTTTAATCTGTACTGTTCTTCAGTTAAGGAGATTTTTAATCTGTACTGTTCTTCAGTTAAGGAGATTTTTAATCTGTACTGTTCTTCAGTAAAGGAGATAAGAGATTTTTAATCTGTACTGTTCTTCAGTTAAGGAGATTTTTCATCTGTACTGTTCTTCAGTTAAGGAGATTTTTCATCTGTACTGTTCTTCAGTTAAGGAGATTTTTAATCTGTACTGTTCTTCAGTTAAGGAGATTTTTAATCTGTACTGTTCTTCAGTTAAGGAGATTTTTAATCTGTACTGTTCTTCAGTTAAGGAGATATTTAATCTGTACTGTTCTTCAGTAAAGGAGATTTTTAATCTGTACTGTTCTTCAGTTAAGGAGATTTTTAATCTGTACTGTTCTTCAGTTAAGGAGATTTTTAATCTGTACTGTTCTTCAGTTAAGGAGATTTTTAATCTGTACTGTTCTTCAGTTAAGGAGATTTTTAATCTGTACTGTTCTTCAGTTAAGGAGATATTTCATCTGTACTGTTCTTCAGTTAAGGAGATATTTTTCATCTGTACTGTTCTTCAGTTAAGGAGATATTTCATCTGTACTGTTCTTCAGTTAAGGAGATTTTTAATCTGTACTGTTCTTCAGTTCATCAGATTTGTACTGTGTTAACTATTTCTGGGTTAACAAGTTAACTTTTTGTTAATGAGTACTATGTGTGTTTTTATTACTGTACTATGTTTCTTCAGTTAAAAATAATAATTTTCTGTAAAAGTATAATGTAAGTTCCCAGCAATAATTGTAATGGTTAGTTTTAACATATGATTTGGTAAAGTTAAAAACATGGAGATTTTTCTAAATAACCTACCTTAGTACTAAATGTTCAGAGAGATATTGACTGAGTTCTTCTAGTTAAGAAGAGAGATTTGACTATTGAAACGGCAATTTCTGTGGTACTAGGTACTAAATAATAATGAGTTAAAACAGCTTTAAAACGTGTAATTTTATATATATATATTTATATGGCTTGCTTGGCCATTCGTTGTGATAAACAGGAAAGTGTATTCAGCTGAATTCAAATAGTGATTTGTTAGACGGGTTTAAAAAAGGTTAATATACCGCGACAGCCGTTGTGTGAAGACCTCCTCGTGTGAAGACCGAAGAGTGTAAAGACCATCGACTCTACCGTGAGACTCCACCGGGCAGGACACCGGCAAGGGATATAAGTATCGCTTTTTATTTATCCTCTTTCTTACTGCTTGTTTCACTTCTGTTTTAGTTTTTATAACTAATTCTTACTATGTAAAAAATAAGTATACTTAGGCCTTTAGTGTCATGTTAGAATCATTATCATACCTTTTCTTGATTTAATATCTTGACTTGTTTTTTCGGCCAATTCCAGAGAAAACATTAATTAGCTGAAGGACCCCATTCATGGTCGTGTTACTGAAGCCCTCTATGAAGCCTGACATGAGCAAATGGTACATTTTTGTCTCAGAATTGTTCAAATATTTGACTTTTTGGAACCCCTAAATTAGATTTTTTTAATTAAAAACTGCATGTTAAACTACATAATTACTGAAAAGTATGCAAATGTGTCTTGCTTACCGCTAATAACAGGTTAGCTTGGTATAGCAAGGTCATTAATTGACACAAAAGCCTGAAACGTCCTACGGTGTGACAGAAAACGTCCTCCGGTTTGACGCCTGTACATCACACCACAGGACAAGGTCTCTTTAAGAAGCATTTTAAATAATTAAATAAGATTAATTTAACTACTTTTTATTCTTTTTTGATCATTTTAAGTGTTCTTAAATACAATAATATAATTAATTAAACTATTTTATGATGTTTTTACAGAAATTTTTACTTTTATAAAGTGTCATGAAAATAGGTATAAAATGTGATACTTTGTCGTTTTATTTTTTTTTTATTTTTTGTTTTTTTTTTTTAAGCTTTTTGACATTTACAGGGTTTTAAACATAGTTGACACATCCGAGCTGGTACAAGTTGCCCAGGTGGCCAATTGTTTGAATTCTCTTCAAAATACACCTTAACATGCATTATTACCAAATGCATTCATTACAGAAAGAGAGAAAAACATAAGAGAGAAGAAAAATAAAAACAACAATAAAAATATAATAATAATAAAATACTTTGTTTTTGAGACAGAAAGAATTGAGGGAGAGAAATTATTGGAAGAGAGAGGACACGGAAATATAGACAGAAATTTAACAGGGATCCACCAGAAGGGAGGAGATCCTAAGAGAACGATGCAGAAAGTAAATAAATCTAAATGATGTCTTAAAAAGAGAAGCCATATAGTTTCAAAAAATTCATTCTCATCTTAATGTATATAGTTTGAATATCAATCATATTTAGCTGTGCCGCACATGCAGCTGGGAGCTAGACAAGTTTCAGTAGCATACTGATTGACTAAGAGACTGAATTTTGATGATGATATTTTTTATTTTTTTTTTTTTTAAAAAACATGTTGATATTGTTTGTATCAAAATTAAACGTTATTTAATAACTATCATTTCTGTCCTTTAGTGTGACGTAATGTCCTATGGTGTGACAGTACATAAAAGAACCACAGATTTGTTTTTATCTCAGAATATCTTTGAAAAAATACTGTTGAATATTGCAATAGAGGAGATACAAATATCACTCAACTTAAAATGGTATAATTTTCAGCAGTTTTGAACGGATGCCAGCAAAGTTTGTCTTGAAATTGTCCATCAAGTAATGGGGAAAAAATTATGTTAATTATAATTTAATTTTAAATAAATAGCATTATATGAAAATAAGTGTCTAACAATGAAGATATTGAGCATCTCTCATGCTATTTATGCATTATTAAGAGTTTTTTTAATGTTTGCTATGTCACACCATAGGACAAATTTATGGTACAGTTCAGTAAAAAGGTTAAAAAATACAGTGAAAGAATTTACGAAATTAGTGACCCTTTATATTTTCTCAAAGATCAGACTTCACACTAAATAAATATGCATTTCTATTTTTTTTTTTACAAAAAAAGCATTTTACAAGAAAAGCATTTTTACTACCTATTTGTCAACTACCCATTTACTGTCATGGCCAAAAATATCAGCACCCTTGGTAAATATGATCAAAGAAGGCTGTGAAAATTATTCTGCATTGTAAATCCTTTTGATCTTTTTTTTATATGAAGTTTAGAAACAAAGTTTATAAACCAAGTTCGGGAGGAGCACGTCAGATACTCAGCCTAATTAACACAGGTGGTACACAATCTAGGTAATCAACCCTTGGACATAAATACAGCTGTCTTACCTCCATCTAGTTGACGGTTAAGCAGCATCCCTCCACCACCCCTTCTCCACCAATATCACTAGAATTCTCATCACACGGGGGGGTACTCTGGGTTCGGGCCCTTCCCGAGCTCAGAGCCCTCCCCCAGGACAGCACGCCTACAACGTATTACCATACTCGCCAAATACGCATTACGTTTATCGTGCTAGTAGATGTAAGTGTGAAATCGTGAAATAAAACAAAATCTAACCTTTCATTGGATAATAAGAATTTAAAATTGGGGGGGAAATCATTATGAAATAAATGTTTTTCTCAAAACACGTTGGACACAATTATTGGCACCCCTAGAAATTCTTATGAGTAAAATATCAATTTTGAGCACTCCAGGGTGATGATGAACATGAAATTATCCAGCCATGGCTTCCTGTTTCACAGAAATATAAATAGGAGGGAAAACAAAGCCCAATTCCCTTAATCATCCATCACAATGAGAAAAACCAAAGAATATATTTCTGATGTGCAGCAAAAAGATAATTGAGCTTCACAAATTAGTGAAATGACTTTAAGAAAAGAACTAGAGCAGTGAAAATTATCCATTTCCACCATCAGGCAATAATTAAGAATTTCCAATCAACATAAAATGTTACGAAACTGCCTGGAAGAGGACGTGTGTTTATATCGTCCTAATGCACGTGAGGAGGAGAGTTTGAGTGGCTAAAGACTCTGCAAGGACCACAGCTGGAGAACTGCAGAAAATAGTGGAGTCTCGGGTTCAGAAAACCTTTAAAAAAAATGGTCAAACAGCACCTACATCACCACATGTTGTTTGGGAGGGTTTCAAGAAAAATTATCCTTGCTCATCTAAAAACAAACTCCAGCATATTCAGTTATCAGACACGACTGGAACTTCAAATGGGACTGGCTTCTATGGTCAGGTGAAACTAAAAAATCAGCTTTTTAGCAGCAAACACTCAAGATGGGTTTGGTGAACACAGGGATAAAAAGTACCCCATGTGTACAATGAAATATACCGTTTTTGATGTTGTGGGCCTATATTTCTGCTGGAGGTCCTGGACATCTTGTTTAGACACATGGCATCATGGATTCTATCAAATACCAGCAGATAAAAAATCAATAAGTGACTGACTCTGTTAGAAATCTTATAATGGGCCATGTTTGGATCTTCCAACCGTACAATAATCCAAACACAAACCTCAAAAACAACACAAAAATGGGTCACTGAGCACAAAACCAAGCTTCTGCTACCATTCCAGTCCTCTGACCTGAACCCTGTAGATTATGAGTGAGGTGAACTGAAGAGAAGAAGCACCGTCATGGAGCGGTGAATCTAAAGAGTCTGGAGTGATTCTGGATGAAGGAATGGTCTCTGATCTCTTGTCAGGTGTTCATCGGGCATTATAGGAGAATATTTAGAGCCGTTAAACTGGCAAATGGAGGTTTCAAAAAGTATTGAATAAAAGGGTGCCTTTAATTGTGTCCAATGTGTATTAGAGAAAAACATTTATTTCATAATGATACCCCCCCCCCATTTTAAATTCGTATTATCCAATAAAAGGTTAGATTTTTGTGAATATTATAAATAATAGATCAAAAAAATTAACAATGCAGATTAATTTTCACAGCCGCCTTTGATCTTATTTACCAAGGGTGCCAATATTTTTGGCCATGACTGTGTGTGTGTGTGTGTGTGTGTGTGTGTGTGTGTGTGTGTGTGTGTGTGTGTGTGTGTGTGTGTGTGTGTGTGTGTGTGTGTGTGTGTGTGTGTGTGTGTGTGTGTGTGTGTGTGTGTGTGTGTGTGTGTGTGTGTGTGTGTGTGTGTGTGTGTGTGTGTGTGTGTGTGTGTGTGTGTGTGTGTGCGTGTGTGCGTGTGTGCGTGCGTGTGTGTGTGTGTGTGTGTGTGTGTGTGTGTGTGTATATATAAATATATATCTATATATTTATATATTATTAATATGTAATATTTTAATGTAATATTTTAATTCAAGTATAAAATTGAGAGTACCAATGAGAGTAAATTATACATCTTTTTATGTAAACCAGCTTTTTTTGCTTGGGTGTCAAAGCATTACTTCATTATGTAATGAGTGAGAGATTACTTAATGAATATTTTAATAAGTAGAAATATAAGTTTTCATTATATTTCACTGTACTTGAACTTGATTTCTTAAGGTAAGTTATCAAATTGAAAGCATTAGCTATTTTTGAAAATAGAAGATAGAATTTATCTTTGGCATTTGCTGATGAAAGCGGTGAATTTCCATGTTTTGGTAAATTAGGGAAGTCCTCAGGAATAAATCGAAAGTTCATGTATGAACACAGCTCTGCGAAACATGTTGAGATTTGTTTGCCTGACTAATAAAGAGAATGACTCTAATAACCTCTTGTTTATTCTGAGTCATAAATCTATGATAATTAGTATTGTGTTGGTTGTGAGAGGTTTACTCAGAATCAGGAATGTCTGTGCGCCTCTTTTTCGGATCGTTAGTCTCCCTGAGGCGCTTGGCAGAACCACACTGACAAAAACAAGAAGTTACATTTACTTCATTTGCAAGTTTTTGCACGCATTTTTTTAAAGTAAAATGTAAATACAGAATTAAGTCAAATCTACTTAACTAAGTTATGTAAAATTAGCAAAGGAAATAAGTACATTTAAAAAAAGAGTTGCGCCAACTTAAAAGTTTAAGGTAACCAGCTTCAGCAGGTTTTATGAGTTTTCTCAACTTATTTTTTTAGGATATTTCTCAACTATTTGTTGTATGATCTTAAAACGAGAAGTTGAGAAAACTAAAAAATCTGCTGAACCTGGTTACCTTAAACTTTTAAGATGGCTCAACTTCTTTCTTTTTTACAGTGTAGAGTTTGATGAGTAATTTCCACTGTATTATTTTAAGTTTACCCTGCAATACTTAAGTACATTTCACCCAGTCACGGTTTGTAAACTTTACTCAAACAACATAGCACTGAAAAAAATGCATATAAAGCATGTGGTTAAGTTACAATCACGTATGCAAGCAAGTAGACAGCTCGTCCTTCTTTTTGAGGTAATATGTTGACTCAATAAAGTTATAATCTGGAAGAACACAGAGACCTGAGTACTTGGCACATGATACACAATGATGGAGACAATCAGTGAATAGTGTTCGAGTATGAATGGGTCATTTTGAGTAGAATATGAACTCCAGATGTCACAAAACAGCAAGTTACTTAACCTAACAACAAAAGCAACCATAAAACAGTGTTAATACATCTCGAAAACAGCAAAAAAAATTACCTTATTAATTATTCATGCCCAAGTGCATGATGGGATCATGACATTGATTTTGACCTAAACAATTGTTAAAAATAGCAAACAATTCCAAGTAAAACATACTTTAAATACTACAAGCTTAAATTGAGTACTAATGTTGAATTTATTATTTTATTATTCTTGCCTGAACTGAATTAATTAATGTAGAAATGTGTTTTTTATCCTTTTTATCAGTGCACCAGCACAGCGCTCGGTTCCTCTTACTCTCACACAACCTCACACCAGTCAAGCAGGGACAGATGTGATTTTTCATGATCACTCGGCTCTTTCAGTTCCCTGTCCTCATTTTCACTTTCTACGGTAAGATGCCAGTGTGGGTCTCTCCATATACCCACGAGGTTGAAATATACCAGTCGTTGTATTTCAGTAGAAGCAAACCAAGAGTAACGATAAAAGTTTTTTTTCTCTTGCGTATAAAACCACAACCACAACGAGCCGCGTGCACAAAGACTGAAACACATACACACTTGGGCAAATCCCAGTCTGTTATTGTGGGCACAATTCTTCAGAATTCTTATTCAGCTTTCAAAATGTAACACGCAGATATAACAGATCATATTATAAAGACAACGTGTTGTTACAAAATAAAAAAAGTGTAATTTAAAAAATTTAAAAAGTGTAATTTATGTTATACATTTTACTACAGCTATAATAAATGGTTATAATATCTGGGGGGGGGGGGTATAAATTCAAATGATTTATTAATAATATAATCAATAGACGATTATAGGCTGCTTTTAGAGCAATATTAATTGTATTTCATAAATCTCAATATTAAAATGAATAATCTGAGTATTTGTTACTGTGGTCTGATTTATAACCAGGCCGAGACCAAGACCAAAACCAGAGGTACGAGGCTTGAGACCAGGACCAGAGAAAGGATCTATGATTGTCACACATCAAACATGAACATAGAGTAAATCACAAATATACAGAGTTATGATCATACTCTGTGGTTCACCTCCCAACTTCACATCCATCCTTTCTGCTTCCAGGAGAGCATTGTTTGTTTGTTTATCTTTACATGACTGCCATACCGTGTTCATTTAGATATAATATTTACATTTAATATGTTCATTCAAATATAAAGTTGAGATATTAATGGGAGTAAATTATAAATCTTTTTATGTTTATGCTTAAACGTGCATGTATTGTTTTGTCAACTTGTGGTGTCAAAGCATTACTCCATTATATAATGAGTGAGAGATTACTTATTGAACATTTTAATAAGTAGAAATAGTTACTATTTACTGTGTTTTTTTAATATAAATAGCCTACTTAATATGACAGTAATGAGAGACTGCAAAATAAAGGCCAGAGTTATTAAACCAACATAGTCTCGTGACAATTAGTATCATAGACTTGATGAATCGGCTGCAAATACCTATTTGGATGTATTGTATGCCGTTTTGGTCCAGCTCATCTGTGACTAAGCCTTTAAATTAACCACTTGAACAGTCGTAAAAATAGTAGCAGAGTTGGCAACAACAGAAACATGTGTCAGCACGCCACAATGTCATTCTACTCATTTATCAAAATGTATTCATATTCGCCGGAATGTGTTTGTTTGTTGGGTTTCGATTGTACATTGGGCTCTTAGATACCACATAAATCTTATAAGATTAAATAAAAGCAATAGTTGTGACTCCAACACGAGATTATGGCACATAATCTTAGCTTCGTGATCTTTCGTCGGTCTTCATTTGAGATGCACTGGAATGAAAAGACATATCATAATTTAAACATCTCGAAAACGAAAATTAATCAAATGTCCCCATTTCAGATTTGATGTAGAGAATGAAGTCAAAATCACGCATTTCCCTTTTCGATCTGTTTTTGGCTATATAAACTGTAGACCTACCGTGAGTCCTTCATACAACGACAAATAACGACAAACAAGTTGTGAAGGACAAACGACAAGTTAAGGTAAGCAGTCGAATCAGTGTCTTATTGTGATGAATCGGATTCTTCACTGCATCCTTGTTTTAAACTCACGTGGTCTCTCTCTGGTCTTTTATAGGCAATCATCAGAATGGACTTTCTTCGTGTGGCACTGCTGTGCACCTTTTTCTGCTTTGCGCAGGTTTGGTCATTCCCAACAAACTGCGTCCTTAGCAAGGATTTAATGAAGGAGTCCTATACACTTTTAGAGACTGCGGTGAGAATAATGCAGAGAATCTTCAGTGGTGCAGTTTAGTGGTGGGTGAATAGGTTATTCATGAACGAATATGCATTTTGTTTTAGGGAGGCCTTTTCCCTATGCAGTGCCTGAAGGAAAAGGTTGCCATTCCTTTCCCGGAAAATGCGTTCAAGTCTGAAAACAAGGATCAGGTATTTGAACAAATCTTTGAATGAAGTTTGAGTCACGTTTGAGCACATCTGTTTACTTTTCAACTCTTGTTTCTGAAGGTCACTGGTGTAGAAAAAGCTGTTTACCAGACACTTGTGAACATCAACGCAGTGTTTCAGAACTGCAGTGATCCAGACCGGTTTAATAAAGACGAGTGGAATGATTTCCGAGGCCTCGTCCACCGGCAGATTGACGACAGCAGATGCGTAAGACGAGAGCAAACCATAATATCTGAAACTTAAGTTATTTATTATTTATTCTGGGGGAAAGTAATACATAGACATGAGAAAACAACAATAGGCTACGCACAATATTAATTGGTTATTATTATATTCTGCAACACAAGTAAATTGTCTTTATTTATTTATTTCGCTCCAGCTCTTTGAGTCTTTTTTCGTTTTGCAGTTCAATCTTTCTGTTTTCTTTAACTGGAGATTACAGATATTCTAATAACTATCAAAAGTTTTGTTTAACATGACAAAGGGTGCCCCAATTAACGTATCAGAATCAAGTATTTCCCGATAACTGTGAAAAATTATGACTTTTAATGGGCTTTTATATTCAGTATGTCATGTTTTCTGGGTCTTGGCTAATCTAGATCATGAGCAAGTCTGAAGCAGCACAGGATTTCTCCAGCAGAGAAGCTTCTCTCAAGGATTACTTCAAGACTATAGCCTCAACTCTGGAAGAAAAGGTACGCTTGTGACCTCCACCTCTAACTTTAGTCATATCTCTTGTGTTACACAATACTCATTCTAATGCGTTATTGACATTTTTCTGTGCAGGATTTCAGTGACTGTGCATTGGAAATAGTCAGAAATGAGATTCTCCGCACCCTGAAGTTCATACTGGACGACACCGTGTTATTCAAGTCTTCAGAAGACTAAATGCTGCCTTGTATTCATTTATTTATTATATATTTATTTATATATTTTATATTTTTATTTATTTATTTATTTATTTATTTATTCACTGTTTTTTTTGCTAGAGGTTATATTCGTTTTCTAATCACTGTAAAGGAAATACCTCACTTTCACTTTAAATGACATGACATCACATTTCCATTCAGCACTGGACAGTTCACAACATAAAGACTTCGCCATTCACATGTTAAGATTGGATTATGTGTTGCATTTTACAAAGTTGTTTTCATTTTTGAATAATAAATACATTTTTACTACAAACTTCTCAGATCTTGTCTTGTTTTATTAAAATAAAGAGAGAGAGAGAGAGAGAGAGAGAGAGAGAGAGAGAGAGAGAGAGAGAGAGAGAGAGAGAGAGAGAGAGAGAGAGAGAGAGAGAGAGAGAGAGAGAGAGAGAGAGAGAGAGAGAGAGAGAGAGAGAGAGAGAGAGAGAGAGAGAGATTTGCTATGTTTGATTTTTGGTGAAATTAGCTTACAGTTGATTGAAAGAGATCAATAATAAATGTGATTTAAATAATCATGGGTCTTGTGATTTTCATTAAAAACTTAAGGTGGCAATTGAACATTAATAGATGTTTCCCTTCACTCAAAGACACATAAAAATAGCATTTAATTTAGAAATTAACTCTCCATATCCAGCCATTTTCAAAGCATGCTGGGAACTAACAATCACTTAAAAAAACTGTAAAATTGAGCTAATTCTCTTAAAATAAATAGGTAACCTTCTTTCCTTATTTTTTTTTTTGTTTAATCAGTTCCTCAATTTAAGCCTCAAAACTGCTTACATTTCCTTTAAAAAAGGAAAACACATCTCTTGGTTTTATTAGTAAAAAGTCATATAACACTGAACCACAATTTCTTTAATGAAGTATACACACAGTTTTTAATGTTCAGTTCTGTTTGGCATTTGAAAGAGTTTCTGTGATGTTGAAGTTTCCATTGTGCAGTGCAATTGTTACCATTGTGCAGAAGAGTAGAGCTTTATAAGACATTAAGCCTTGTTCAGAGAGCAGTAACTTTGCTAGTGTTGTCAGGGTTCTGTCACTTCGGTCTAGTGTTATTCATGGTTTTGTGACAGAGCCCTGATACTCCCGTCATGTCCGGGTTTCATGTGAGCGCGCGGCTTCGAGTGTGCTCGAGCCGTGCGCTCTCTCGTCTGCGTGCCTTGTTTCGTGTTGGAGCGTGGTGTTCGGATCCCGGCACTCATGTCTTGAGTTTCGTGTCGGGGTTCGGACACTCGCGCTCCACGTTCTGTCTCTTTGTGTGAGTGTGCGTGCATTCGTGTTATATCTTGTGCTGTGTGGCACGCAGCTTGTATATTCATTGGCTGCGTGCTTTCATGTTGTCATCATGTCTTGTGTGAACACGTGGCTTATGAGTTTTCTCATTAGCTGCGTGTTCATGTCCTGTTTTGCACATGGCTGGTGATTTGTTTGCTGGCCATGTGCTTTTGTTTTTGTTTTGTGTGAGCACGTGGCTTCTGTTCTAGTTTTCTGTGTGCCATGTGCTCTCATGTCAATTGTCTTGACCCACCCATCTTGTTACCTGTTTATTGGTTAATTTCCCCCAGCTGCTTTCCCTCGTTACCCTCCTCATTTGCTCCCTTTAAAATCTCCTTGTGTTTGCAGTTCCGTGTGGGTTCGTTGCCATATGTTGGGTCGTCTATGTCTTGTGTCCAGCCTTGTCCAGCCTGCCAGTCTGTTTTTCCCCCTATGGGTAGTTTTTGTTTGTTTTTTTTGTTTTGTTTATCATTGTTATTAAAAAAACTCGTTTTCCTCCTGCATTTGGGTCCTCGCCTCATCCATTCACCGGTACCTGACAAGTGTAGTATTTTCCAGTATTGCTCAAGTATTTTCCTACTTGATCTGTTTGGCTGTATGCAGTCTTTTGAACGTAAAAAAATAACTCAAAGATTAATTAATTTACGATATTTTACTTGATTTATTCAGGTAGATTCTGTAAAAAAATCAAGCCATAAAAACTACTCAAAATATTATGTGTAACATTGTTACCATATATTTTTTAACTATATAGCTCGTTCCATTTTTCACAGTGTAGTGAGGAATGTGTAATATTTTCATAGGCTAGGCTACACCAGGTGTAGTGAACTATAGGCTATATGAACTGTACCCCTCTTTCTCAAAACTGTGACCTTACACATTGATAATGTGACCTTATAGATATGTGCATCTATGCGGCTGTTTGTTCCAGAAGCGATTTCTAGTTTTAGCAGACCATTATGATATGAGATCCGAATAGTCCTATTAGCGATCACACTTTAACCACATCCTGTGTTTGTACATTGCTGCAAAATTACATCCTGTTTTTGTCTATTTCTATGTCTAGAACAAATGCTAATTTGTTGTACCGTATACATCATGACATCATAATATAATGCACTGCACTGGTCACAAATATATAAATGATCTACAATCTATTCTTCTTCGTTCATTCAAGCTTTATTTCTTCATTGTTTGTAAGCAGAGTTTGTAGGGAGAGGTCAGTTAAAAGGACTTAACACTCGGTCTCAATGCTAAATATTTCACCAGTTGCCATTTTGTAATTGTTATGTGGCTTTAAACAAACTTGGACTGACTTAGAAAAGCTTATGAAGGATTGATTGTTCACAGACCCTGTAAAATTGAAACCCAGTAAATGTTGTTGTTTTAATGCAGCAGTGGTATGTTAAACATGAATGCTGTCAGATCAGTAAAGAAAGAAAGGGAACGGGAATGTGACTGTCAGAGCAAGTTTCAAGGCTGTAACTGATGGGCTTCTCTGATTTGTTTAAATGGATGTCACTGAGGAAATGCGTAGCTATGCGTCACATTTTTACCTAAAAATATCAAATTATTATTTGGGCCAAAATAAATAATAAATTATCTCTCTATTTTTAATAAATTATAAAATCATATTTTTGATAAATTATAGAAAATCTTATTAACAATACAAATAAAGTGACATGTTGTCCCAGCTTGACACCCGACACGTTTATATACAGTATATAAAATCACAAAAATCTAAGGATAATAAGAATTTTAAATGGGGGGGAATATCATTATGAAATAAATGTTTTTTCTCAAAAACACATTGGCCACAATTACTGGCACCCCTAGAAATTCTTATGAGTAAAAAATATCTCTGAAGTATATTCCCATTCATATTCACAATTTTGAGCACTCCAGGGTGATTATGAACATGAAATTATCCAGCCATGGCTTCCTGTTTCACAGAAATATAAATAGGAGGGAAAACAAAGCCCACATTCCCTTAATCATCCATCACAATGAGAAAAAAAAAAGAATATATTTCTGCTGGAGGTCCTGGACATCTTGTTTAGACACATGGCATCATGGATTCTATCAAATACCAACAGATAAAAATCAATAAGTGACTGACTCTGTTAGAAATCTTATAATGGGCCATGTTTGGATCTTCCAACCGTACAATAATCCAAACACAAACCTCAAAAACAACACAAAAATGGGTCAAGAGCACAAAAACAAGCTTCTGCTACCATTCCAGTCCTCTGACCTGAACCCTGTAGATTATGAGTGAGGTGAACTGAAGAGAAGAAGCACCGTCATGGAGCGGTGAATCTAAAGAGTCTGGAGTGATTCTGGATGAAGGAATGATCTCTGATCTCTTGTCAGGTGTTCATCGGGCATTATAGGAGAATATTTAGAGCTGTTAAACTGGCAAATGGAGGTTTCAAAAAGTATTGAATAAAAGGGTGCCTTTAATTGTGTCCAATGTGTATTATGTGCATTGTGTCCAATGTGATGAGCAAAAACTGCTCGATCCTGCAGGTTTGGATTGCACAACATCAGAAAGACCAGGCCCTTCCTTACAGAGCAAGCCGCACAACTTCTTGTCCAGGCCCTTGCCATTTCTAGACTAGACTACTGTAATGCTTTTCTAGCTGGTCTTCCGTCATGCACAATCAAACCTTTACAGATGATTCAGAATGCAGCAGCACGGCTGGTCTTCAGCGAACCCAAAAGGGCCCATGTCACACCTCTCTTTATCTCCCTGCACTGGTTCCCGGTTGCAGCTCGCATCAAGTTCAAGACACTGATGCTTGCATATAGAACAGCCACAGGCTCAGCACCCTCCTACTTCCACTCACTGATAACAATCTACATCCCCTCAAGAAGTCTGAGATCTGCGAGCGAGCGACGCCTCGTGGTGCCATCACAGAGAGGCACAAAATCACTCTCCAGAACGTTTTCATTCACCGTTCCTGGCTGGTGAAATGATTCCCACCCCCATCCGGAATGCTGAATCCCTGACAATTTTCAAGCAACACCTGAAAACTCATCTCTTCCGTCATCACTTGATTTCTGCTCCTTATTCTACATTTAAAAAAAAAAACATTTGCTCTCTTTCCTTAACCTCTCCCGGTCTAACTAATTTTGCTCTGAACAATGCCTGAAATGTTGTATGACAAGCACTTCCTGTGTCTGTTTGCTTCTTTATAATGTATCGCTTATTGTATTCCTCAATTGTAAGTCGCTTTGGATAAAAGCGTCTGCTAAATGAATAAATGTAAATGTATTAGAGAAAAACATTTATTTAATTATATTTCCCCCCATTTTAAAGTCTTATTATCCAATGAAAGGTTAGATTTTTAAATAATATAATAGATCAAAAGGATTAACAATGCAGTTTTATTTCCACAGCCTACTTTGATCATATTTACCAAGGGTGCCAATAATTCTGACCGTGTGTGTGTGTGTGTGTGTGTGTGTGTGTGTGTGTGTGTGTGTGTGTGTGTGTGTGTGTGTGTGTGTGTGTGTGTGTGTGTGTGTGTGTGTGTGTGTGTGTGTGTGTGTGTGTGTGTGTGTGTGTGTGTGTGTGTGTGTGTGTGTGTGTGTGTGTGTGTGTGTGTTGTGTGTGTGTGTGTGTGTGTGTGTGTGTGTGTGTGTGTGTGTGTGTGAACAAAACTCAACTTATAAAAAAAAAAATAAAAAAATTTATAAATATGATGAAATAGTGAAAACAACAGTAATTTTCCCAGAATATCTTGTGACATATAACCAAAAACACATATATCAATTTTTAACGATTAAGAGCCAATACAAATGTTTACAAACATTGCAGTGCATGTTCAGTGATAAAGTGTTGCTGCGTTCTGTGCAAGAGGGCAATGCAAAAATGGCCCATGTGCACTTACTCTATGAACAACTTACTCAAGCGTACAGGGGTACTGCACAGGCCTGCAGAGTTCAGCTCCAACCCTAATCAAACACACCTGAGCTCTACGGGTTACTAGAAAGATACAGGCAGATGAGTTTTTCTCAAGGTTGGCTTACTCTAGTTTACTGTGGCTCCATCGTCGGAGTCTGACAGCCTCTCTTCATTACGAATTTAAAGCTTCCACAGCGGAGTGCATTAAGTATCCAACATTCACACTTGTTTTTATTTTCGGTTAATTAAGTGCATCATAAAGGTATTTGTGGGCACTTTTGCTTTATTGGAATTTTCAGTGTGAACACAATAACCACAATATAGCCTAAAAAACGGCATAGAGCATAAATACGCGACTTGGGACGCCACCTAAGAATCATTAAGAATAAGATCAACCAAATATGACCGAAGCAATCTTTCTAAATAATGGAGTGAACTAGCCTTGCAGCCCACTTTTGCTTGTTGCAAGTTAAACCCACACGACCGGTCACTTGCGGATGCGTGCGCAACACTGTCCCAGGCCTGAACATGCAGCATCGATTGCGAGGCATGCTCCTTGCTGATTTTTAAATGCTTTAAAAATACATTATATATTTTTAAAATATACAAAGAAGGGCAAAAAAACGTGTTAGGTAGGCCTATAGGGAAAATATAGTTGTGTAAGTGTATCTTGAAGCATGACATGTTTGGCCGTTTTTGTCTAAACATAAAGTGATACTCAGATATATGAACTTCAGTGTGTTAGGTTTTATTGAGTGTTGTTCAGAATAATCATCTTACATTATCATAAATACACAAATTACGAAATCAATCAGATAGATAAATAAATAAATAATAAATAAATAATAAATAAATAAATAAATAAATAATAAATAAATAAATAATAAATAATACATAATAAATAATATAAATAAATAAATAAATAATCTACGCAAAACTACTCCGAATAATTTAACTGAATGATGCAAGTTGAAGCGTGTCTTTAAGAACATGCAGGAGCTCCTTTCGAACCACCTCCCATGCGCAGACACTGTAGTCCTGAAGGAGAAAAGAATAACAACAGCCATTATTTATAGCCTATGGGCTTGCATGACAATATTTTGTTAGAGTGATTTGTAAACCATATTTTATGCATGCTGAACAATGAGGTCTGGTGTACCTTGTTTCTGAGGAGAGTGGTCAGTTTATCAAAATATGTTTTCAGTGCATCTTCTCTTGTGGGAAAGTCATCCACGGGTTGCTGCTTCCGCTTCATGATCTACACATGGAGGAGAAATGGGAGACGATTACAGGCACGTTCATATATTCATCTGTGAAATTCTATTAAAATGTATTATTTTCTTACACATTCGTGCTCGTCAATTAAACGGAAAACGATGTTTTGTAAATCCTCCACTTTCTTCTGCTTCCAGGATCCTGGATGACTATCGTTAGCAAACAGGTAGTCAATGTGCTCCATGATTTTATACACTGCCTTTGCTACACCAATGTCCTGCAAAGTAAACACATAGCACCGAAAACATTAATGCCCGGTCTCCTTGATCATTCTGGGCTCTGGCAGTAGCACAGTAATCAACAGAAACATCAGACAATCTGATACGCATGGAATGAATGATGTGTTATAATTCACCTGATTGGAGTCATTTGATTGCAGTGCAGATTTCGGGAAGGTTATTTTGACGTTTTCTTTTAAGCATTCACGAGGAAAAAGTAAATGTTCTCCCTATAAAGAAAAACACAGGTTAAGATATAGATGAATATGTACAACAGGTAAAGGAATGAAAAGCAACCGAAAAACATCACTTACCATATTCTCAAGTAGACTGCGAGTTTTCTTCACGAGGTTCCGCTGTATGGTGCATTTTGTTGGCATTGAACAAATTTGGACGAATAAAAGAAATGGGCACAGCAAAGCGATACATTTCCAAAGTGCCATTGTATTTGTGTGAGACAAGAAAGCAAAAAGATCAGAAAAATGATACTCTAAGTCAAAAAATAAAAGTGCTGTAAAATAGCACTCGGTAACAAACGGTGCTGAAAGCTCTTGAAAATCTCCTGATATTGCTGAAGACATTGATGCTAATTGTCTGTTTTATACTATAACTGAATGATGACTGGAAAGAAAACTCGAATGGGATTTTTATAAAACGCACTCGCTTTGTTTCCTTTTGCGTCTCTCTCTCTCGCTCTCGCTCATTTGTTGTGGTTAATGAGGATGTGGTCTATTCATCTATCTATCTATCTATCTATCTATCTATCTATCTATCTATCTATCTATCTATCTATCTATCTATCTATCTATCTATCTATCTATCTATCTATCTATCTATCTATATATCTATCTATCTATCTATCTATCTAATTTCGCTGGTCACAAAATATGAAATATCAAACATGAATCTGCAAACAAGTGATGCTCTTCTCAGAATTGAGAAACAGTCGCAACAGTTCATCATATTATCTATGAACAAAGTTTGACAGCCATAAATAGTCCACGACGTTTCATTTTGAACAATATTTCAATTGTTTCATATTCTGAAACCTGTCGAACTTCGTTTTGTGAAATGCTTTGAGGAGAAAGTGTGATTATGCTATATTTCTTTAAAATAAATGCCATGTTTTGATCGTTTCTTATACATTGCATTTTTTGTTATATAATGCGTTTAACATTGTCTTTTCTATCAGACAAGTATACAACACTGTTGTCCTTCTATCTTATAAAAAACGATAATTAATGTAGGCTTTTTACAATTCATTTGTATTTTGGATATTTCTTATGGGTCAACATTAAACACAAAACCCGTATAAGAGGAGAAAGTTCACGAGTTTCACTTTGAAGAAGAAAACAGCTAAACGAATAAAGGAAGAGAGCGTTCTCACCCGAAGGACTAAATAATATAACTATAAATGACGGTATTTTCATTACATTGGTCAGGATCTGTCATCATTATCAGGAGACCGCAGGGTAGTACGTGCGCCTATTTATTTTCACTTTTCACTCGCAACCCGAAATAAGCTTCCGGGCAAGTCCCAATTCTTTCTATGAATGAACGGTTGAATCTTTTTCTTTCATACAATTGATAAGAGAAAATCATTTTCTCAGACAGTTGGAAAGCGAAGCTCCCATTCGAGGTGTTGCACTAACATCTAAAGCGAATCATAACCAGCTCCTCACCACACGCAGAGTTCACTTCCCACACCCACAAACCACGCGAGGGTGTACTCCCGGGTCCTCGCGCTCTATGTTCTCAGTTCTGTCGACTCAGCGCGTGTGGCCTGCTGTGTTCCACTCACACCTAATAATGAGTGTGCACGGGCTATAATAATAATACCCGCAGCGTCATCATAAATAGCGGAATATTCCGTCTTCACCACTGTTCACGTAAGCGTAATTACGTGAAATGTGCTAGGCTATTAGGCCTATATTCATTTAGCCTCTGCTGTCGAGTAGCCTATATGTGGAAAAAATAAACAAAGGGAGTATCATTATATGCATCATTATGGAACTGAGATCGAGACTAACAGATTTAAAACATTTTCCTTTATATGCATCATCACCATATCATCATCATGGATTTGCATAATCTATAGGGCAGTTACAATAGTGGAACCTATTGTATGAGTCAAACAATAAAATGATGAAAGAAATAATGATTGCTGAAATCTTCTGAATCAGGTTGGCAGACAGTACAGACAAGAATATGACCTAATGTGACAATTAAACTACACAAGTCTATGATTTGACTACATAAATATGAAGGTTTTAAAGTCAAAACTCAGTGCAGGTGTTTTGAATGATGGCCTATGTCTGAAAGGAAATGATTGTCTTCTGATTGTCTTCAGACTGTTCTTTCAATGGCATTTTCCGTTTTTAATAAGCTCGTCTGCTGTTTTTGTTCAGATGCAATGCAAAAATCGACCCATATTTTTACTCAGCAAACACAGTTATACATGTGAACCAGCGCATGGCTAACATGCTCAAATCACACTAAAATGGTTCATTGGCTCTAATCATAAGGGAACCAGTTTAAGTGCTACAGCACCTATTTCAAATGGTGCTATATGTTAAAGGTGCTCCTTCTTAGATTTTAGATATGTTACTCCACTCTTTGCTATAGGAATTTACTACAATGGCAAAAGCGGTTTTGAATCACTATTATGCTTTTCTGAGGTCAAAAAGTCATGTGTGGAGGCCATGGAATATTTTTTTTTTTTTCTTGAGGACAAAAAGGTTGAGAACCAAGTTATCTTCAGGAAATACAATGTATTTTAATGTTTCCCCGAAGACACTGAGAGAGTTAGAGGACCTTTAAATAACTATACAGCGGCTTAAAGTCGCCATGAAATCAAAATAGAAATTCTTATTTTTTTATGGAATACTGTAGTGTTTATTATAAATAATGTATCAGTGCACTTCATTGTTGTTTTTAAATTCACGTGCCTTTGTAATCTTTAATCAAAAGTGTTAACCCCCCCCGGAGCTCAACTCCTGGAAATAAATCACTGACCGTGCTGACGTGAGCCATGAGTACACTTGGATATTAGGATATTACCACATTGCTCTTAGGACATTGCAAACATAAAGGACATGGGACATACAACAAGTTTTTTATGAATATGGCTTAAAGGGATAGTTCACCCAAAAATGAAAATTCTGTCATAATTCACTCACTCTCAAGTAGCTCAAACCTGTATGAATGTCTTTGTTCTGCTGGACACAAAGGAAGATATTCTGAAGAATGTGGGAAACAGAGCAGTTCTGGGGCACCATTGAGTATTTTTTCTCTGCTATGGAAGTCAATGGTGCTCCAAAAACAGCTTGGTTACAAACATTCTTCATAATATCCTCCTTTGTGTTCGGCAGAACAAAGACATTCATTCAGGTTTGGAACTACTTGAGGGTGAGTAAATGACAGAAATTTCATTTTTGGGTGAACTATAATTTAACCTGATGGAGGACGCGCTCAGTCATTAAGGCAATCTCTCTCTCTCTCTCTCTCTCTCTCTCTCTCTCTCTCTCTCTCTCTCTCTCTCTCTCTCTCCTCTCTCTCTCTCTCTCTCTCTCTCTCACTCTTCTCTCTCTCTCTCTCTCTCTCTCTCTCTCTCTCTCTCTCTCTCTCTCTCTCTCATAGAGATGCAATAAGATTAAAACAGCCGCAGCTGTGGGCAACTGGTGATTGGCAGCTGCATCACGACAGTGCGCCCGATGCATGCATCACGTCTGGGGCAGAGTTTTTTGGCAAACATCATCCAGGTGACTCAACCCCCAACAGCCCAGATTTGGCGCCCTGCGACTTCTGGCTTTTCCCAAAACTAAACTCACATTGAAGGTAACTTTGAAGGCGTCATGGTCCTATGTACAATGTTTCTTGAATCTTGTATTCTTCGATAGTCTCTCGTGTGTGTGTGTGTGTGTGTGTGTGTGTGTGTGTGTGTGTGTGTGTGTGTGTGTGTGTGTGTGTGTGTGTGTGTGTGTGTGTGTGTGTGTGTGTGTGTGTGTGTGTGTGTGTGCGTGTGTGTGTGTGTGCGTGTTTGTGTGTGTGTGTGAAGAACCACACCGCCAAATCAACCAAGTAAGGTAGGCCATAACTTAGGCTACATCCAGCCCTAAGGAAGATTATTGTGCGATAAATAATTAGACAATGATTACATTTAAGAGTTGAGGTATTTAATTAGCTCTTTAAAGAACCGTTGTCAGGAGCTTTTTGAGGCCAAAGTTCAGACAAGACGGACATTTACGGCACAGTCTTATCACTAATGAGGACATAAAATGTTATTTCAAAAGAAAGCGTTTAAAATATTACCTGTTTATGGTCTTAAATCCAAACTTCATACATAAATTCATTACAGTGTAAAAACATTAAGCTTAAATTAATTACAATGTAAAAACACTTCAACTCAAATTCATTACAGTGTAAAAAAAACACTTCAAAAATATTACTGCAGGTATTCATTACTAAAGTCCTCTGGTTTCATACAGTGGATAACCGAGGAGCAAGATGATCGCAGTCGTGTTTGAATGAATGCAGCAGTGTGACAGTGTGATCAACGCTATTCTGCGTTGCTAATGACGACTGTTGTTATCAGGGATTATCTATAATCTGATTGGCGGAGAGGTCTTTCCAGCTATGAGATTGCTGAAAAGACACAATATAGCCGTTTCACCGTTTTTCATCAGCATTTTTCATGTTGTTGTGTCACGAAACGTAGTTTTAAGAGTTTTTGCAGTAGATTGTAATTGTTTAAAGTTTATATCTTAATAAAGATAGCGCCTATTTGGAAAAATTGCTTCAAGGTTTCAGAGTGAGCTTCATGGCGTTTAGCGGCCGTTCATGAATCAGAAGAGAACAGCCTTACCTCAGCCGGTTCTTCAAGGCTATATCTAACGGGCAAACTTATCACACTTCAAAAGTGTAATATCTGTGTGCTAGAGATAGTGCTTTTAGTTAGGCTACATTGTTATGCCATTAGAATTGCCTTTTTATTCATATCTCGACAGCTTGAATTTAAAGTTCACTCAAAAATTAAATTCAGTCATCATTTTACTACAGTTCTTATTTCGTTCCAGTGAGTGATTTATTTCTTCTGTGGAAAATAAAAGATGTTTCAGATGCCCCCCCCATCCACAATACCTTTGTGTCTCACAGAAGAAATGTTACGCCTCAGATATGACTTTGGCGCCCTCCTTCGAGAACAGCCTCTTTGTGATATCATTATTATAGTGAAGCATATGCATTACAGACAATATCTGTACATACGAATTTAAAAAGGCTACACTTTATTCTAAGGTGTCATTGTTACACGTTACATGTGCTTACTATTCTAATAACAATAAATGATGCATAATTACATGCAAGTAAACCTAAGCCAAATCCTAACCCTAACCATAATGTAGTTAATTAGTATTACTCGAATCGGTACTTAAATGTATAATTACACCTTAAAATAAAGCGTATCCAAAAATAAAAGAAAATAAAAACGTATTTACTTTTCCCAAAGAACGTGTTCAAAACCACAGATTAAGTAAATCGACTAAAAGGAATTGTAAACTCTATTGGTGTGTGGAAGTTCAAAGTATTTGGTAAACAGTGGTAAATACCTCAAGCAGTTTCAATAAATAATTTTTATTTGAAAGTACAAAACATTTTATGACAATTAGAGCAAATAAATAACTATAAATAATATTAAATATGAAAACAATAAATATACTGGGATATAAAAAAAGAGATATATAAATCAATTTAAATATACTTAAACAAATATGAAACATACCCAACATGGTATAACAACATGCTGGCTGACTGACAATTAACACATAAGATCAGAAATGCATAGCATGTTTTTCATTAGTTTAGGCAAAGAGGCTTATTCTCACCGAAACCAAAAAGAAAAGTTTCCACGGGTATTTGTAAGAAACATAATTAGCTTGTTTGATCTGATAACTTCAAGTTTTCATAGGAAACACATAAGGTAAACTCTGTATTAAAGCACTACCCATTGGTACTACCAAATAAGCGACTTCTATAAGCTACATTCATTGCAATTAAATACAAACATGTGAATACACAAATACATTTATAACAATCTTTTTTCTCCAGGTTTTGTTTGTAAGGCAGTTTTTTTTTTGTTTTCTATGGAATGTGACTTTTTTTCTGTCATTGTCATCTCTTAAACTCTTATCAGAAACTTTATTTAGCATTGACTGCGATGATGTCCATCCTCTGAAGGTGGTTCTCACTGCTCTCCGGATCTTCTCCCATGCTTGAGCACTATATTTCTTAAAACACAAGATGAACATCTATCACTGACTGTGCATTTATATGCAAGAAAACAATTCTCTTTACTCTTTACAAAGTAACATTAACATTGCAGAAGTGCAAATACAACATGCCTCTTAAGGCACTAAGAAAAATCAAGCTGATTACAGAAATCAGTCAACAAATGAAAGGGTATAAAACACATATAAATCAATGTAACTGTCACAGTCTGTCTTCCTCTGCCTTTGTTTCCTCACCCATATTTGGTCCGTCCTGTTCCCCATCATTAGTTAATTAGTCTCCGTCTGTGTCTTGATTATGTCCCAGGTGTTTCCAGTCATGTCTCCCTATATATATAGTCTGTTCTGCCCCATGTCTCCTGTGGATTATTGTTAATGTCAACTGTGTTTATGTCTCCATGCTGTTTTGATGTTCTTCCCCGTGTTCCTGTATCGCCTCCGTCTGTTCATCATTAAATACCCTGTTTGTTACAATCCTCGTCTCCTCGTTCCTGGATCCCCGTGAGTAAACCGTGACAGTAACAGGCTGGGATATTCTATTATGCAATCAAACTTACTTCTTTCTTTAAAATCTTCTTCAAATCCCTGAAGTGCCTATTTATCCTTATCTCATAAGACTTCTTTTGCGGCGGCTCTTGGTCTTGGGCCACCTGAAAAAATGTAAACACAATATAAACAATGAGAGAAAATATAATGAATGTCAAAATAACAAAATGTAATTTTTACATTTCATACTAACACATATTGAATTGCTCTTATTAAGTTAGGCTTTTCATCTGAACATCAACCTGATTAATGTCTCATAACAGTTTTGAGGTTAAAAGTTTGAGTCATTCAATCTAAATTCATGGTCTATTATTTAAGACAATCCATTTGATGATATTATGGGATTATATGTAATTCATAGAATGTAATTCTGATTTCAGACAAGACTTACGCATTCTTTAAGCTCAGATGACTGCCTGTGCAGGACATTTAGGAAATGTTTCACTGTCTTTGTTTTCCATTGCTCTGAATTCATGTGCTCTGAGGCTACCATGAGGCTGATGATATGATCTAAGGTCAAGACAAGGAACTTCACCTGGTCCTCCACCTGTAAGGAGACACAATGCTATGTTTAGGTAACTGGTCCCACACAAAGACCATTGTGATGCAAGTTTTATAAGATTTTCACATAATTCAATTCTGATCTCATTTTTCCTTATTTAATTTAGCATACGTTTCATTTATGGAACGAAATGTTTGATCACAGAGAAAAGTTTACAAACCTCAGCTTTGTCCATCAACCCGTACAGGGATCCCGGAAAATGCACCTTGATATTCTCAGGATAATTCCCACCCTATAAAACAGATTCATTTGTAAGTTATGATATGCTCCTATATTTAGCTGTTCATCCATCTGCACAAAAACTTCCTTAAGACTTTGAACAAACATTTGAAAAGCATCATTGCAAAAAAAAAAATTAAGACTTAAAATAATTTTAATAAAACTGATTGAATAACATTAATTAGTTCACTGCACTTTGTCAATCAACCACGTTGAATGAATTACTAATGAAGAAAACTCTGATAATGAGTGTGAATAAATGAATAGAAGCAAAGATGTTGTAACATCAGACTAAACGTGACAGCATCCCTCGATAGGTAAAACACGTTTATTGCGTTATATTCCAAATAGTCGTGAATCATTCTGTAGCCTAAGGTTGAATTAACAACTAGACATTTCAAAAACAATACATCTGTTGCATAGCATAATATATAGTCTACACGAGAGTCTTAGGGACCTTGCAGAAAATGGCTGTGGTTGTATTGCGCAGCAGTCTAATGTCTTCTGATGAACATTTACAAATAAATAATGAAGCTTTAACAGTGTAGGCTACTTACCATCTCCCTGAGCAGACTCAGAGACTCGGCGCTCACCGTCCCGTACCGGCCGAGCCAACTGCAAGCGGAGCACCGGCTCTGCAGAGCGAGGAATATCACAAACATACACGTCCACATTTGACTTAGTTTCATCTTTGTATAGGCCTGTGTGCAGTAGCTTTCTACTGTGTTGCTCGAGAGAATGTTGCAGGGACATGGTGGAGTGTGCTGGATTTTATTCGGGAGTATGGAAAGGGAAAACGCAGTGTGCAGGTCGGTACTATCCCGCTTACTTTCACTTTCTAGTCGTATTCATGTGAATGCCCATAGACTACTATACAACATATCCTGGCCTGCTATTAAGAATACAAATACCTTTAAAAGCAATATATTTAGTAGCCTACTTAGAAAAGAAGTGAAAAGAATATATAGGTTAGTTATAGATTACTCTTTAATCGTCTTTAGTCGAGCTATAGACACAAGCGCAAAACGCACACAGTATGACATGTAATACACACTAAGTAAATAACACTTCATGTTATTAGCATCTTCAATATAAGTTCAAGCATTCCCACGCTCAAAATAATTACCCGATTCCGAAGTATTCCAAGGTCGCTGACGTTTCCAAACGAGAAGGGGGTTATACAGAAGAACACTTTCTGTTTGAGACGTAATGCCTTTACGCGTTACGCAACGTGCTGACGCAACCTCGTACAATCGCTCTCGCTGGATTTCACCGCACTTTCTCCTGGTGCAGTGAAATACAATGTATCATCATGTGTCACTTACACAAGAAAAATGAGCTGCCATTGACCATCAGTTTATCACAATAATATTTACTTAAAGCATATCGTTTTACAAATATGTTTGGTTAGGCGGCTACACTTTATTTTAAGGTGTTCTTGTTACAGTGTAATTATACATTTAAGTACTGAGTAATATTAATTAACTAAATGTACTTACCTATATGGTTAGGATTAGGATTTGGTTTAGGGTTACTTGCATGCACTTATGCATATTATAACATGTAGCGTTTAACAAGTAAACCTTAAAATAGTGTTACCATATTTTGTAAAAAAAAAATGATTGTCATTATTATTATTATTAGGCCTATTATTATTGATGTGGTTAAAAATATTTAGTAGTTTTTTCTTAGAAAATAATATATTATTAAACATTAATACAGGTAATGCTATTTATAGCTATATCAGTGTTTTGGAACAGGGGTATCAGCTAATAAAAAAAAAATAATAATAATACATCTAAATAAATAAACCAAATAATGACCAGCTTGAATCTAAATGGCACTGATGAAATGGTATAACAATTACAAAAAAATAAAATAAACAATGGATAAAACAATCAGTTGTTAGACGTGCAAATGTAATCAAACAAATAAAGCTAACAGTGTCTATTACTGTATACAAACTTATTGCACTCACATAGATTAATACAATCTAACTTGGATCTTTAAGTTCAGTGTATTTCTGTTTTTTTCGTTTTTTAATACATATTCTCGCTCTGGTTATTTAATCAGTTAATGATGACCTTAAATCTCTTTTAAGATGTTGCACCTGTTTGCCATGGCAAGATTAACAGTGTCTAGATCGCTTATATGAAGAAGCAGATTCAAAGAGGCTTCATGTTTTGATCGCACTTCAGATTTTGTTTAGCCTAAAAAAATCCCAACTTTTTATTTTCTATATTCATTCATAAATTATATTATTTTGTAAATGTCATATTTGGCAATTGGCATTAGAAGTTATATTAATAACAGTGACATATGAGAAGTTTAATACCACAGGAAAAGGTTAAATATGCTTTTTTTTTCGAAGCTGCTGTATATAAAAAACTGATAGCTATACTTTAGGCGTTCATTACTTTCTCTCAATTTAATTAGTTTTTTAGCACCCCTTCTGAACTGTTATGCTCCCCCTTAGCACCCCCAAAACCCCCTGGAGCCGCCACTGGTATTAAACATGAAGGGATTACGGGAGAAGACCGTTGCGTGAGAGTGCACGGGCTCCGGGTTTCACCTGTGTCTGATGTCTTTCGACCACAGCTGTCGAATATTGTGTGAGGTCAGAGCCCAAAGAAATGTCAACAATATTTGAGCAACAATAATAAATAGGCAATAAACTGTTTTTATTTCTTAGTCTTCTTATCATAGGCTACTTTATTTTTATCTTGATCTCTGCTTAAATTATTGTTGGGAAGTAAATATATAGCATTTTAAATATAGATATGTGTTAAATAAACAGTTTTTTACTCCTCAAAATGACTGTAATTTTTCATGTTCATATTTTTTTCTCCCAGTATAATGTCTAATGTCGAATCTTTCAAAATATATGAATATAAATAAACCCACTCTGAAAAATATTTTCAAATATTTAAATATTTTATTTTTTGTCAACATTAGTCAAGTAACAAATTCACACGTGTCCACACATTTAGACATCCATTGTATGTCACAATCAACATGTAAACGAAACATTCCTTCATTTTAATAACAGCACTTTCCCGGATAAACAGTAGGCAATAAAAGTAAACATTTTAGTGTAGTCTAAATGAGCTGTTCTCTAATGTGTTTTATAAATAGCATAAGCCCAGAGCCGTTAATAAAGCGGCATATTAACATTCATTCATCTGGAAATTCATTGATTCATTTGACCATATCGACTTCAATGCAAAATGAAAAGTTTCAAAATAAAAAGTATAAAATATAAAATAAATAATGGACAGCATATAAATATATGGCCATGCACTGTATTAAACGTGTCTTCTTCTAGGTCGTGTCACTTCTTCTGAAGTGGTCCATGATGACCAGCATGTCGTGACGCACAGTTTCCCACGCGCAGCAGCTCAAATCCTGTCGGAGAGAAAAGTCACAGTTAATCGATGCAGATTTCAGAGATGAAGGTATGAACACATTCTAAACGTTCTTTTTTCCGGTATCGTTTTTTTTCACCTGCTGTGTGAGAAACCGATCGAGCTTCTTGAAGTCCTCGACCAACGTCTCAAGTGCAGAGCTCATCACCGGGACCTATATATTACGACAACGATTAACGTCTAATAACGATTAACGTCCAAAACTGTAATCGATGAAAGTGAATGTTGACTCACGAAATGAGACTTGGCTCGTCGGTTGAGGTGCTCCATTAGATCCCGGAATGCACTGTTATTCCAGCGGCAGTGACTTCTATTCTTCTTGAAGAGCTCGAAGGTAGAGTTATATGATATCTGCAGTGCCTGAGATATTTCTTCTTTCTGTCCACGAGAGAAAAACAAACAAACAAAGAGAAAAAAGATCAAACAAACTGTATAAGCCCAACAGTGCTCAATATTTCCCCACTGCAGAGTGACTGAAGGACATCTCTTGAAAGCAAGCAGTTATAACTCCGCAGGAAGACATAGATCTGCAGCATGCTACAGTTCTGTGTCCTGTGTTTGTATATGATGCATACCTTACTGGGAAGACTCGTGAACCGATCAGACATCGCTTCTTTTACTTCATCCAGACATGCTTTAGGGCCCTTTGAGAGAGAGAGAGACAGAAAAAAACGACCACGCTGTTGTTAATATTAAACCATTAAGTTTAATGAACAGTGAACGATATCTTTTTCATAAGGTAACACTTAAACTAGGCACTACCATTATGAGCCTATATATTAATCCAAATATTTAGGCTATACTAATACATTGTTAACATTCTAGTTTTTGAATGAATTAACATTATTAAAATGAACGAACAACGAATAGCAGTATATTTATAATTTAAAATTAAACTAGATTATGTCAAATTGTTTGCCAGTTCGTGATACCTTGTTCAATTATTAATCTAACTTTCCTCTAATCTATAGTAAATATTTATTAATAGATTAATGTTCCATAGCACACTGTTGTAGAGTGCGCAACATTTGTTTTTAATAACAGACAGACATACGCACATTGATAGATAGATAGATAGATAGATAGATAGATTAGTCTCACCAGTGCATGCAGAAGATTAATTGTTATTTTCTCCGGAGATAATTCTGCAAATAAAGACGGAAACATGACAATCCACAGAAAATACACAAAAGTCCTCATTGTGGTTTGTATTGACAGCTTCAGTACAGAGCTACTATTCAAACGATACGACTACTAGGATATGAATACTATCTTATGGCAAATGCTCTGGCTATATACGTTCTCCAAGGGGGGGGGGGGGGGGGAAGCCCGGCGCTATTACAATTGGAAGTTTCAGAAGGAGAAAATGAAAGGACCACGTGCTTCTCTTTGTCCCGGTGGGGGGGCGTTCTTTTTCTCACCTTGAAAACGCAAAGAGATGGATAGGATGGAGCACTTTACTTAACTCGAAAGCACAGTGAGAGAGAGTCAAACTGGGACTCATCCACTATCTCTGTGTAGACGCAATGACATCATAAGAAGTAGGCTATGATGTCAATACAAGACAAAGTAATATCATTATTAATTTGTAGCCTATAGCCTATTATTTACGTTATCTGTAGCATATCTTTTGTTCTGTCTTTCTGTTTGCGCTATATCCTATTCACACAAAAAAAAAAAACGGATTTAAAAACAGCTGTAAGTGATCTTGTTTAGGGTGATATCATCAAACAGTGTGTGTAAGGTGATGACACAACTACTGGAGCGCTGGTAATTCCTCATTGTTACAGAGCACTGTTTACATCAGAGCATTTCACTTTCACTTTCCACAATGAGCAGTAGAATTCCTTCAGCATTCCTACGAGCCGCGTATTATGACGCAATTGCATTCAAAACAAATCAACGAAATCAAATCGTTTATTGCGACGCTGCATATTACCTTTGCTTTAACATTCTGCTAGTGCAAATCACGCTGTGGCTAATGGACAAAGAGTAGACTACGCTTCAGTCATTCATTCATTCATAAATATATATTAGATACACCAAGGCTAAATGCGAGAAATACTGTCCACATAAAAAAGCAAATAAATAAATTAAACACCAGTGAAAAGGGAAAATGTATGCAAACTGTTTTTCAGTTCGAAAGAAAATTAGTTAATTATCTGTATCTTTCGTTGTCCTGTCTGGAAATTCATTCCAACATCCCAGTCAAAGTTTCTTATGCTACATTTGGAAAAATAAAAAATTACTATTCATCTCGAAGGGCCAAAACATTGTTGCTCTTTCCAATAATATTCATAATACATAATAATAAATACCGTATGAAGAAATGTTGGCCTTAATATGATAAGCTATTAAATGGTGTTAAATGGCAACATTGAAACTAATAATGAATTCAAAATTAAAAATGTATATTATTATAATATTTATATATATATATATTATAGTACAGTATAACAATAGCTAATATATAGTATCTTTACAAACGCTAAAAGAAGATAATTAATGTTATGATACTTTAAATGCCAATATTGTGATTAAAACCAAAGATAATCAGGCTACTAATTTTTTAACACAGCCCTGGATACAGCATCCTATAACAATACACTCTTAAACATATGCTTGTTTTAATTACGTCCTGATTCTCAGTAGAACTCCAACAGCACTACTTCAGCATTAATGCATCATCTAAAATCATTACCTTTATTACCCCGCGTTATTGCAAAGATAAGTCGGTAGGGGGCAGCACAAAATCGCTGTCTTAGATTAAACAATAACTGTCAGATTCTTGCCTTTACATTTGCATACAAGCCAAGGTTTGTGCTCACGAGCAACCATGCTTTATTAAGATAGTTACACACCTATCTTCACCTCGGCTGTTTACCTGTTGTATTGTTAAGTGTCCTGTAACACCGTATAGCTTGATATAAATAGACAAATACGTTTTATAAAAGTTGATCTCGTGCACCGTTTGCTTGGACTAGTTTGTGCTTATGGCTCAGATGCCTGGATTTATAAAAACTGTTGTATTCAGTGAAGTGCAATAGACTGAGGGGCAAAAGTAGCCTACTTCAGGCTGAAAAATTTTTTTTGCTAGATTACAAAATCAGTCTGCATTCAATCTGCCATTGTACCTTAAGTGAACAAAAAATGGTATTCACAGATACAGATTACAGAGACATGATCATACTTGTTCAAGAGTTCAGCAGAGTTGCACACCACCTGTACCTCTGTGATGTGCCTGTCATCAGTCATTGACACACTCACACCACACTACCTGTCCTCTGCTCCACAGGGGCAAGGACATGTGAATCCTCCGCAGGAAATGAGATAGTTTGAATAGAGGGAACTTTAACAGGAAAGAGGGAGTTTCCTTCCAGAGGATGAGGAAGAGGGAGGACTGCAGGGAGAAAGAAAGACAGACATGTGAATGTTTGTAGGCCTCGACTGTCAAATATATCAGTGAGCGCTTTCCAATCAATTTAAGCTTTACTAACTGGTTTGTAAACGCTTTTTATAGAATATGGTAATATGTCAAGTGTATAATAATCGGTTTGTCTGCATAATAAGTAATATATTTTATAATACATTTTGATAGAGAAAATTATTTTAGTTAAAATAGTTTTATCAGTTTTGAATGTATTTTTTTTACTGCTTTCCCACGCGACACAAATTATGTCTCAGTTATTTCCGTGTAATAGAAAATTGACCAACTATTTGACAGACGTCACTAAATCAAACCTGTCTTAGCGACAAAGTGACAGCCTTAAGCTCTGTAAAGAATGTGCCCAGTCCGAAACGCTCTGTCTGCAAATCATTGCTCATTTAGATTAGAAACAGCAAACAGCACCTTGAGTATTATGTCCTAGCAAATCTCTAAAAATAAATCCAAGTGTTTCACAAGCAGTACATCATTTTGAACTAAAGAATCAGAGGAAACTATAGCAAGCATAGCCGTTGATGTAGCATTCAACACACTCCATGTTTACAACCATGCTAAATGCCCCATGTGACGTTAAACTGTCCATTATGTGCTCAATAAACAACGATGAGTAACTAGAACATTATTTTATGACCTAACTGCAGCTGATTCATCTCTTTATCCTAAAACAAAAAATGTAATATTGACCTTTTATTCCAGGACAGCATTCCAAGAGCATGCCCAGATGAAGCATCACTGAAAGTACAGAGTCCAAAGGCATCAGTAAATCTTCTCCTGCCCCACCCAGAAAACATGCTTGCTTTCTTCTGGGGTGGGGCATGTTGTCCTGCTCACAAATCTGAGGTTGATACTAACCTCTTGGTTCCTGTTTTATCAGTGCTCAGAAGGAGATTTCTTAGTAATTATATTTAGTGGTAGTTCAGTTTTGTGCAGCCTAAAAATGATCAGAGGTTGTGCAAACTGAAAGGGAGGGAAGAAGCCACCAGAGCCCAAATGGGTGTGAATCAACCACTGGGTGTTATTCATAGAAACTGCATGGAGAGCTCTTGCAATAGTTGATGTTTTTCATTCAGTGGTGTACGAGACTAAAGGGAATCTCTCTGAGATTTAGGCTAGCCTAAAAATACCTTTTGTTACTGCTCACTGTCAAGAAATGTGTACTCACGTGAGTGAACAGCGATGAAAGCAGAACTTTCTTTTTGCAGGTGAGAAGGCACGTTCTATGTTCCTGTCAGTTGTAGTCTCAGTCATGTGTTCCTGTCTGCTGGTTTTGTTAATTGATTTCACACACCAACTTTCCGGTGACCTGATTCGTTGATGAGGTGCAACACAGCTTGAACCACAAGGTAACAGATGAGATAAGGTGAGAAAGATGCACCTATTTGATAAGGAACATCATAACAGAGTAATGCTTTATTGCTTTTATGGAATAGCAATTGGTTAATAATTGTGTAAGGCTTTTCTTCCTAATGATTCATTTGAACCATACTCTCATCTCTCTTCCTGTTGCTAGCTGTCTCGCTCTTCTGAAGCTGTGATGTGTGCGCTGGAACAGGAAATGAATGCAGACAGAGGAGGCAGGCAAGCTGAAACTGGCACGAAGCTCTAGCATGTGTACACACCCGCCCACATACATACACACACTGGCCCTGAGCAACAACTGTCAGAGCTGGGACTTTGAGCTATAGGTGGAACGACTGAAGCCTGTCTAAGACATTAACCGGACCGAGGAAGGAAAAGAGATTTAAAGAAAAAAAGAAGCAGAACAGGAGACTGGTCTTACAAATGTAACCTGAAGAAGAAGAAGAGAGAAAACAAAGGTGTGGAGAAGATGGTGCGCCGATCCTGCCTCAGCAGGTAAACTTCTTCTAACTTCTGAGTACTCATTTGGTTACTTTTGTTGTATATTCATTCTGTCTTGATGTACTTTGCATTTTATTTTTAGTCTTATGACTTTTCCTTAAAGTCTGAGATACCTCTAACAGCTACCTTCCCTTTTCCTGTCGTGTTGCATGACAAATGGCTATCTGTGCACATAAATAGCAGCTTGTTGCAGTTTACAAAGAAAAGGCGAAGTGAGCCATCTTACGCTGCGATGTGAGACCAGTAAATCAGTGCATACTGTAAGCAGCACTTGTTTTTTTTGTCGCCTTATGTGTTGAATCTGTGATAAGGATATAGTTTTGTTTTGAGCCGATGTCAGAAATTGATCACAACTGTTACCGTGAAATGAAGATAGAAGATATTGTTATGCCAGTATTCAGGTTACTCAATGGAACCCGTGAAGAAAGATAAGAGTCAGTTTGCATGCATGCTCAATCTATTCTAAGTGTACACAAACTAGGTATTCCTTTTGAGAGGATATGTTTAGACATTTTTTGTTGTTGTGTAAACTGCACGGTGAGTAAGAGTGCTCTTTCTGCATTCCTGAGGTGACTGTGCTGGTGGGTGTGGGTGTGGAGGAAAACTGGAACCGCAGATCTGGTACAGCTATCAGAGTACACTGCACATTCTGAAGAGAATCTCATTTCTCCCTCGGGTCCTCGGTGTGCGCACACCTCAGAATAACCCTTCGGACTTTCTGAGGCCATTGCTTTGTGTGGGTTCAAATCTGAAAGCACGGCAGGTTTTCTTTGGACATTTTAACAGTACACATCTGAGATCGGCCAACTGGTTAACTTTAGAAAATTCTGTCATTTACTCACCCTTCTTTCTTTCATGGGACACCAAAGGTGATGTGAGGTAGAATGTCCAGGCTGTTCTTTTCCTTACGACAAAAGCAGGTAGATTAGTGGTCCAAACAGATTGAACAATAATTGTAAAAGTAGTCCATATGAATTATTCACTACATTCCAAATTTTACGATAGCTGCACATGAATCGACCAAAAAATAAAAGGTTCCTTATTGGCATCAATAGTTCCATGAAGAACCTTTAATATCCATGAAACCTTTTCAATGCACAAAACGTTCTTTAGATTATTTGAATTTTCTTCACACGGAGACATTTTTCTTCTTCTATGGCATCACTGTAAAACCCCTCTTTATGGAACCTTTATTTTTAAGTAAAAAAGTTGTTTGTTGCTAAATATCTCCTGCGCTTTCATCTTGTTTTCCGTCATGTTTTATGCAGACAATGAAGTTGGAGATCACTGACATCAAACCTGGTGCATGTTTTAATGCCCACATGCACAAATTAGATTTGATCATTTCCAACAAAAACAAGTTAAGGCTGGAATACACTACAAGAAAAAATCTGAACAGGAAAACTGGGCATCATACATTAAACGACTGAGAATCATACACTACCAGACTTTAAAGTCCTTGCGATCACAACACACTCACACAGAAATGTGTGCAATGTTACCAGGAGACACGTGACAAATGAAAACATGTTCTAAAATTATCTGAACATTTTAAATATGTTTAAATACGCTAAAAAAATGATGTGACCATTATATATGTCATGATTTTCTATAAAATCCGTCGCCTCAAATATGCAGACTGGCTCTGACTTTCGACAACTAGTCAACTTATCCAAACTGTAAATTGGGTGAAAATGGTGGCAAAAGTTCCGCTGCACCAATATACCCAAGCTCGCTAGTTCAGACTTGTGTGCCCTCCAGAAGCTTGTCTTGTGCTGCCATCCCAAAGAGGCACAAAACGGACCTATTCCTGGACTTTTCCCAGCTGGTGGAATGACCTGCCCATATCAATTTGAGCAGCTGAGTCTTTAGCCATTTTTTTTGTAAATATCTAAAATACATCTTTTTTTTATCACTTGACCAATTAACACTAGCACTTGCCTATTCTGTTCTGTTCTATTCTATACAAAATAAAAACCCTAGCTATGTGTACTGTGCTAGACTAACTGAGACTTGTCACAGTACTTGTATACTGCTGCTCTCTCGTTGGTCTGATTGCTTCTATTGTTCTCCTTGTTTGTAAATCGGTTTGGATAAAAGTGTCTGGTAAATGTAGTGTATTCCAGCCAGTCTGTACATCACTCAAATCATTAAATACATGGTTCAAGAATTCTTTTAACATTGCATATTCAGTCTCTGGCTCAAATAAAAAAAAATGTAACAAGGAAAAGGAAGGGAAACGGCTTTTAACATAGATTTTTTTTTTGTTCTGTATACCTGATAAGCTATGAATAAGATACAAAGACTATTCAAAACATAATAGGGATGCTGAAGACCTTAGGCTAACTATATGTGACCGGAGATAATAAGAAGTGTAAAGGACAGCCCTAAATCTAATTCTAAAAATGACCGGGTGTTGGGGGGAGTGAACACATCACATAAAGACCCATTTTCCCCTGCCGCGAACATCCTGTAAGAGAACCAGACAGCACAGCAAGGTCAAAGCAAGCCAGGCTAAAGAAAAACAAGGAGTTTCCGTGTTTAAACAGTGTTTAAATGGGAACGGCCTCCTCCAATTGTTCTACGCTAACAGCCATTTTCAATTGGAAGGACACCCTTCCCCCCCGAATACAGCTTGAGCAGATTCCAAGGTGATTTCTTTTTAAACTCCTCCAACATGATGAATCACGCATTGATGTTTCTCTCATTTTTGTTCCGCTGCTGTTCAACTCCTGGCTCGAAAGTTGTCAAACAGGTTCTGGCTCCCCATTTCAAAGTTGAACAAGTGACAAGTCTGAGATCTAAGTTGATATACAGTAACTGCAAATCAGTATGGAGAAGATGTATGGTTCAATGGTGATTTTGGCCACTTCCCTCTTGGATTATGCAATGTCCTCCCCTTTGTAGACCACAAGGCCTCCTTTCGATCCATTGCCACCCCTTGGTTTATGAAGCGAGAAGGTGGTCTGGCCTTCTGTTTACTTCCCTATTTAAGAAAGGACTACTGTGTTTTGTCTACAAACTCTCTTGGTAAGATGTGCAAGGGTGGTGTTTCTTCGTCTTGTCTGACTCTCAGGAGACTTGTCTTGACTTGTTAAAAACCAGCAGCTGGTGTTGTTTTGGCAAGAGGCTGATAAAGTCTACTACAGACTACAAAGATGTCTCTCCTTTCATATGGCTAAGAGCCAAACTTGATTTTGCCTTATTTTTTCGAAATAAGGCAATCGATTTCCAGTTTCCAATGGTTTGATGCTGGATCAGTTAAACTAGTTATTAAATTCATCTTTCTGTGACACATTAAGCACAAATCAGTTTGTAAAATATAATTGTTTCAATTTACATTATATTTCAGGCTGTAAGGGTGCAAACTGCTCACATAAAGAGTGCTTTGCATATCCCGCAAATCAACTTTTGAGAGTTTCTCGGACGTTGTAAATTTGAGAAATTGGCTTTCATTTAATCCATGAGTTGGAATATAAACTGAACTGTCCCATTTGAAGTTGGAATTTGAATGATGAAATACATAAAATAAGTACAAATGTATCCATCTCAAACATCAAAGCTTTTTAAACTTAAAAAAACAACAACTTTAAAATGGCAAGTCTCATATAACAACTACGTCACTCACTCTCATAAGATAAAGACATCAGGTCTGGCAAGAACTTCTTGAGACGCCCTTTACTGTTAGCTTATTCATGCATCTATGTTCAGTGATTAAACAAAAGCAAATACTCAATGTATTAAATGCATGATTTGTATAATATTATAATAATTATTTACAAACCATTTATATAGGTCTATTTGCCCTAACAGTGTCTGAAATGCTGCTTATCTGTTGAAAGAGCCACACACAGAGCATATGCATCTACATGGGATCAGTGCGGTGACTAGAGATAAAAGAACTGTATTTCAGATCCTTGGAGAATTGTTTGATTGAAGAAGCAAGCATGCTTTGATTTGACACAGCTTCAAACTGGATGTTTGAAGGGAACATGGCACATTGGGGTCGAGGGACTTGACATCTTAGCATTACAGGAAGCCCGTGACCAAGTTCTGAAGTTTCTCATTTATTTATACAACCAAGCATACACTTATATGACCGTAGATATAACCGGAACACACACACATCTCAAATCAGTAGAAAGCACATTTTTGTTGCTGACAGTGCAGCACGTCTTCCTTACTCTCTCTCTCTCTCTCTCTCTCTCTCTCTCTTGTTTTAGACATGCAAGATGAAGGAAGTCTTTTAAAAACAGCCACCATGAAAACCAGACGTTTAAAAAGATCAAGGGATATAGTGGTCATCAAATAATAAAAAACAAAGGTGCAGCAATGTAATATTTACATTAGAATTGACTAAATTAATTAATTAATTCAACTTTATTTCCAGACTCAAGGTCCATTAGCAAGAAACAGACAATACAAACAAAAGCAGTACACATTAAAAAAGACAATTATGCCAATACTTCCTCATAGAGGACTGATATCGCACTTCAGTAAGCCTAGGATTTGTCAACAACATTATAATAGTATTACGTGAATTGTCCAGCACACAAATAAATGTATACATCAAATTTCTCATTAAAGCAGGGAATGATTGTACTCTTGCTTTACAAAATAAATCACTTGCACTGCACCATCTTGGTTTTTTCAGCAGGATCCTCATACAGTCATTGTATGCAACCTGAAGCTTACATAGGCTCTCTTTCTTAAACTTAAACCACAAAGGAGCAGTATAAAAAGAAGTACAATATGCTCTAAAAAGGTTTATCTTTACCTCATCTGAACACATATAAAACTTTCTCACCAACATATTAGCTTGAGCATATAATTTACGACGTTGCCTATACATATCATCATCATCATCACTCATTTCATTGTTAATGAAATGACCTAAATATTTTACAGTAGTACATACATTTAAAACTTGCCCTGATAAATAAAAATCTGGGAAATTCAAATCTCTATGATCTTTGGTTCTACATATCATGGCAACACTCTTTTTAGTATTGTATTGCGCATCATATCTAATCCCATAATCAGAACATATATTAAGCAACTGTTGAAAACCAGCACTACTTGGGGAAAAAACAACTAGATCATCAGCATACATATAGTGATTAACTGTGGTATTACCAAGCATACATCCAGTCCTACAGTCACTTAGTTCTTCTGACAATTCATTAATATAGACATTAAATATAGACATTAAATGAGTCACCTCTCCAGTTCTTTGGCAATTAGATCAATCAATGTTCTTTAAAATGTCAGTGACATAAAATCCTGTGTCTATATCTCAGATCAGAATTTCTTCATAAATTGCTGGCAGCTGATTCCAAATAGCACTTTGATTATTGACACTATGCTGTTAGTGCTCTTTCATATTTCAGTCAACTTCCTTTCCTTTACAGGCAGTAGTGAAACCACATCCAAAAGATTACCAAGTGATAGAGGTCGCTGAGCAAACATTAAACTGCTGCTGTGTCAAGGGTGACTCTCTGTAAGAGTACTCTGTAAACATAGAAACTGGTCATTCATATAATCCTTTAGACACGTATACATATTATAGATGTAATACTACTAATAAATGTAATACTAATAACCTCAAATATATATAATATGAATGTAATTATGTGATTTGAATTACTATTCCGTTCAAAAATGGTGCTCTGATCTTTCTTGAGAGTCTGTGAAGGTCAGGCTTGATTGGTTGCTTCAGGTCACGGATCAGAACTGGGACATTTAACCTCAGTTACTGGTCCATATTAGCACATCATATCACAGTTGCCTGCCTTAATTCTCTGAGGTTAAACATCAGCTGTTGACAAAAGGTGTAGGTTAGAGGTCTCCACTGTTAGCTTAATTTGACTCTGAGCTCTTGGAATGTGATACCGATGCAATGAAATACTGTGCTTGATTACAATTAGCCGTAACTTCACTATGGCAATACGATTTTGCAACAGACAGTTTCAAAATTGTTATTTATTTATTTATTTTTGGACACAGTCCTATGATGAAAAGTAAAAAAAAAAAAATATATATATATATATAACATAAAACACAATTCTTTGTATTTTACTAGCAATTTCTAGTGTACTTTGTTTTTACTATTATGACAGTTCATACAACTTTAGATATACCATTGTGCATGGAGAAAAATGATCTAATTTTGATTGAATTAGGCTTGATGGGCAAAGTCTGAACAGCTGGACCTGTAGAAAGGTCAGCCAAAGTGCTGTTGTTTTTGCATTTGTACAGGTGCCCTTTGCTCATGACTCAAATGTGAGGCAGCAAATAAACAGTAATCCGTGTCTTCTGCTCAAATTGCTTTTATAATCCTCTCATTTGTTTTCTACCCACAGGAGGGCCTTGATTCCAGCTTGATTCCTTCAAGGGGTGAATAGGTGAGACGGGTAAGATGACGTCCTTACACAGCCTGGGCCTGGTACTGGTGGAGTTTGAGTATGAATACGTGGGCCGGGATGGTCACATGGTGTACATTAAACCCAACGAGCGCTACATCCTCCTGGCCAAAACAAACGATCATTGGTGGCATGTTTGCAAAGATGAACGAGCCAAGCCATTTTATATCCCTGCTAAATATGTCAAGGAGCTTCCACCCAACATCTCTTCACCTCTAGACTTCACAGAGCCTCCCGGTCCTAATGTGAGGCCTGTGGTGCCTGACCTCACAGAGGTCCACAAATCCGATGAGGTGACAATTAGACCTCGCTCCAAAGGGAATTACCACAAGACAGAAAACCGCATGTCTACATTTGGAGTTCCTTTGGATTTACACGAGCCCCCTTCTTACAAACATGGCGGACCTTCAGACTCCCTCATCTCCCTGAACACGGTGTCTTCCTCAGACTCATCGCATCAGAAGAAGAGGATGAGTCAAGCAAACAATCTGCTGTTCGGCTCTCTCACTGAAACGGATAAGTTTCGAGTGCCTAGCTTCAGCCCAGCTGATCCTATCCATAAACCCATCCCTGTCAAACCTGTGGAGCTCCCCATCATCAAGAACCTAAACGAGACCAAACCTTACAGGAAGTCTCCAGAGCTGGAGTCCCCTATAGAGCCAGAAAGTGAAAGCTCGAGCTCAGAACCAGTGCCATCTCCAGACTCTGAGAATATTTATGAATCCATATCAGATCTGGACCTGTCCACACTGACAGACAAAGCACCTGCTGGATTGCCAAACCCTCAGACCGACACATCATGCTCAGCCCCAACAATAAAGGTACAGTTTTAGCTATATGAGAATGCATTTTAAATTCTTACTCCTTTCCAGAATTTTAAGGCAGCAAATTTAGGGAAGCAGAATGTAAATTAATTTAAATTTGACTGCAACAAGTGTAATTCTTAAAGGGATAGTTCACCTAAGATGAAAATGACCCTATGATTTACTCACCCTCAAGCCATATGACTTTCTGCTTTCAGATGAATACAATTGGAGTTAAACATGTCCTGGCTCTTTCAAGATTTATAATGGCAGTGAATGGGGGTCGCGATTGTGAAATCCAACAAAAGTGCATAAATCCATCATAAAAGGTGTTCCACGTGGCTGCAGGAGGTTAATAAAGGCCTTCTGAAGCATATTGATACATTTTTGTTAGAAAAATATACATATTTAAAACTTTATAATCTCTAGCTTCCACTAACTGTTATACGTACGTTCACGAGAGAGTGGCGTTCTAGCAGATGACGTAGGCGAACGCAACACGCAGTGGACAGAGTAAAGCAAAACACCGGTCATCAAATAGAAGTACAAAATAAGGATTTGTAAAAAAAGGTTGGATGATTTCGATATAAGCCAAGACCAGACTAGTTTTCCTTTGCTGTGAATAAAACTTGGTTCTCGCGAGACTAGCATATTCTCACCGGAGCTTACGCTACACATACGACCTCCGTCATCCGCCACTTTGTGTACATGAGTACGACAGTTTACAGAAACTAGGATTTATGGTTTATAATGTTTTAAATATGGATATTTTTTCTTTCACAAACGCATCAATTCACTTCAGGAGGCCTTTATTTACGCTGTGCTGTGTGGAGTGCTTTTATGATGGATGGATGCACTTTATTGGACCACCATTCACTGACATTATAAATCTTGAATTATTATATATATATATCCGATTGTATTCGTCTGAAGGAAGAAAGTCATATACACCTAGGATGGCTTGAGGTTGAGTAAATCATGGGGTAATTTTCATCTTTGGGTGAACGATCCTTAGTTAAACTTTGAATTAACAATGTTAAAGAGTCTTGAATTTTGAAGATCATGCATGCCTTACAGATTACAGCTTTACAGGATCTGCTGATGAAAGCAAGAACGCTGGTTTTCAAATCCTCTTTGAAGCATTGGTTTCTCTTTTAACATTTCACTGTTAACGGTTCCTTAAACCATACTGACATATTTCTGTACAGACACAACCAATGCTGATGCTAAAAGATGTGATAAATCATTTAAACCCAGTTTCATCATTGCCTTTCACATGTAATGTTAAAATGTGTCTACTGTCTTGGACAGAGAAAAGGATGAAATTTAGCTAGAATGGAATATCATCATACTACAGACATTTGCAGTCTGCTTTTATACAAATTAAGTTCTGCATTGGAGTAAATAACGACTTTTGGCACTTCAACTTTGTGTATTTTGACACATTTATTATCTCCGCTCGGCATTATTGGTATGCAACAGGGCATCAATCCATATGAGGGAAAGCAGAGAACAGGAAGTGTGTATCAAAGGAAATGTTTGGGCATGTTATGAAAGTGGGCCACTAGGAGGCGCTGTTGGCATGCTGCATAAATCAAAGCAAAGCAGTGCATTTTTCGTTCAGAACTGAGTTTCACCATAAACGAACTTGCACACATAATCACATCTTCTACTTTCACTAACAGAATTTACAGACAGCCATCTTGATGTGATCAGGTCACCATCAAAGTGGCATTTTGTCCACTTAAGAAGTAGTTACTCGGCTGTTTTTGGAGCCACATTAAACAAAGCACAGGAAACAATGGGGAATAAAGGAGAGCCGCTTAGCAATAACGCCCTCCTACGTGACATCAGAACAGGATATTACAGCTTTTCCTACAGCAAGGGAAGGATATAGTGCAGTAAAGCGTGTGTTTTAGCTTATGAAAGACATCTAGAACTCTCATCCTATAAATACCATGTGTACATAACAGCATGATAGCCACTACCCTGCAAACTGACAAACTGTATCCAAATCTATTTTTATTTGCATTGACTATGTTTGTAAATAATGCACTTGCCTGTGGCTTACATGTTATCAGGCCGCCCATCCCTTTTTCTTGTGTGTGTGAACACATTTTAGAGGTTTGAACACACTGTGCCACAGAGTTCAATTAATAAGAGCAACCAGGCATGTCACGACAGCGTTAGGTTTGCGTTTGTGTCAACTGTCTCTTAAAGAACACAGAATAGAAATGCATCTCACTTCTAGCAGGCAATGTTTTCAATCAAATTCAAACCTGAAATAATATGAGACTACATTTATAATTGTGTTATTTGTTTCAGAATGCATTTGTGGTGGTAGAGAAAAAAGGTATTATTTGGCCTTTTGCATGTATACTTCAAAGGGGAACATGTTTATCTCCTGGGACACTGTTGGGATCTGAGTCCGGTTTGGTGTTGTGCTGCAAGGCTACTATTGTTAGCACAGATGTTTTCAGATTCTCAGTTTCAAAAACAGTAAATGATCCTGAAGCTTGAAATTCGTCAGAAAGAAAGGGAGAAGGAGATAAAGACTGAGTATGAAAGTAAGAAAGAGAGGGGTTTTTATTGTCATTTTCAAATGGTCTCATTCTCTATTACACTGGTAATTTAAATTGTTTGTCATAAAGCCACTGAAACATTGAAACTGTGTGGGAGGAGAGAAACCGACGGAGAGCGAGAGTGAAAGAGAGATGTTTGGCCTACTTATTTCTTTTTTTTTAAACAAAAATTGCTTTCTATAGAAAAATTATTAAATATAAAATGTTCAGTTTCATAACAGAATCCAGCATTTGTACTAAATTCCAGGGAATCTAGCAGTTCATTCTCATGTTCTCGGTTTCTCTAAACACATTTCCAAGCATTCAAGTACGCCTGTTTCATAAAACAAGTTTAACAAATAAGACAGGTTTATTCCAGTTAATCTGACTTGATTTGGTTCCAAATAAGTCAGACCAAATTCAAGCCTGGCTTATTTGGTAAACTTGTTTTATGAAACAGGCTCCTGGGGCCTGTACCATGAAGCCGGTTTAGCTCGCTTGCCATGTACGTTTCGGTTTAGTTTGCGCCAACTCTGGGTTTTAGGTACCATGAAAGTGGCTCGGCTTTTAGCTGTGTTCATCATCATAGTAACTTACGCTCCACAGCTAACCTGCTCCGGGGCAGGTTATGTTCTGGTTTAGAGATCTCAAACCGAAATTTGACCAATCAGCTTCAAGCAAAGTGACACATCTCGATGCAACAAAGCCACTCCCCCAGTTTCTCGTACTCCAAATTAAAGAACGCTACATAGTAAAATATTTTAAAGATAATATCGTCTGATATTTAGAGATGATTATTTTATATTATTTATATAATTATTATACCCTTAATCCATTACACAAGCCAGCTTAGTTTAATAGTAATCAAGCTTTTATTTTAAACTAATGCAAACATATAGATAAATATGATTTAGAATCAATAGCTTTAAACATGACTACATATGAGCTTAGATGTTTAAGTATTTTATACCTATATTATCAACTCTAAAGACTAACTTTACAACTTTTAATTGAACTTATATGGCAAGATGTTTTCTTTAAGTTTTCCTCTTTCATGGATCGATCGTTTCATCTTGCTGCGTAAATGTGTTTAAATTCTTCATAATTCAATCTTTTAATCTTTGATAGTGAATCGCACTGACTCTCTCACGAGAAGTGAATCACAGTTTCAAGACAGTAATTGGCTGTTCATTAATGATGTCACACTTTCATGGGCACATGCTCCATTAACTCAGGATCAAACCTGAGTTGACAGAGAAAGTTGATGATCAGCGATCCAACAAAGCTGGATTGGACTGGTTTGGTTTTGTCAACTCAAAAGTAATCCTGTAACGCTGAGTTTGTTCAGCCACCATCATGGTACAGGCCAGATCTCATGAAAGTGAGTATAAATAGCCTAGTACGCCAAATAAAAACAAAAGCTTGTGGTATTGATATGCAAAAATTGAATTTGGCGTGTATACGAAACGCAATGGGTAGGATTTGGGTTGTGGGGTATGTATCTTATGTACTCGAAAACTGCGTATCATATGCACGCAAACTAATTTTGTGTCATGCATGCCAAAGTCAATTTTTGCGTATCAATACCTCGAGTTTTTGTTTTTATTTGGCGTACTATTTATTCGCATTTTCACGAGACCGGGGGCCTGTTTCATAAAACATGTTTACCAAATAAGCCAGGTTTATTTCAGTTATTGTCTATTGAACTGAAATAAACCTGGCTTATTTGGTAAACTTGTTTTATAAAAGAGGCCCCGGCTCTTTTGTTTAAATATCACAAGAAATGGATGAACACAGTGAGTGTCAGTATACTTAATTACTCCTATCTCTGTAACCCTTTGCAGATCTAATGATAATCAGTGCAGTTCCACTCTTGTTTGGGAATAGCTAGGAATGTGTTTGGGAATGAATGGGAGAGGTGCAGTGGAGCTCTCAGTGCACCTGTATCAGGTTTCAGAGCCATTGTTAGTCTGTCTACATCAGTTGTAGACAAAGTGTTTCTCACAAAACCAGCACTGTATTAAACTTCAAATATATCTGAAGATCCTCAGATGACTTCATGCTGCTACAGAGGCTATATTTCACGAGAATGACCATGAGCTCAATTCTGGTATAAAGGGAATATCAACATTTTTCTATCACTAAGAGCTGACTTTTACCAAGTCACTATGCCTATAAGCTATTGTAATTGTTCCTCTATTTGTCTACTGACAACAATAAAGAGATGATGTGACAGCTGGTCCAATACTGCTAAAATGCGTCTCAGCCACTGGCACGTTTACAAAACAAAGGAGGAGTTCTTCCTGAAGGCCTCCAAATCTCATTTCAGTGCTTTAAACCCAAACAAGTTCAGAACAACTCCCACCCTACCCACACATAGCCAGGCATTCACTGTGAGAATACACAGCCAACCGTGTCGTGTCGTGTCCTCGTCCATGAGCGTGACAGATGGCCTGGATACTGTTAAGAGCTAAATGCAGGAATAAACTTACAAAGGATACACCACTTTCGGTTTATACCGCAAATACTCTTCGTATTTGTCCGTGTGAACCACAAAAGGCTGTGCGTTTGGGAGAGAAAGAGTTAAAATAAGAAAGCAAGGTGGGTCGCCGCTCCCTAGTTTACCTGCACTAGCACCGCTTCAGAGACTCGACTCTCTTCTGAGCAGGGACAGGTGAGATTCACCCGAGACGTCCAGCGGAAATCAAATACAGGTATTATTGTGAATACACGATTGTATTTTTTTACTTGGCTCTCGACGCGATAAAGGCAGAACTCAACCGAGTCGCGCGGTTTTCACAAGGCTTTGTTTATAATAAGAGCGTTTGCTTGACTTTGAGCGCGAATAGTCTGTGCTTATGGGAAACTATTAATCAAATCAGTTTGATTTGTATTGCGCTTTTCACAGTATATATATTGTTTCCAAGCAGCTTTGCAGTTGCCTTAATACCCACACATTTGGTTACTTGCATCTGTGAAGTATAACACTGCTTTAAAAACGAGCTTAAACCAGTCTAATCTGTTTTTACTGATACCGTATTTAAGATGATCTCCCAATATGGCTACAACAGGCTAACAAACCAGGCTAGGAGATCAGCAAACCAGCTGTTTCCCCCTCTTAAATTAAACATTTACAGACACAAATATAAAGTCCACCTTGTTTTACCATTAAGTCAAGGTTCATTGCTGTTAAATGATTGCCATGCAGTGTGTATTGTATGTTTTTATTTGACAACATAATGCTATCCATTATAAATACTAAAACAATACTGAAACTAGAACTGTTGAAATTCCAGGTTATAGTTTTGTATAAAATATTACTGAGTTTTAATTTCTCATTTAAACCTGTAAATATATTGATATTTAAAATAACTCTTAAGTGGTAATGGAAACGCTGGAGAGACTTTGTAGACTCCAGCGCAGAATTATTGTGTACTTTACCTGTGAGGTAAATCTATAATTTAACTGATTCATTTGTGCATCAAATTATTCAAGGCAGTCTGTTTTGACCTCTCAATGGAGTGGAGCTGTTTTCAGTATATAAGGCCGCTTGTTTTCTGAGCTTTTAGACATATACGCTGTGTGAATAAGGATTTCATTGATTGATTATATTGCATGCAGACTGTTTAAAAGTTGCTTATTATGGATTTCTGATTATTTATTTGCACTTATTTGTGATTTACATTTCAAATGGATAAATTCTGCCCCTTTTGGATATTATGTTCAGTTCAAGTTTATTTGTCAAATTCATGCATTTAGTTAATGACATGTAATCAAAGAGACAGAGAACACCATTAAGGGCAATGATTATATGCTGTGATTAAACTTATAGGAAAATTTGGTCGTTTTGTTTGTTGTTTGAGGGTTGGCATCATCTGAGATCCTCTGAGGGGTTGGCATCATCTGAGATCCTCTGAGGGGTTGGCATCATCTGAGATCCTCTGAGGGGTTGGGTTGGCATCATCTGAGATCCTCTGAGGGGTTGGCATCATCTGAGATCCTCTGAGGGGTTGGCATCATCTGAGATCCTCTGAGGGGTTGGGTTGGCATCATCTGAGATCCTCTGAGGGGTTGGCATCATCTGAGATCCTCTGAGGGGTTGGGTTGGCATCATCTGAGATCCTCTGAGGGGTTGGCATCATCTGAGATCCTCTGAGGGGTTGGCATCATCTGAGATCCTCTGAGGGGTTGGCATCATCTGAGATCCTCTGAGGGGTTGGCATCATCTGAGATCCTCTGAGGGGTTGGCATCATCTGAGATCCTCTGAGGGGTTGGCATCATCTGAGATCCTCTGAGGGGTTGGCATCATCTGAGATCCTCTGAGGGGTTGGCATCATCTGAGATCCTCTGAGGGGTTGGGTTGGCATCATCTGAGATCCTCTGAGGGGTTGGCATCATCTGAGATCCTCTGAGGGGTTGGCATCATCTGAGATCCTCTGAGGGGTTGGCATCATCTGAGATCCTCTGAGGGGTTGGCATCATCTGAGATCCTCTGAGAGGTTGGCATCATCTGAGATCCTCTGAGGGGTTGGCATCATCTGAGATCCTCTGAGGGTTGGCATCATCTGAGATCCTCTGAGGGGTTGGCATCATCTGAGATCCTCTGAGGGGTTGGCATCATCTGAGATCCTCTGAGGGGTTGGCATCATCTCTTCTCAGGTGTTTGGTCATCTCAGATCTTCGTAAGGGTGGGATCCAGACTGACGCTTCTGTAATTCCTAGTTACCTTTGATATGAATATTTTGTAGTTACAACATGAGCAAGCCAAAACCTCTGAGATGCATGCAGATGTTTAAATTTAGCATGGTATCCTCAAAACCTTAGATCATATATTGACCTGCGATCAACCTTTGAATGAATCAGTGGGATTTATTTTGTGACTAATATTTGTGTCATCTGGTTTAATACAAATTCTTTTACTTTTAATCAGGTATTTATTCAGATATACTTTTAATCAGATCTGAGTGAACAGCAATGAGGAAATCTGTTTAAATCGTTTAAAGTACTTTGTTATAAGTGTTCCTGGTTTCTGTTATTGCTTGTGTTGCATAAGGAAGAACTGTCTGTAAACTCAGTGATCAAGAATGGGGTCAAAATACACTGGAATGTCACGTCGTAAGACTATTTTGAGACCATGGGCGACGTGAATGATTGACTAAACAATATAGTTGATTTTTGGCAGTTTACTGTAGTTCGTGGGTTTAAATAAAAATATTTGAATGAGGAATTTTGATTGTTATTTCAAAATCAAAGTGTTTTGAAACACAAACTTTCTCTAAAACATGAACTCAACGCTGAACACTGGTTAATTTGAACCCTGCAACACTTTTTTTGGTCTGTCTCAGTGTGTTAAGTTGAAACAAAATGGCATGAAACTCAGATGCAGTTTCCTTGACTCCAAAGCTGGTAGAGTGTTCTGCTTTTTCAAAAAAGATACCAGAGTAAGTTTACTTTGGGTGCCTGCGCAACACACCCAGCCACAATATCCTAGATATGACTCGGATCCCTCATTTAGTGTACAGTAAGTCTATGGGATCATGTTTTGGGACATTTTATCATTAATCGGCCAAAAATAGTTTGCATAGATAGCACACCTCTCCCCAACTATTTGAGGTTTGAGTTGAGCTACATGATGCCAGAGTTTAATAACTTGATTTTGGGGTTTAGAAACATCCCTACAATATGAGCAATAACAATAGTTTGTGATCTGTTGTCATTGTTTTTAAACCTATCAATTCTAATTGCTATGCTGGAAAAGAAGGTCTGATCCACTATAACACATTTCTGTCAAATACAGATCATCACACAGGGTCACCTTTAAAGTGAAATCAGGGGAGTTTCTAAAAGCTTTTGAGGTTTTATTTGAATGACAAAGCTTTGGACTTTAATCTGGACTTACCGCTTGATTTGGTTACGCTAGAATCCCATCGCACCCAGGTTCTTCGCACGTAGCTTGTTCAGCAGGAAAGAGGAAGTAAGCGGAGAGACTAAATTTGTGATTTCAGTTTACAAGCACTACTTCCCTTATTGGAATGATTTTGGGACTTTATATACACTAAAGGTTATTGCTTTAAGCATGGCTTTGATTTTACTTCAAATTCTTGTTTGTTGTCCATGTAGCCTTTTTGACAGATCGCAGGATGTTTACCGAGCCAATGATTGTTTGTTTATTTTAATTAGCATTACTCCACCTCAAGAGGAAATGATAGTTTAGCACGCGTCCCTCCACCCACAGCACTTAGTTTGTGTTCCCAGTTGAGGTTTTGTGTTTGTATGTGCACACATACATGCATGTTGGACCCTCAGGAGATCTCCTTTAGCTTTCCTGTCGAATAATCCGATGTGCCCCTCCCGTAAATACGTACTGTATATCCGCTGGTACTGTACTGTTAGCCAGAACAGAAGCTGTATTGTAGTTCAACAGAAAAGATCTTCTGGTGTTTTGAAACCCTCGCTCCTTTCAGGCGGGACCATATGTGGTCAGAACACGATAGTTAAGTTTTGATAGGACTCCTGGTCTTGTTTTTTTATGATAGCAGCTTTATCTTGCTGACTGCTCGGATGGAAGTAAAAGAGGTGATCCGTAAGGCTTGCCATACTCTTATGCCAAGGCTGCAGTCCTTTCTGAGGTTTCGTAAGGTAAGCGGTAAACAAGATAGCATTGTGAGACTGAGACTGGGGTTTGTGGGAATGCAGTGACAGATACGCAGGTTATCGTGGAGCCCATCAGTGCTTGTCAGACTACCCTGCTATTGTTTGCTTAAAAGAAACCGTTTTTTACCCATAGATTTTGTACTCAAAGTTTATTATTGCTAGTTAAGAGGTGACACAGGGTCAAATGTTTTGCAGACTTGAGCTGAATCATCAATAGATTGTAATTCTTAATGGGTGTTTTATTTATATATTTTGTTTACATGTTTATAGATCATTTATAAGAGATTTTGGATTACAACATGGCCTTTTTGTAGTTAATGCAAATCTGTTACATGCGTTCTATAACTTTTTTGTAGATTGATTGTTAGTTAATTTTAATACTATTAGAATATTATGGGAAATAATGGATTATCATAGCTTGTTCTGCTTTTGTCCTATTTGTTTTTCAAATAGATCTACGGCTATATTTCAGCAGTTCATATGAAAGTTCAAGCAGTGAAAGCTGTGTCCTGTTGTGTGAAGTGCTATAATAATTATAATTCTCGTATACAAATTCAATATGCAATTGTATGACTTTATACTAATTAAAAGATTAATACATAGCTAATTTGTACTTTGTCACACTGCATGATTTTAGTGAACAAAAAAAACTCAAAAGTGATTGAAAATGCTGTTCAGTTTGCTGCATTGTAAACAGATAGTTTATTAAATGTATATTATTTTGCTGTACTTGGGTTCTCTTTTAGCTGACGCATACATCAGATTATTGTGATCCCCCATCAGGCCGTACATTTTGGCAGTGGACCACACTCCAGCGTTACGTGTGTATCACGCTCCTCTGCCCGTTGTTATGTTTTGATCTGGGCTTCCCTTCCCCAGAGAGAGTGCTGTGGAAAACACATCATCTGGATGCTTCCTCATTTTGGAAGAACATGGTATCCAGAGAAACTTTCACTTGGACTAAACAAACACCTGTTGTTGATGTTTTTCAGACCTCACATTGTGGTTTTCAGTGAGCTTCCACAAGTGTGCAGGTCACCAGTCTTCTGGACAGATTTTTGTGACCATGCCATGATCGTTCTAACACAAATGAAAATGATCACCAACTCACCTTCATGATAGTTGAAACACTAATTATGCCTTTTTTAACTCGAGGAGTTAGCTAGCAGAATGTCCAGGCTGTGCTTTTTCACACAAATGGCAGTGTTGGGGAAAGTTACTTTTAAAAGTAATGCATTACAATATTGCGTTACTTGCATTACAATGCATTACAATTATGTTACTTAGTTACTTTTTATGGAAAGTAATGCGTTACATTACTTTTGCATTACTTTCGCGTTACTTTTTAAATATGAGCAGGGCTTGATTGTTTTTAATACAATAAGTTATATTTGAAGCAAATTTAAAAGCCCTTTCACACCAAAAAGTGTAATGAATAAACCTCAGGCTGAAGGACGAGTAAATCACGTCTGTACAGAAGAACACAGGAGAAGATTCAACACTCTTCAGCAATAAAAAACAATGAAGCACGATCGTTAGTTTATCTAAAGTCATTTTTGCTTATTAGTATGGTTGAACTGGATCATCAAAGGTCATCAGCAAAGACATCGGTTAATAAAATGAGATTAGATATATTTGTGTTGTTTAACATGTTTAATTATTGCAGCCAGGTTTGCATCATATTCTGAGTTTGCATTTCACTGTTTTAATTCATTTTGATGAATACTGAATCTGTTTTTTGCGAGTGGGATGAATTAATACACATTCACATTTAGTCTAGATTAGAACTACAGTAACATGTTCACACAGCGCACTGTCAGTCAATAAATGGGGAAAAAGTAACTGCCATTACTTTTTTTTTTAAATGAAAAAGTAATGCGTTACTTTACTAGTTACTTGAAAAAAGTAATATTATTATGTAACTCGCGTTACTTGTAATGCATTACCCCCAACACTGCAAATGGTGACTTTATCAAGTGTACTCTTAAGTATTTACAACTCTGTAATGCTTATATAACTCTAAAAATATTTTAAACAACATGAGTTGATTCATTGGTTTTTAATGCTTTGGGCAAACTGTCCAATCAAGTGCAGAGCTCTGTTCTAGTTTATTACATCTCTATAGCTGGCGAGGCATTTGATTCCACATAAACGTCCTTGTGTTGTTCCTGAATCGAGGGAGCGGTTCCAGCAGGAGTTTCTTCCCATAGCTCTTTGATTTCATCAGGTCTCTATAGACCTTTGTTCAGATGAATAATGGAAGTTCTTGCATGGGACATAGACAGATACACTCACTCCTCACTTTGACATGATGTCATGTCAGTGCCATGTTCTGTGTGATGTGGTCTGTTTAATTCCCCGTATGTGTCCATAAAAGCTTTATATTTACTGTGTTTTCAATACTTACCTACACAACAGAATTCCAGAAGTCCAATGAAATGTAAAGTGCAATGCTTTCAGTATTTCCTACGAAGTACATTTGGTTGAACTAGTCAAACTAAGTCAGCACATGATTATTTTAGATATCTGGGGCTTGCAAAGTAGCACATAGGACTTTTTTCTGACAGAAAGGACTATTTTTGACTGTTGTAATTCAGTCAAACAAGTGAAATTTCATTTAATTTGATTATAATATACAGTACTCGATAAATACTTCAAGTACTTAAATTTTCTTTGTTCTAATGTTTTGACCTTCATGGTCATCCGATGATGAAGCTGACATTATACCCAAAACATGATCTTTCTTCTCTCTCATCAGACAGAGAATGACCCCACCACGGCAGTGTATGCCAATGTTTCTGACCTGAAGAAGACCGTTCCTCGCCCTTCAAACTCCTCTACTTCAACTTGCTCATCGCCCGGCATCGCCCTCAGTCCTGCTCCGGACTCCACTTCCCCGCCCAACTCGGCCGGATGGCAGGTCCATACTGACCACGACAGCGGTAAGGAGTACTACTACCAGCCTGCCACAGGACAGAGCAGTTGGTCTGATCCCCGTAGCCCCCCAGCAGGAGCAGGTATGGAGTCTGTGACCTCCCCCATACCTGTGTCCACCCCGTCCTCGGCACACTCGCTGGGATCCGACTGGGAGCAGCTTTTGGATGAGACCACTGGGAGACATTATTATTATAATCAGGCTTTGAAGCAAACCTCTTGGACTGCCCCGGAGCCATCGCCACCTCCGTCATCTACAGATAAGGCACTCATTCATGGCACGGAGGCAAACGGGCCGGTAAGATTAAAGATAAAATGATGATTAGTAAGATTATTTTAAATAAATGTAGTAATTTATTTTGCAAAGATGCAATAAATTGATCCAAACTGTCAGTAAAGATTTCTGTCTGTTTTTTTATTCACTCTTTGCTTCTACAGCCGCCTCTTCCAGAGGAAGACTACCCATCAGATCAGCTTGAGGATTCCCATATTTCTCTTCAGCTCCCGAAGGATTTCCAGTTGTCCCAAATCAAGCGCGCTCTCATCCCTAGGGCTGTTGTAGACATGCATAAAGATGTCCCTGTGGGCTGGACTCACTCTGTAGGGGCCGATGGAAAATCTCTCTACACAAATGAACTCTCACATGAACAGGTAACGAGAGTTCATCACAACACACACATGCGCACACACACACACACACACATGCACACACATACACACAAGGCTGGGAGTACTCATGAATGTACTACAATGATCATACACTACATAGACTTGGAAAAAATACTAAAGAGACTCTTGGTTTAGGGGAGTGAATGTGTGTGTGAATGAGCGAGTGAGTGTGTCCTAGCACTGGGCTTGCTCGAGTTAGTGCACTCTCAGGGCTGGGTTGCGACAGGAAGGGCATCCCGCGTAAAAACGTGCCAAAACCGGTTGTGCGGATCACTCTGCTGTGGCGACCCCTGATAAAGGGAGCAAGCCGAAGAAAGAGAGAGAGAGACTCTTGGTTTAGGGCCCACATTTTTTTTTTATAAAACTGTATTTTATTTATTCAATATTACTTTTCTAAGTGGAATCCTGAATTCTTTTTTTTTGTTAAAGCAATACATTATTAATTTATTTAAGAGCTCTTTTTGATTTCATTTATAAGATTTAAAAGGAGATTTAGCAATTTATAGCCTTTGGTTTTTGTATGTATTGGTGCCCCCTGTTGGTAACTTTATGAGACTGCAACTGTGCACATTGCAAAAAAATTTTTTAATAACTAACGACGTTGTTTATTAATCAGATCAGATCCATATAGAATCTGCAGACATTTTCTAATTTGTCTGCACTAAATTTAATAGACAATGATTGGGGATGATTTTAAATGTGTTGAAAGTGGAGCTGGGGTTGCTATTTTCTTATTGGAAGCTAAAAATGATACTAATATTTTTGTCTCCCAATCGCAGTGGACCCAGTCTACGGATGACAAAGGGAACATGTATTACTACTTAAAAGATGGGTCTAAATGTCAATGGACCCTCCCAGAGGTCTGTGTATGATTTTGTTTGGGCATTTAAGTCTCTGTATTTGTGTTTTTTTTTTGTCAAATATTTTTTTTTAAATATTCTTTACTAATGCATATCTCACCTTGAACTCTGTATAAACTCATAAGACCTTTATTGACTCTGTGTAAAGGCTTCAGTCCCGGCTGGTCAGCCGATCAATGGAAATGGAACGGACCAAGAGGCTCAGTCTGTTTTGAACAACTGGAGACAATCCCAGTTAAACATATCTCAGGAAGACCTGGTGAGTTTCAGGACACTCTTAACCTGGATCTGTTCACTCATAGAATTTAAGATATACACAGTTGTTTGACTTTTTGTAAATCCTTAACCTTTATCTGACTCGTGAACCCTTATAGAGGTCAGAGACAGCTAGACATAAACCAAAAGGTTTCTTCACAGTTTCAGCAAATTGTGTGAGGGATGCCCTCTCACTGTTCTCTCTCATGTGAGACATTTCATTCTCAGCTATTATTGCAGCTTACATCAGTGACCGCGACATGAAGGAAGGAAGGAAACATCTGGTACCTGATCTGACACATCAACGCACCATTTTCCACCAGCTAATATTCATTTATTTCTCTTTTTCTCGTTTTCCTCCTGCAGAAATTTTCCCCGTCGCACAGGCGGATCGCCTCTGACCATGCCAGTGATGCATCAAGTTCAGGGAATTCACCAGAATCACAGCATTACGTATGTGACATGACCTCTGTTTTTTCCAGCCCTCGGTGGAGCTTCTAACTCATGTCATTTAGTTCACCAAAACTCATTCACGTGTAACAGTCTCATTCTTATTTTATTGTAATTTTACTCTCATTCATGGCAAGTTCCCCTAATTGAATACTTTTTCATGCATGATCTAAAACTAATTAGAAACCATTGTTTAAGGTCATGCTAATAAAAAAAAGAGATGTTTTAAGTCTCAAGTAAATGATTTCCTGCCATTATCAGGTTTTTATAATGCACTTTAGTGTTTTTATGTAAAAATAAATTATATGCAATATAATGTGATTTGCTCTACACAAATGAAAGGAAGTCCAAGATTTAGTGAGAACCCAAGATTTTGTTCCCTTTCTCAAGGATAAAAGGCTAAGGCGGCGGAGGAACCTGTCCAGTCTCAGCACAGATTCACATTCTCATCATGTGCGTCCCGAGCTTGTTTAAAGGGCCTGTTAGATTGTCTGCATTGGGGTCCAAAACTAACATGTCATGCATTAGATGAAAACTAACATCACTGCTTGTTGTCCAGTGGCTGGAACATAGTTTTGCTTCATTTAAAAATGTGTGTCTTACATCAGTAGCTGTAGATAGTGTTGTTTTGTGGCATGCTGTTCCGTCGTTGTTCATTTAACATGCTACCAACAGACCTGCACTAACACCTTTTAAAGGCTCCTGTTTGAGTTTTGTTGTTTTCTGAAATCTAGCTCTTATTTATTTGTCATTATGAAATTGGCAAATGGTATTTTTTTAACATTCACAAAGAGCTTTTATGTTAGTCCTTCATTTGATGTTTTTTTTTCTAACAAACAACCCCTTGTGTTTTGCATTCATCAGTCATCACTGGAGAAGGCTGGGATTCTCAACAAGACCAAAGTGGCTGAGAATGGAAAAAGGCTGAGGTGGGGCCTTAAACTAACTGCGTTTATCTGTGGTTAAACCGTACAGTCATACTTCAAGCATTCATAGAAAAAAAGCATGCAAATTAGTCATCTGTGTAGTTTTTACCGCAGGGATTCCCAAACTTTCTTGTCAACCAAACCCATTTAATATAAAACATTTACTTGAAGTACCCCCTGACATTTTACCTAAATATATAAAAAATGTGACAACATCTGCATGTTCTTAAACAGGCAGGAAAACAAATCTAATATTTAATTTTAATTTAATTGTATTTTTTTCTGTTTGTTTTATTTTACTTGCCCATTTTTAGGACTTAAATAATTATTAGCTTTTCAATCAAATCTCAAGTGCAGTTACCTTGAAAACCCTGGTCTGGGAAACTTGCACTTTTAGCTAATGCTAGTTTATATAAAGATTCTCTTTTATATATTGCTCAGATGCTGAGAACAGAGTAAGATTAGTCAGAGTTTGATCTTTAAAGTGTTTAACACGTGTAACGGCTGCTCTCTTTGCAGGAAGAACTGGGCGCAGTCGTGGACTGTTCTCCATGATGGCATACTCACTTTCCACAAAGACCCTAAATTTACACCCGCTGGGATGGCTGTGAGTTTAATTCATCTCTTTAATACGTAATTTGTAGAAATAGATAGATCAGTAACATATCAGTTATTGTCCAACTTTTTAATTGTATTTATCATATTAGTTAGATATTGAACATATAGTGTTTATTGGTTATCAGCACCCCTAGTTGGTCTGGTACAACATGGTTTTTCAGAAATCACATACAGTAGCACCTGTCGATTAAGTCTACTAAAGAGAACACACTTAAAATAAACTGATTGCCTTCGGTTGACTCCTGCAGACCAAGAGCAATCAGATCGTCCCAGAGTTCACAGTGGAACTGAAAAGAGCGACTTTATCATGGGCGTCTAAAGAAAAGTCAAGCAAGAAGAATGTTCTCGAGGTGAGCACTGTGACTCAGTACAGTCTTTAGTGTTCATAGCTTGTGCAAAATAAACCAACAAAGGACTGCATCCTGTGAAATGTATGACATTGCTTTTCCACGAATTAAGATCCAATATGTTCCATTGTGATTGGTTTGGTCATTGGCAAGTGTGACTGGTGACCTTTGTTTTGGCAATAAAACAGCGATGCTGCCAGAATTCTTGCACTATTAGTAACATGCAGAGCCGATCCTCCCTATACGCAGAATACGCAAGCTGCGTAGGGCCCCCGAAACACCAGGGGGCCCCCTTGATCCAAAATATGTTTTAATTTTGGGTTCGTTTTGGAGTTTGGCCAGAGGTTATGAAAACATGAATGCTCGAATGATCATTTCAAGATGATTCAAGACGAAGTGAAACCCAGACAACTGCATTGCATCCATTCGTGCATCTCAACCACACACGCCACCCCCCCCCCCCGTTCTGCGTAGGGCCCCCAGAAGTCTAGGATCGGCTCTGGTAACATGTGTTGCAGTTAAGAAAGTGGTGAAGCTGAGAAGTATGTTATCTGATGCAGAAATATTTTAATATTCATTACCTTGACATGGAGTGATAGCAATAATTGGTGGCTTTTGCCCTCAGAGATTTTCTTGTCAGCATATATCAGTCTATATTTTTTCCTAATAAAGCCTGTAATACTGTCCATGTCGCTGAGCAGCTCAAGACACGTCACGGCGCTGAGTATCTGATACAGTATGACACAGACAGCATCATACACGACTGGCACAAGATCATTCTGGACACCATCAGACTGCTGGTGAGTGCCACAAACAGTGTAACAGGTAAAACCCCATCATGTTTGCTCTTTAAATGATGTTGGAAAAATGTTGTGATCTTTCACAGCAGGACCATGGCCATTACACCGAGGATGAAGCGGAAGATATCCCAGAAAAATCTCCATTGCCTGCGGATAAAGAGAGGAAGAGTGAATGTCAGTAACTGAATGCACATCAAGCACATTGCTGTTACTAATGATTTAATTCAGCATCTTTGTATTTTTAAATATTCTTCTTACAGCAACCAGACTGAGTTCTACGAGTAGCATAGACATAGAACAGGGCCGTGTTCGCACCAAGCTACGCAAGTTCCTCCAGCGGCGGCCCACCCTGCAGTCCGTCAAAGAGAAGGGCTACATTAAAGGTTAGTATCCACTTTTGCCACTTTCATGAGCTTAAATAATGTCGCTGTGATTAAAGTGCAGTACATACATATCGAAGACTCACAAGTCTCGTGGACTTGTTCACAGTAAACCAGTTTGACTTTCAGCTTCTCTTTGTTTACAGATAATGTGTTTGGCTGCCATCTAGACACCCTCTGTCACCGGGAAAACACAACCGTGCCCAAGTTTATGGAAAAATGCATCAGATCTGTTGAGAAAAGGGGTAGGCGTTGATTTTGGTGTCTGTTTACGAGTTCATTAGTGATTAAAGTTATCTAAAGTGTCAGATTGTGTTTTCCTGGTGCAGGTCTGAAGATAGATGGAATCTACAGAGTGAGCGGGAACCTGGCTGTCATCCAGAAGCTGCGATATAAAGCTGATCATGGTAAACGAGCGCTAGACACATCATCACAGTGGAATGTTAATTGATATATTTTTTAATTCTCATGAGGAGGAATTTTTAGAACTTTAGAGGTCAAATTGAAAGAGCTTATATAGTTTTTCTTACAATGCTGTAAAAGTATGTTTCTAGTTATTTTTATCGTAAATGGCTATAAATGTAGTTTAAATCATTGAAACAATGAGTTAGCTATAATAGCACAGTCTCATTTAAGTAGATTGCTGGTTAGGTTTGAAACCCGCCACAGGGTGTCCGGTGAGAGACTTGAGCAAAGATGTTTGATATATGGGAGTAACCCGTTTATTTCTCACCACAACCAGTGATTAGTTTTGCGTATGTGTGAATGTGGTTTTCTAGAAAAACAGAAAATACAGAGTAAATATATACATCCATGATAATAATATTAAATGTTCCAAGCATACATACACAGGATATATATGCAGCCAAAATATACAATTAAACGGATTAATAATTAGCAGAAACAAACACGTTATGTTATATACATTAAGGTGTTAAACAGTAAACAGCTTCATTTGTTTATATCGTGGTGCTCTGTCTGGACATGTTTGGTGCGCATGCGCATTGAGTTGCTTACAACTTTAGATCAGCTTAAAACGAGCACTTAGCCGAATAAATAACTTCAAATACAAATAGAATATACACAAATAACATCTATATAACTAACTACGAATAAAGGTAACATATATACAGCGCAAAATACATGATAATCATATATTGATGGCAGTAATAAACTACGAGACGCAGTAACAGTGAATATAACAGGCAGTAAGGAACAGAATATAACACATGCAATCGCTGCAAGGATCAGATATGATGCACTTACTTTGCATAGACGCACAACACCCATACAATAAAGAAAACTATATGTAATTTGCAACGGCAAAGTTCAAGCATCCGCATCAGCGCTCCAGCGAACTCACTCTCCACTTTGCACTGGTGCTGTGGGCGGGATATCCGCCAGCACGTTGATCTGCGAACGCTGATTGGCTGCTGTGCTGGATGCCGTGTGTCAATCAATCTCGGCAAAACAGAGAGATCTAATTAGAAGGCATATTAATCTGACTAATATAAGGGTCTTTTTAACAATCATATTAATATAAATGTTTGCTGCTGTAAAATCACAAAATGATGTGGAATCTCGTTAAACCAGTGAAGTTTTCAGAATCGATTGATTATAGCAGTGGTGGGTAAACAGTACTGTTTTATTGACTCTATAAACTGTATGTGGCTTTCTCTCTGTAGAAGAGGATATGGATCTGGAGGATGGGCAGTGGGAAGAGATCCATGTGATCACAGGAGCTTTGAAGCTTTTCCTGCGTGAACTTCCTGAGCCTCTTTTCCCCTTCAGCTTTTTTGATAGGTTCATCGCTGCCATTCGTGAGTGTTACTGTCCTATTTTATTGAACAAAATCAATGCTTTTTTACTTATTATTTTAAAAAAATTTGTTCACCCAAAAATGAAAATGTTATGAGTTTCTTTCTTCTGTTGAACATTGATTTCCATTTTAAGATAGATATAAGAAAGAAACTCATACAGGTTTGGATCAACTTGAGAGTGAGTAAATGATGACAACTTTTTCATTTTTGGGTGAAGTATCCCTTTAAGTTTTGACACATGATATATACACAAAAAAGCTTTTATTTCATAAAGAGCTAGATATTAAAAGTAATATATTTTTGACATGAGAACTATTGATGTATATTTACTTTGACCGCAATTTGATTTGGTCATGATTCTTTCTTTAAGTGATAAAATGCTTCATGCACTCTGAAATAAATTATTCATAATTCCACTTGACTCTATTTGATTATTATGAAAACTGTTGGGAGTAATACACTGTTTAATTTCAAAAGACCAAAACCTCATTCATGCGTGTTTAAGGGCTCAAGACTGTATTTGTTTTCTAGAAATGAGTGACTACAGCCAGAAGGTGTCATATATTCGAGATCTTGTGAGAAACCTGCCTTTGCCCAACCATGACACCATGGAGGTCCTCTTCAGACATCTTCTCAAGTATGGACCGGTTTTTCATGGTTTCAGTGCAGTATGTCAGTAGTATGATTACCGTCTTAGTTTTATTTTGTCTTGGGTATTCACAGTGATCAGATCACTCAAGAAACTCTGTAGAAGCACTAAATGCATCCTCAGTCTATTTGCTGAAAAGCAGTTCTGACTATACCCCATCTGTCCTACAGAGTGATTGAGCACGGCGAGCTGAACCGCATGTCTGTCCAAAATATGGCCATCGTGTTCGGTCCAACATTGCTGAGACCACAGGAGGAGTCCAACATCACCATGCACATGGTCTTCCAGAACCAGATCGTGGAGCTCGTTCTCAACGAGTTCAATGAGCTCTTCCAAACCAAATGATACCACCCGATGGAAAGGAAGACAATGCACCCATCAGCACCATCTTCTCATATTCCCAAATGAACAAGGTTACTGACTGTTTTCTGACTACTGATTGGATATTGGCTGTCCCAAAATATCACAACAAATAACTTCATTGTGAAACATGAAGAGGATCTGCGCCTCGAAACGGCCTTGTTCTTCAATGCAGTCTGGGTTTTGGTACTGCTGAAATCAAGAGAACAAAAAGCTACCGATATGATCAAACTGATTTTATAAAGAAACAAAATGTCTAATTTGTCAAAATGTTATGTTTGAGACGAGACAGTTGTGGAGTCCTTAATGATAAATAACTTGCAACAATTGCTTTAAAGGTATTACACATACAGCGCACATACCTGTACATGTTACTGGATAATATATTGTATATTATTACATTATTATACTCACCTAAAAGTGTTCCTGTGGAACCACAACATATTCAGTTAGCCAAACAGCTTTTTCCTTTGAGTGTCCAGTGCAGATGTTGTATGAACAAGTAAAGATACCCAACAAAGGTATGGATATTTGCTGGATTTGTAATTTTTCTCTGAACAAAGATCTTGATCTTGATGACACCTGGACTTAATGTGTGCTTAATCACCAATATATGGTGAACTACAGGTTTAACATCATTCTTCAGGAGACTGAGAAAAATGTGATTTATTAATCCCCTGTATGACTGTCTTTAGTCTCTAAGATGAAATATTGTTATAAAATGCTGACAGTACTTTGTACAGAAGTATGAAAGTGAATATAATGAACAATGGAACATTTTGCAGTAAAGTAAAATATGGATGTGGATTGCGTGTTAAAAACAGACTCTGTGGATGTAGACTAAAGCTGTACATATTTTAAATATGTTGTTTATATAAAAAGTGGTTAAGAAATTATTGGCAATTTCATTTTATTACAGAGATAAATATTCTGTAAATAAAACCGATACACCATATTTAATGTTATGCAAATATGTGCATTTTTACACGGGTCATTTCAGAAATCTAGGAAAAATATATAATACAAAATTGTTTTTAACCGTGCATATATACAGTCATTATGTCATATAAAAAGTGTGTACATCAATTTAAAATAGAGAAAAGATACTATCACTGGACTATAGATCAATGCAATATGAGAAATTATAAATAAATATGGTGCCTTCATTTTCACTCTTCGGTTCCTGTCTTTGTTTATTGTTCCCTGAAATATTTTCCTGCTTTCAGTCACCAGTTCGCCAGATTGTCTGACTTCTCAAAAATATGTTAAAGGTTTTCACATATTAAACACTACAATATATTATGCTGAATCATACCGATCAAGGTCAGTGATTCGTGATTAAGACAAATTCATAAAACATAAAAAACAGCATTAAAACGGTCTATGTTTATGTCTTTTTATGGACTAAAATGAGTCTTCTAGTAAATGTAAGAAAAAAGCCTACATTATACAGTGTATAACTTATACATGAGAAGTGAGAATTATAAATAAACGAGAAGTATAAGTTCAGAACTAAATTTGATTAAATATTTCAATTTCATTAAATAATTGTATTAAATATTGTTTTTATTTCATGTTTGGCCCAGTGAAATAGCAGCCAATTAAATGAGGGCCAGCAGTTTTAATTTAATTTCTGATTAAGGTTGGTGCAAATAAAACATGAACAATGATATGGGAATATCAGACGGGTCTGCGTGAGGAATGTCAGGAAGAGGAATCAGTGGAATGTGTTATTCTACATTGTAGGAGACACCAGAGGCCGAGAGAGAGAGAGAGAGAGAGAGAGAGAATATAATCTGAAGGAGGTGGGGGTGAAGAAAGAGTGATAGAGCACAGGTGAGAGAACTATTCGTCGTTTTAAGGGAAACTGGGCTTTATTATAGGATATGATGGTGAGGAAGGAAGGGTCATTTTTTTCTCCCATTCCCCCTCTATCCCTAATTCATAATAGAAATAGATTGTGAATTCACTCACTGCTCCACACTCCGGAACAGAAGGGCGCGGTAATGCACCAAGAAGTAGGATGAAGAAGAAGAAGAAGAATTAATTCTGTCTAGTTACACAGCGACACCTCCTGGTTGTTATCGAGGTATCTGACGGATCAGCATTTGGATTATTTGATTGGTGTAGTGTTTAACGACACAGAACGATGTGGAAAGAGGGACTTTTATTTAAGTTAGATAGAATGAAATTAAAGGAAAAATATATAATTGGATCAGGAATTTCTTGTTCAGTAGAACTATACAAGAGTGGGTACTGCATCTTCTCAGACACATACAATAGAGAATGGAGCACCTCAGGGTAGCGTTAGCAGTCCAATTCAGTTTACCTTAATGATTAATGACAGTTTTACCATGGTTGGTAGTGAGATAGGAAGATCTTTGTATGCAGATGATGGTGCGTTGTGGAAAGGTGTATGCAGGCTGCTGTTAATAATGTAGAGAATTGGGCTAATGAATGGGGTTTCAGTTTTTCTGTAGCAAAAACTCAGGCGATATGTTTTAATAAAAGAAGAATCAATCCTACAGTTAATATTAAAATGTATGATCAAGAGTTGGAGCAAACATCAGTTGTTCGATTTCTAGGAATATGGATGGATTCGAAGTTGAATTTTAAAATTCATATCCAGAAATTGGTGGACAAATGCAAAAAAGCGTTAAATGTTATGAGATCTATAGCAGGAGTTGATTGGGGAGCTTGCCGACAGTCCCTTAAAAGTATATATTGTGCTCTGATAAGAGCGGCTATTGGTTATGGCAGTATGGTATATAGCTCTGCATGTAAAACACAACCTTTAAAAGTAGAGGCAATACAATCACAAGCAATGCGAATTTGTTACAGAGCTTTTAGATCATCCCCATTATCAGCAGTTCATGTAGAGATGGACGAGATGACCCAAGAAATTCGTATAGGCTCAAGTTAAGGATGAGGTACTGGATAAGTATAAAGGGACCTAGCCACCCTACTGTGGCAGATAGGTCAGCAACTTCATTCCTCCTGGGCTTTTCACCTCTTTATATAAATGATATCCAAATAATAGATAAAGAAAAATATAATAATGAAACAAGTATGTTAGAAAGTTTAGTTGTACAGCAATATATTGATCTTACATATTATAGTGCAGTACACATATACACTGATGGTTCAAAGGATCCAGACTCTGGGAAAACAGCTGCAGCAGTATATATTCCCCTATTCAAAATTAAAATGTCAAAAAGAACCTCGGATCATATTTCTGTATTTACTGCAGAACTGATAGCAATATTAATAGCACTTCTGTGGATAGAAGAAATACAACCAACAAAGGCAGTGATCTGCACATATTATCTTTTAGCACTAAACAGTTTATCAAGTGGAAAATCATTAGCAAGACAATACATGATAAATTAAGTAACGCAGAGTCTATTTAGTATAAGACAGTATGGACTTTGGTAAATTTTGTGTGGGTACCACCATCACATATGGCCGGAAATGAGGAGGCTGATCATCTGGCTAAACAGGCATTAAATCATTCACAAATAGATATTGAAGTGACATTGAGTAAAACAAAAAATAAAAGCGATACTAGTGAAAGAAGTACAGGAAATATGGCAGAATGAATGGAAAAAAGGAACAAAAGACATTTACACTGCATACAAGAAAAAGTTGGTCCAGAGAGAAGAAGATTTGGAAACAGAGGACGTTTTAATAGCATTGTTTATTAAATCAGTGCTTACATATAATAGGAGAACATGAGAATGGAAATTGTGACAAATGTGGGTTATGTAGAACATGTAGGCCTACTGATAAAATGTGAGGCTTGTGAAAGAGAAGTCAAGCTTTAAGATATGTGAAAATAAATGATATGTCATTCCAGTTTTTGTTAGGTGATGGACCTAAACAATCAATAATTAGTTGTTTATTTAAAGGAAACAGGATTTAGGATACCGGTTTCTTTCTCCGGATTATTTTTATTTATTTATTTTTATTATTAAATAAGTAGCTCTTGTTTCTCTACTTCCTATTCATTGTGCTCTTCACACTCCTTGCCAGTAGGTGGTGGGAATGCACCTTTAAGTTGGTTTGCTAACCTCCATTACATCCTAAAAGAAGAAGAAGACGTTACAGAACACGACTCACGAGACAAAGATGGAGGGGAAGCCTGAGGACGCGTCGAAACACACACCTGCTCAGAAACAGCCCCTGAAAAGACAGCAGGAGCTGGAGCACTGGAAGAAGCTCTCAAAACAACTGCGAAGCCGTAATCTGATCACGGGCCTGACCATCGGAGCCTTCGTGCTGGGCCTATGTATCCTTCATACTTTCATAACAGAGTTCAGACTCAACTGCTTTATTTTAATAAGGGACAAACATCTTTTGCACATTTAATAAAAGAAACTGCAGTCGATGTAGGTACTATTGAACTGTGTTTACCTGGTATTAACCACTGTTATTTAAATTTTTGATATTTATTGGGATATCTTGAAGAATCTAACGTTATTACTTTTAATTTTATTTTATTTTAAGGTAAAGCTATAATTAGCATGATGATTTTTCCTAAGAGTACCAAAGGGCAATGATGATTATGGTATGCTTCCTTGATATCTCAAAGTTAATGTTAAATAGTGATTACCATAGTCATGAAGATTACCATGGGACAAAAAGACATGGTATTACCATAGTAAAATAAATGGAAGCCCTTTGACTTTTGTGTTTCGGTAAAATGTTATTAGCACATTTTCAGGTGAATAGAGACCTAAATATGTTTGTTCAGCCTCTACCAAATGGTATGATTACAATCTTATTAAAGAATGCCTACCTACTAACCATTAAAGGTGCCATAGAATGATAAACTGTCTTTACCTTGGCATAGTTAAATAATAACAGTTCTGTACATGGAAATAACATACAGTGAGCCTCAGACACCATAGTTTCCTCCTCCTTATGTAAATCTGGTGATTAAAAAAGAGCACTGAAAAACAGGCGACTCAGAACATAACACTGACTGTGACGCAACAGTCGTGATCACTACGCCCCATCATCCCATAAACCCGCCCTTGTTCTAGACAAGCGCCAGCTGAACCATCAGAAGTTCTGCAGGTGTTGTAAATAAACAAGCGCGGACAACAGCGAAAATGGCAGATCATGGAAATAAATGTAATGTTCCAGGCTGTGCAGGGGATGTGAAGTGCAGGGATGGGTTGGTGTCTTTATTCAGAAAGGCACGGAAAGCAAATAACGCGAGCCACTAAAGGGACATGGTTAGCTCCTTGTTAGCTGTTACCTGTTACAGTACATAAGATTTCACTCGCCACATAAACAGAGTAAGGAGAGATGAGGATGATGGCGAATGATTTACAGATCCTGAGCAGCACTGACAAGCGTCTGATCTTGTGAAATGTGTGGTAAGTACTGTTGCTCCATAATATAAACAGAGTTTGTGCATCGCGTCTCTTGAAAGTGAAACTATAACGCGATCGACTGATCGTTCAAAAGCAGTTTCAATGCCTCGTGTATTAATAACGGTGCGTTTTATATACAGTATAGTTACCTGACGATATAACTGCGAGAGAAAATATTTAAATGTATATTGTCCTCCCTGTGTTTCCTTGTTGCTGATGAGTGGCACTGTGAAACAGCCAATCAGAGCAGAGCTCATTAAGCAGCACTGTGAAACAGCCAATCAGAGCAGAGCTCATTATTCATGACCCTGCCAAATAAGCCAATAACAGACCGTTTCATTCTAGGGAGAAATCATAGGGTTGTAAATTGCAAATGACATGTAAAATGGTTTCTGGAGATATTTTGCCCTTACCTAAGCCACATGCCTTCTATGTAGATATCAGAGAACAATTTAAAATACTGTATCAATGCATTCTATGGCACCTTTAAAAACTACACATAAATAAAGCCAGTTATTATATCTCTAGCTGTGTGACGTAATGGCCTTGACCCCTGCATCCCTCCATCAGTCAGCTACACCATTCTCTCGGTCAGGCAGGAGAGAATCATGGATGAGATTGACGATGAGGCAAAGATCTTCATCATGAAAGGCCCTCGGACAGGGGCCAACTCTTAGACGCTCCGCTGTCTCACTGATGCCAACTTTCTAATGTTAACAGGGCAGTTAACATCTGTTTTGATGTTTGAGACTGTAGATCTCTTGATACATTATCAATGAACATATTTTCCGGTGGCCACATTATATGACACAAAGCAAAAAGCCCTCGAGAACTTGTTAACTGTTGTGTTTTCACTAAGGGATGATTTCATTATACATGTATTTATTTGAGTCATTCCTTGTCTGCCTTAGTTGCTGTAACTTAAAAATAAAACAAATTCATATTTAATTCGATTTCATTGGCTATTGTTTCCAACGTGACTCATCCAGTTAATATTTGAGAACTGTTTACTTTATAATATTCTATTGTATTCCAGTAGATGGCAGTATATGTCAGGTTAGTAGGAGGTGATGGGAGCTAGTTTGTTTATACAGTATACAGGCATAGCTTGATAACTTACAGGACACACTGTACCTTCCGGTCATGTGTCACTCGGGACTAAATTGACTAGTTATATAGAAGTCTCTGAGAAATCTGGAGAAAATCATAACAAATGTAATAGTTTAGTCATGTCATAAAGAAAATTCTACATAATGTATTTAACGATCTTAAGGTCTGCAAAGCCTTATCCAATAGAGCTGTGTTAAATTTAACCTTACTGGGGATGTTAAGGGAAAGTTAAGTGTTACCTTTAAGATCAATTGTGGCATAATTAAAACAATCTGGGATACAGTGAGACACTTGGAATGGAAATGAATAGGGGCCAATCTAGAAACGTGATTTTACTATTTAAATAGTATTTTATCAAGACAATAATATGCATGTCATGTTTTTTTTAAAGAACTAGAAAAAATGCTTATTAACTTTTTGTGTAAAGTTGCATTTTATTACCATGATGATGCAAGCATGCAAACCCTGTAATGCTACAAAACAGCAATTTAAACAAATTCATAGTCTAATTGTTACATGATACACAAACAGTCAACCATAATTTATATGTATTAAAAAAGTAAATATATACGCAAAATTCAACAAGAATGTATATGCAACAGTTATATTCAGAAGTTTCATTAATATATTTTTTGAGTATAATTATTGATGCTAGCATGGCAATAAATTAATGAATAAATAATACAATTATTTATTATTATAAAGAAAAGAAGGGGCAAGTGAATTGTGAGTGTTAATGCTTGTTTTGAACCTAGAATATTCCTTTAAATGTAAAGGGCCATCACTATTTCGTGAGAATAACATCGTGACCTCTCTCACATGACCCACTTCTGTTGTATGATTATATATGTTGTCTCTCAATCCAACAAGCTGTTCTTAAGATTAAATCTGATTCGGCAAAAGTTTTACAAGGGGAGGGGGTGATTACAGCGAAGTGGAGGCAGGAGGTCCAGCTGCTCACGGAGCAGCAATATGTTCATACTGATAAGCACACACACACACACACACACACACACACACAAGTCCTTCTTTTGAGTTTGTGTCACGTGAGGCTGTTCAGAGTCTGAAGGGGTCGGAGATATCTGCTCCACACAAGCTCATCTGTAGTTCATTCTGGTCCGCATTCATAGCATCTTTATCATTTTTAGACACAATTTTTTTTGAATGATTGCAAGATATTCGATCATTAAGCTTAAAAAAGTTTCAAGCAAAGCTGTCAGCAGTGTGAATGATACAGAATATGTTTTGAACAACTTTTTTATTTTTATGTTTTCCATTTTAATTTTGAAATGTAGTTATAGTAATTTTATTATTTGTTTTGTATGTATTTTTTCTGATTTAGGTTTTAGTCATTTTAGTATTAAACTAGCTGAAAAATTAAATAATGTAAAACGTTTTATATTTTATTACAATTATTATTTAAGTAAATTTTCTTTTTGTTAATGGTTTTAGTCAAAAGAATAGATCACCCAAATATTAGCATTCGCTGGAAATGTACCGTTGCTTCATGAGAGTAGATTTAGGGAAATTTAGCATTACATTATTTGCTCGCCAATGGGTCCTCTGCAGTGAATGGGTGCCGTCAGAATGATCACAGGAATCCACAAGTAATCCATACAACTACAGTCCATCAACTGACATCTTGTGACATTAAAAGCTGCATGTTTGTAATAAATATATGATAAAGACACTAAAATATGAGCCATCTGTCCATAAAATTAGTTATTCTAGTAGAAAAAGCCACCTTGTCTGAATCATGAAATAAATATGCACAGATCAGGTGTTTATAAGTGCAGGTAGTCCAAAACACATATGAATATAAACACATGTCTTTGGACTTCTTCACTGGAGGAATCATTGTTATGGATTATGGACTAGTATTTAAATATGGACTAGTATATTTAAAGTTAAAATCTTGTAAATTAAAGTTAAAACCTCTTGTAAATGAGATTTTAAATCTCAAGGGTTTTTAATTCCTGGTTAAATAAAGGGTTAATAATAATAAAATGCCTTAGTTATCAGCTTTTCACTTCACAAGATGTTAGTTGATGGACTGGAATCGTGGATTACTTGTGGATGATTGTGATGTTTTTATCAGCGGTTTTGATTCTGACGGCACCCATTCACTGCAGATGATCCATTGGTGAGCAAGTGATGTAATGCTACATTTCCCCCAAATCTAGTTTGATGAATAAACAAACTCATCTACATCTTGGATGGCCTGAAAGTGACTACACTGTCAGTACATGTTTTTTTTTTGGTGAAATATCCCTCGAATGATAATAACTCTACAGACATTTGTGTGCTTGTTCTGATATTTCTTTAGATCACATTTTAAGTGCATTGTTCATTTTGCAGACTAGGGATAATTCACTCAAAGGGAAAATTCTATCATCTTTCACCCTTATGTTGCTTCATTTTCAAACCTGTATGATTTAGTTTTTCTTCAAAAAAGAACATTTAAATTTTTTTTAAAAAGACCCCCCCTCAATACTATCAACGTATATGGGGCCCAATGTTTGTATATAGGTTGAGAATGAAACAAGACATAATTGATCCGTGTTCTGTTGCCCCAGTGTTCAGCGCTATGATCACTGTTGTCTGAAATGAACATAAACACTGTTGTCAAGTCCCCTGCTGCTGTGGATGAAACCTCCCCGGTGGCCCACTGGTACATGGCGATGTAAAGTTAATACTTAGAGTCTTTAAGCCAATAGAAACACAAACAGTCGGAAACAGATGACCAATGCTTGAGTGGCTAGACCCTTGCTGGCCCTCACGCTTCTCTGCGATCACAATCAGTCCATGTCCTTTAATTGGGCATCAGCTCATTGCTAGGAAACTAAGCCATCACAACAAAGACGCTTACAGTGAGAGAAACGGAGGCTGCTCAAAATAGCTACCGTGAATCTATTGAGATAAATGACTTGGTGTGGAAAAATTTCACTGATTGTTATTAGACCAAGCAAAGAAAAAAACAAGCAGGTTATTTGGATTGCTATGAGGCATGCTGTATGTGAACGGGATAATATTGAGAGGTGAGAACCAGAAAGGCGTAAGCGACGTTTCACCAACTTTACAGGAGAGCCAAAACAAAAATGTTACCATCTAAATTTGTGTACTGATTTCAATTGTTATTAATTAAAATGTGTACACTCATGGATGACAGCAATTTGCCAGTAGAAAGAGCTCATTAAGAGCATTCATTCGATATATATATATCTCCATTTCACCAAAACTGTCACGTACACCCTTCTGGTTCTCACTCGTTATCATGCACTATGTTGTATTGGCAGTCCTCCACTAAACGGCTAGAGTGATACTGGTGTGTATGGAAGTGTGGCACACATCTGAGCTTATATCAACACGCTGTGAAGAGGATTTAATTACACCTGATGTCTATGTTTATACAACTCTGATACTGCTCATCAGCTGATCAGTTATTATTAGTTTATGTGCTAGCTACTTACTGTAACGTGACCACATTGAGGGGGACATGTCCTACCCGATGTTCAGATTAGTGGATGACTGATACCGATTCTTAAATTATTTTACTCCCCTCTGACCTAAAGATATAGTTATATTCTTGAATGTGCTTCAGGCTAATGCAAAACTGCAGGATTGAATCAGTCTCGGTGCACAATGACAGTTTTAAACTTGACTAATTACATGAATGTCATTAAGGATTCTGACTAATGAAACTGCAGAGAAATAATTCCATCTGTTCAGTTTATTCACTTTTAAATGGGGAGCTTTTGATACTTTGGATTTGAACTGAGCAGTGGTTTCTTGAATTCACTGCTTCATGATTTCAAAGATCGGGGGTTCCCTGCACTGAGTTTAACTCTGTAATGATCTTGCAAAAGACAAACCCAAAGTAACTTCGGCAATAACATGTGGCAAGACGTTTCAACACTTATTCCTTAACACTAAAGTCTTTTATAGGACTTTATTTCTGATTTCATTTTAGCTAATTCTGATATTTTCAGCTCACTAATTATTCCTTATATTCTAGTACAGTTTCTATTCGGTTATTCACAAGTGTTTATTAATTTGTTCATAGTCACTTTACCAATAGCAACAAGTAACTTTTTCATTCTCACTAATAATAAATTGCAAAACTTTATCTGTGCCCATATCAACTATATCTGATAATAGTAATGAATTTGAGCGTATGCCTTCAGGTAGAAGATTTAGGATACTGGTGTTTATTTAAAATAGGTGGAACATATATTTGATATCACAGATATGAATTTTAAATGGTCAGAAATAAGTTTTTTTCTCCCCTTTTCTACGTGAGCAGGTCTTATTCAGTGTTGGTATTTTTTTTTTATGTGTTTTACTAAGTACTGTGAAATTTGTATTGTCCTACTGTGAAATCTATGTTGTTTTGTCTTTTGTGAGAAACCGCATATGAAAACAAGTCACTGAAACAAAATCTCCCCAAGTGGATGAATAAAGTTACTTCTACAACTTTCGAGAGCGAACTGAAATGGTCTGGGGTTGATTTTTTTTTATTTTTTCAGATCCTCGTGATTTAATGACAAAAGTTTGCCATTTGTTACCCAGTTAAAGATGCTTGTATTATTAAAAAAGTATTATTATTGTTGTTGTTATTTTAAATAAATACTACTAATTGAAGAGCTATAGTCACTTTGGCAACAAGCACAGATATCCAGTGAACCTTGTGAAAGATACTTGTCATTATTAAAATGACTAGTTATTAAAACACAATAATAAAGTTTTAAATAATAAAGGTTTCATCAGCTTGCCATAATAGACATTAGACAGATGTAATCGGGGACTGCATGCATGCATTGGAGCTTGGCTGTTTGTGGTCCCTCGCAGACTAATTACTAAGGTGTTTTTCCACGGGGAGGAGCAACCAGAGCAGTGTAGTGTACTAGACACTTGTGCTTGGAAAGCGAAGGAAGCGCGTGCGCTGCGTGGACGCGCTAGAACGCCACGCCGTCATATTCGAATTATTAACCTACAGTTGATTGCTGCGTTATATTTCTACAGAACGTCATTTGCGTTCGCTTTTGTTTTACAGTCGCGTTGATTTATATAGGATATATAGGCTAATCTGCATTGCGCTCTTGGAGAAGTTCGTTCTTGAACTGTTGTTGTGGTTTGGAGGTGTTAACGCATATTTGTTGTTGAGAAATTCTGGAACGCAAAGACATGTAATGCACTAGATTGCGCGCTGCAGTTCTAATGTTAACTACACAGATATCTAATACAATGTCACAGGCTGAGGTTGACATGGCAGGTCTTAGCTTCCCGAAGTTGCCTGCGGGGTTTGACGCGGACTCGTTCTTCCCCGCGCGCATGCCGCCGAGACGGAGGAGACACTCGGCGAACTCCAGGAGAAATGCCTACAGGATTAACAAACTCCACACCACGGACGTCGAGCCCCAGGAGAGCATCGCACCTCTGACAAAAACTCTTTCGTGGTCAGCCGACAACATTTTATCGGAAGGTGCCAACGAGGAGAAAAAGACGGACACTTCTCCTCCACTGTCACCTGTCTCCAGCTCTCCACCTGAGACGCAAGACTCGGACCCGCGGCCAGCTGATACCTGGGCCACCGAGGAGCCCCGCGCGCAGGAGGCTGATGCCAGCTCGGACTCGGATGAAGAAAGCCCCCAGAAGAATGCTGTTTTGTCAAGAGCCCCGTTTAAGAGCAAACGCGAGCAGGAGGAAAAGGATGAGGTCGAGACTAAAGCTGTGGCGACTTCACCTGATGGAAGGTTTCTGAAATTCAACATTGAGATCGGAAGGGGGTCCTTTAAGACGGTATACAAAGGCTTGGACACGGAGACCACCGTGGAGGTTGCTTGGTGTGAACTACAGGTAAGACGTTGTTGTACAGGTCAGTTACTTTAATGGGGGTCGGTCAGTAAACGTCTGGATGCAGTTGGTTAAGGTTCGAGTAGCCCGAATCAGAATGAGCTTTATTGGCCAGGTATGTTTACACATACGAGGAATTAGTTATAGTGACAGAAGCTCCACAGTGCAACAGAATGACATCAACTGGACAGGACACAGACAACCAAAGAACAATATACAAATACAGACAATGTGTGAGGTCTGACATGTGCAAATTTGAAATGAAAAAAAATAAGTGTGTGGTGAATAAATTGTGGTGTAATTGCAGTATGGCGCCCCTAGCGACCTCAGGTAACGGTCATTCTTTTATTAGCAGCAAGTTGGCAACTGTATGTAGCAGTTCATAGATGTGCATTGGGTCATTTATCGGGTTACCAGGGCAGCAAGTGTGCTAGGAAGGGCTCTGTATGGTCACAATCTTGATGTGGGGATGAAAAGGGTGTAATTAAACTAACAGGACTAAGTTAGATAGCATTTAGATTGGCTTTGTGTCATACAATGACTGCGGACCAGCTGATATCTAAACTCACCCTATGATGAATGGACGAACAATGTCTTTGTTATCTTTGCACTGTTAGTAATCAGATGCATGTGTTCTTTGATGCAAATGAGAGGAACACTGATGTCAGGCAGTTTTCATCAGCATGTGACATTACAGTCTTATCAAGGCAGGGATTTTTTTAAAAGTCACGTTTTTGTTTTGATAGTAGGCTATACTGAAAATCATTATCTCATCCTGAGGCAAGATGTCATCACGTGGAGTGTCAATAGGAAGATGAGTGTGCGAGGCTCCAGACAGCAATGACTAGGTCAAGGTATATGTCATGTTGAATGTTTTAGTGTTAAATATAGATGTTCACCTATTTTTATTTTCACCTCAGACAGTTATGTTTTTAAGTAAGTTTGAGCTTTACTCTAGTTGAATAATTTTGACTGGGTTGTCAAATACAATTTTTTTTACTAGATGGTCTGATCTATCTTTCATTTTAGGTGCATGTTCTGATATTTTTGTGTACTTTGAATCCAAAACCTAGAACTCTTCTCTGTGCATTAGAAACTTTCTTCTCCAGTGCTGAAAGCTGTGTGGGCTATTATGTCCACAGTCCCGGGTAACCTGAGTATTGGGCACTGGGCCTTCTCCCAGGCTTCCTTATGGTGCAATATGCAAGATGTCACATGCTGTGGTTACTATAGGCACATTGCTGGGGTCATTAAGTACATTTTTCAAGCAAAAACTTGCATGCTAAAACATGCTATATTCACACTACAGATGAAATTGTCCCACATCTGCAGCACAGATGTGATTCTAAGCAATACTTTTCAAATCTGATTTAGGCTAATTGAGTAAATTCCCCTAAATCTAAAAGAGTGTTTCTCATTTGTGAGCTTGGATCACAAAACCAGTCATAAGTGTCAATTTTTTTTAAATGGACATTTATACATAATCTGAAAGCTGAATAAATAAGCTTTCCATTGATGTATGGTTTGTTATGATAGGACAATATTTGGCTGAGACACAACTATTGGATTTTCTGGAATCTGAGGGTGCAAAAAAATCTAAATATTGATAAAATCATTTTTTAAGTTGTCCAAATGAAGTTCTTAGCAATGCATATTACTAATCAAAAATTAAGTTTTGATATATTTATGACAGGAAATGTACAAAATATCTTAATGGAACATGTTAACATCTTAATGATTTTTGGCATAAAAGAAAAAATAATAATTTATTACAATGTATTTTTGGCTATTGCTACAAATATACCTGTGCTACTTATGACTGGTTTTGTGCTCCAGGGTCACATTTGGTGTGATCTGATAGGATCATGGAAAACAAGAAAGGAAAACAATGCTAAATGCAAATAATACAATGTAATGAATTGTATTTAGGATAGAGAATTACTGTAAATCAGCTTTTTAAAGGGAGGATACATTGCTTTCCATATGATTTGTTGTTGATGTCAAAGGTTGAATGTCTGAACTCTTCAGGCATCACTTGGTAAAGTGAACTAAATGAGCCGGATGCCAGCATGAACAGGTTGGGTGACATATACTCTCATCCTCGAAAACAATGAACGAAGCTACGCCCCTGAAAGAAAACACAGATGACTTTCAGTACAGGTTCACTTGCACTTATGGTTATCATCTTTTTACTTAATAGTATATTCATGTTAAAAATTTAACTATTATTCTTTTTTATTTTTATTTTATTTGGAATGACAAGATAGAACATGTAAATACACACAAATAGCTATAAAATGATCTTGGTGTACCCCTTAAAGTTAAGATTTTAATTTTTATGCTAAACTATTTTGTTTCGATAAACATTGTTGGGTCATCACTTTATGTAAAGTTTTGGCTTTGAAACAAAACCTGTTGAAAACCACTACAATACAAAGAGCTCAGCATAGACTTCGGTTCATGTATTTCTTTAACTTCACTCATCGCTGTGCAGGTGCACATTACAATCGTCGTCATTCATTGCCAGGGGCACTTTACTTGTACAAAACACAATTACTGATGAATGAAACCATTGGCTGTTGTGTTCTTTTTCCTTGATGCATTCAGGAAAATATAGCAAAATATTGGATTTGAGTTACAAAAAAATCTTCAAGGGAAAATTCACACAATTTTGTTTTTTTTATTAAAATTCTGTAATGATTTACTCAGCCTTCACTTTTTTCAACCCTGTATTAGTTTCTTTCTTCTGTTGAACACAAAACAAGATATTTTGAAGAATGTTTGCAACCGAACAACTGCATGGGGGGGGGTGAGTAAATGATGACAGAATTTTTTATTTTGCGTGAACTGTCCCTTTAAGGCAGGGGTCATCAAACTTGATCCTGGAGGGCCGGTGTCCTGTAGAGTTTAGCTCCAACTTACCTCAACACACCTGCCTGGAAGTTTCAATTATACCTAGTAAGACCTTGATTAGCTGCTTCAGGTATGTTTGATTAGGGTTGGAGCTAAACTCTGCAGGGACACCGGCCCTCCAGGACCAAACCTGGTGACCCCTGCTTTAAGGCCTGTAATGTACGTGTAGCTTTAGTGTAGGCATTGATTGTTCTGCGGACAGTGCTGTCTACAGCACTTGAACTCTATCTTTGTACTCGCAGGACATGCTGTCTGTCTCGTTAGAAAGGGATGCTTGTTAATCCTGTGAACGGCCAGGAAAGTGGTTTTGTGACCTTCCCAGACCACCGGCCCCGGGTCATTCACAGAGAGCTTGTTTACCCCTCACAGTTTTATCTGAGAAAGCCATTCCTCAGCGATCCTTTATCCCGCAGATCATTTTTCTGCCTGCTCGTCACACCTCTGAATGCGCCATTTACTGCCTGTGGCGTGTTCATTGAGCTAATTCTGTTGAAAGTGTAGAACATTTATTTTACCCAGAATTCAATGCCTAATTAGCTCGCTAAATGGTCGCCTGGTGGAGGGGAGCTGCCATGGTGACGGTGGCTTGTGACCACTGAGGATGGCTCCACGCTCTATGAAAATAACACAGGCTTTGCTTTGAGACATAAGGTGGTTAATGGGATTGACTAAAGTCTCACTCAGTGATCTCTCTTTCATGATGCTGACGTGAGGGCAGATCAAGGATAAGAATAACGTAACACAGAGCTTGGCTCATGCAGTGCATGTGTGTTTAAGACCCCATGAGTGTTGCATATCATTTTAGGGGGTAGTAGGTTTTTACTTGTTATTTGTGTGGCACAGTTTTTCCCCCAAATTTGTTCAAATTGAATTGAAAATGTTTATTATATTTAGATTTTGGGTAAAACATCCCTCTCTCTCTTTCTGCATATGATGTGTTCTTAAAAATATTTTGACTTTTTATTAATAAAAAGTTTATTAATTAGTTTTCACATTATTATATATATTATTATTAAATTCTGTGTGTGTGTGTGTGTGTGTGTGTGTGTGTGTGTGTGTGTGTGTGTGTGTGTGTGTGTGTGTGTGTGTGTGTAAACAATTCACACAACACATATATACACACACATATATTTTATATTTAATTTTTTTTATTATTTTTATATTTTAATAATAATAATAGTCACACACATACACACATATATATATATATCCTTATTTTTCTTTTTAAACATTTAAAACAGTTATTTTAAATTGTAAAAATATTTCACAATATTACTATTTTTACTGTATTTCTGATTAAATAAATGTAGCATAAGTGAGGAGAGCATAAGAGACTTTCTTCAAAAAACAAAAATTCATAATTATTCTGTAACTGTTCCTTTTATCCAGTAGTGTGCATGTGTTCACTATTGAAAATGTAGATTATATATATATATACAATAGATATAATTAGATATACATACAGTAGATTATATATATAGACAATATATATCTTATATTTCTAAAATTAGGTATATCAAATGTACTTAAAATATTTAATATATAATGATTTGTTTACTTGTAAACCATGTCCTGATAAAGTAAATATGCATTTTGAATTTGTCTTTTAAACATATAGAAGTATGAATCTGATTATGTTTACATTCATGCGTATCTCTCTGGCTCATTTCTGCTGCTCGCTGATTAGAAGCTGAGCATGCTGTGTTCATGTCTCACACTTGTTGTCTACTTCATAGCTCCACGTGGCTCAGCTGATATTCTGCTTCCTGTAGAGAGGGGCACATGGGTGGAGCATGTCTGTCAGGGGAGAGATAGAATGGAGTTGACAAGCTGGATGGAAAGAGGTCATTGGCTCCCAGAACTTGGGAGGAGGGTGGAAGTATTTCAAAGTGTGCAACAGATGATCTACGGCTGTGCTCCAGCCCAGTTGTGTAGGTGCGTTCATTTAATGATAGCCAAATTTAATATAATTACAATTATTTCATGTTTTAAAATCATAATTATTCCAAACTTTGAACCGTTGTCCATTCATGTCCAGTGTTTTTTTTAATCGACTGTCATAGCACTGTCTATTTTTCAATAGCGCAGCACCAATAGATCTTCTACATCATATTTGTTTGCACTTGTATTACAAAATGGCAAAAGCTGCAGGTTTGTGGCTTTTGAAGGTGGATTAACTTAAAAAAGTAATTCCCTCCCAAGCATTAATCATCTTTCTGAGCTGCATGCTGCATAAGAGTTAACCCAAGGCTTTAATAACCAGCCTGAATGTCTCTTGAGTTTCCCTTTAAATCCCAAATAAACTGCTTTGCACACTGCTTCAGTCCCTAGTTTTCAATGTAACTAATTGTCCCCTGTGTCAAGTCAATATTTTCCCTTAATAACTGTGTGATTATAGATAGCAGTGCATGAAAGTCATAATTCTGATGGCTTGAATACAACCCATTGTAATTCAGCACAGCAGGTGGACTTCACCAGCTGATCCTTCTCATTTCACAGCCTTTATCTCACTTATTACAATGAAGTCAGACATGAAACACATTCATAAAAGGATAAAGGCAACAACAGCTGGTTAAAAGAAAATGTGTTGCTCAACACATCATTGGAGGGCTGAGGCCGTGCCTTGCTTCGCCACACGCTTGAATGACACTCTTCATTTTTCATCATTGTAGAGGCTTCTCTCACAAAGGCTGTGGCCTGAAGGCTTGTGGCATCAGTTGCACAGCATATCAGGTTTTTCCCAGGCAACTGTGAGACTATATCCTGCTTTTCTCTTTTTGATTTCCATGTGACTTCTCACAATGAGACTAAGGTTTTGAGTTTTGTGCACAGACAGATAGATAGACAGATAGATGGATGGATGGATAGTAGGGGTGGCACGGTACATGTATTCGTACCGAACCGTCACGGTACGGACCTCTCGGTTCGGGGCATGAGGCCTTACGACGAATACAGGCAATTCACCCCCAGTTCAGAAGGGGGCGCCCGCAGTAATGCAACACTGTTTGATAACCGCCAGCGCCAGCAGAAGAACAGCGAATGCCATGAGTTGCGCGCTTTAAAACAAAGCCCACTAGACACTAGACAGTGACCATGTGCTGATTCTGAACGCGTCTCTCACATGGACTGGCAAAGGAGTTTTCTTTAAAGGCTTGTGCACTCAACTGTTTGCGAAATGGAGCTTTGTGCTCGTGTATACTACCTCCCACTTTCTGCACAAATCCAAATATTCCATAATATTTCCATTCTTGCGATGTAACTTATCTGAATGCTAAACTATTATTTATTATGTAAATGGTAGGCTTTGTAAGTTACGTTAATTGCTGATGTTTGTATTTTATTTTGATAAAGGAGTCTACCAACTTTAGCGATGCGGGAACTGATGTGTTTTGTGTGTGTGTGTGTAGGAAACGTGAGCATGTTTGTAACATTTTGTAATAATTTTGAATGTTAAATGTTCAATATATACAATTAATAAAAAAAGTGTGTGTGTGCTCTAGCGCGCGATCACTTCAACTGTTTCCTTACACCAGCAGAATCAATTTTAAACACTTATTGTCTTATTAATAATCACTGAATGAAGGTCTGCTTGTATTTGTGTACACTCACAATGAAAACAAAACAGATTTCATATATAATATAACATAATGTAATAATATTATTAGTATCAATAATTAGTATCTTCACATCTAGGTGGACTATTTTTGTTTCAATTTGCACTACTGTCTGTTCAAAATAATTGAAAAGAAACCGAGCATAGTAGATGTCTTTTTTTTTTCTGTTGTACCGAAATCGTATCGAACCGTGACCCCCGAACCGAGGTACGTACCGAACCGTGACATCTGTGTACCATGCCACCCCTGATAGATAGATAGATAGATAGATAGATGTTGTTTCAGTGGTGCAACATTGCTCCTAATTGCAACTTCCTTTGGCGGTGGTGTTGGTCACCCGCTGTTTTATGAGGCATGTACGTATCTCAGACCCAGAATGCTGTATTTCATATGAAAGCTTCAGCAGGTAATGAGGTGTTATCACCACCAGCCATGAGCGTGACGGCAGACGACTTTAACCGCGCTCATGCTGACGTTGTGTGTGACTGGCTGTGTTAATATTAACTTTATCATAATAACATCTTTCATTGGATTCAGGCACTTCATATTCATACTTATGGGCGTCTTGGAGATTATATCGCTTATGACCTTCAGTCTGCAACATTACAATTAATTGCGCTCAGAAATTCTAATATGCACTGCCTGTCTAATGTTATGAATATTTAAGACTTTTTTCAGTGTTTTTGAAAGAAGTCTCTTATGTTTACCAAAGCTGAATTTATTTGATAACAATGACATTGAAAACAATTAGTAAAGACATGTATAATGTTATGAAAGAATTCTGCTTCACATAAATGCTGTTTATTGAATTTTCTATTAATCAAAGAATTCTGGAAAAAAAAATGTGTCATGGTTTTAGGCACCAAAAAGTTTTTTAAGCATAGATAGCCATTATTAATAAATGAACACCAGTAATAACTGATAATAATTGGCCATGAATCATAATATAAGCATGATTTCTGAAGGATCATGTGACACTGAGGACTGCAGATAATTTGTAACTTAGCCATCACAGGAATAAATTATAAAACAGGTTATTTTAAATTGTAATAATATTTCACAATATAACTGATTTTAGTGTATTTTTGATCTAATGCAGTCTTGGTGAACAAAAGAGACTTCTTTCAAAAACATTAAGAAATCTTAATTATTCCAAACTTTTGAGCAGTAGTGTAGATCTGTAGGTGTTTTCTGTATCTTGACCTTGGCTAATATGTATACACATAATATCTAAAAATTGTATCTTTTGTACATGCAAACAGGTTTAAAGTCTTTCTCCTCGTGGGTACATGAGACTCTTCCACCTGTTTGTACTTTAAACAAACTATGGCTCTGCTCTGCTCTTGTTGTTTAATGTCAGCAAGACTGGGCAAACCAGACACCAAACACAGGCTACGTCTACATTAATCCGGATACATTTGAAAACAGAGTTTTCGTTTTAAAACGCTCTCCGTCCACATTAGCGTTTTCAAGCTCTTTCCAAATGTTTCTCATCCACACTGAAACGTCAGAAAACGTTAAATTCGCTCACTGCGCATGTGTAAAACCTCATAAAAGCCATAAAAGCTCACTGAGATGAAACAGACATAACAAGTTTTCATGCAATTCTTGGTTCAGTGTGGACGGAAGGCCAAAACGGAGAGAATAATATGCATTTTCAAACAAAAACGTATTATTGTAGACATGACCACAGGGAAATACTGTTCTTGTGACAGATTTTCTTTCTTCAGGCATCTCATTTAATGATTAAAGGGACAGTTCACCCCCAAAAAATACAACATTTTCTCATCATTTACTCACCCTCATTGTTCCAAACCTATACAAGTTTCTTTCTTCTGTTGAGCAAAAAAGTACTTGTTTTGATGTACTTTATCAATACTGATGGTGTCCGTTGACTTCCATAGCATGGATAAAAATTATTTAGAAGTCATTGGCTATACTGTCAACTGTTTGGTTACCAGCAATCTTCAAAATATCTTATTTTGTGTTCAACAGCTGAAAGAAACTGGAACAAGTGGAAAGTGAGTAAATGGTGACAGACTTTTCATTTTAGGGTGAACTGTTCCTTTAAACATTGGCGGTTTTGAAAGAGAGCTGTGAGATTATGGGCAGCACTTCTAGCCTTTGGCTATTCTTGAGACAGACACAGTAACAGTGTTTGTGAGCGGAAAGTTAAACACACTTGACAAACTGGTTTGAAATTAAATCTTTTTGCAAATAAGCACTAAATGACCCATGACATAGAACAAGTCTTAGCTTCAGATGGCACCTACATATACTTTTCCCCGCCTATTATTGATTTCAGAACCCGCCCCTAAATGACATGTCCAAATAAACTGAACTGTGGTTGGTCACGTCACATGTCAATCAAATTGTTGTCTCTTCCTGTATAATTGGGCTGTTTTTGACAAGAATAAGGTGCATTGTGGACATTGGCTCTCAGAACTATAGGTTAGGATTTCACCACTGTAAATCACGAGAAGAGATTTGGCTGAACCAGACGGAAGAAGTTGTATTGGCTTTTAGCATTTGGCCACTACACCCGGTGTTATTCTTTTCTTTTTATGCATGTCTTCCTCTACTAAAATAGTGTCATTAATTTACATGTGTCTCTGACATGGACATTTTCCAGATATTATGTGTCAGTGAGGAGCCAGTGGGATTAGCAACAGGTGAATGTAAGATTTTCTTACAGTAGAGTCGCTATTGATGCTATCTCATCAGATCTGTTGCTGTTGGAAAGTGGCCAGGGCTGGATCCCGTCTGTCTGTCACAAGATGCAACCCAATCATGCCTGGTTCTTTCTGTCGTAGCAGCTATATTGCCTGTTGCAGATCAGTACAGGTGTTAGAATGGCTGTCTCCTTGAAGCAGATACTTATTTGTGTTCAACAAAGAATTCCTGGCTCTGTTTATTAAACATTTTTAAGTGGATCTCAGCTGGTTTTAGTCATGCTACGGATAGGTTAGTCTGTGTGAATGAGATAACATATGCAAAATAGGCTACGCATACATTATCATTTTGCATAAACATTTATATATCAACCACAGAGTCTGTAACTGCAGATTGCGTATATTTTTTTTGTGACTCAAAAACATGTGACCTCTGTGTGTCTTTTAAGATTACATCAGATCTGGTGTTGTCATACTCTGATCACTCGTTTACAATAACATTAGTATTTTAGTACAAAGTGTTGCAAATTCAGATGAGTCAGAAGAAAAGGTTGTTGTAAATCTGGATCCTCAACATTGTATGGCCTTTTCAATATGTGAGCCATTATATTTTTAATATGGTTGTAAATATATAATAATTTGATTGAATAAATGACATGAGATAGTTAACCATTACCTGTATAGTTGCTTATATTGAATGTAGTTGGAGGAATACATGTTATTTATCTTTTTTGAATGGCTTTTAATGTTTGTGTTAATTAGTCAAATATTTTTTTCAATCTTTTTATCCCACTCTCGTAGTATTTTCAAAACATTATATGAAAATTTAATTTATGTCCAGACTTTAAACATTTTTTTTTTTACATATAACCCGAATTAGAAATGTTGGGACGTTTTTTTTTTTTTTTTAATAAAATCAAAACTAAAAGAATTTAAAATCCCATGAGCCAATATTTTGTTCACAATAGAAAACAGATAACATAACAAATGTTTAAACTGAGACATTTTAAAATTGTTTGCACAAAATGAGCTCATTTCAAATGTGATGCCTGCTACAGGTCTCAAAATAGTTGGGACGGGGCATGTTTACCATGGTGTAGCATCTCCTCTTCTTTTCAAGACAGTTTGAAGACGTCTGGGCATCGAGGTTATGAGTTTCTGGAGTTTTGTGTTGAAATTTGGTCCCATTTTTGCCTATTGTAGGTTTCCAGCTGTTGAAGAGTTCGTGGTCGTCTTTGACGTATTTTCCGTTTAATGACACGCCAAATGTTCTCTATAGGTGAAAGATCTGGACTGCAGGCAGGGCTATTCAGCACCCGGACTCTTCCACTACGAAGCCATGCTGTTGTAATAGCTGCAGTATGTGGTCTTGCATTGTCCTGCTGAAATAGACGTCATCTGGAGGGGAGCATATGTTTGCTCTAAAACCTTTATATACATTTCAGCATTCATATGGCCTTCCAAAACAGGCAAGCTGCCCATACCATATGCACTTATGCACCCCCATACCATCAGAGATGCTGGATTTTGAACTGAACGCTGGAAGGTCTCCCTCATCTTTAGCCCGGAGGACACGGTGTCCGTGATTTCCAACAAGAATATTGAATTATTAAATATATTAAATATATTAAATGAGCCTTGGCCCACAGGACATGACAGCGCTTCTGGACCATGTTCACATATGGCTTTTCTGGATGATAGAGCTTTAGCCGGCATCTGCAGATGGCACGACGGATTGTGTTTACCGACAGTGGTTTCTGGAAGTATTCCTGGGCCCATTTAGTAATGCCAATGACAGAATCATGCCGATGAGTGATGCAGTGTCGTCAACAAAGGTATTCAGCCTTGTCCCTTACACACAGAGATTTCTCCAGTTTCTCTGAATCTTTTGATGATGTCATGCACAGTAGATGATGATATTTGCAAAGCCTTTGCAATTTGATGTTGAGGTACATTGTTTTTAAAGTATTCCACAATCTTTTTACACACTCTTTTACAGATTGGAGAGCCTCTGCTCATCTTTACTTCCTTTTTTAGCTTATCATGTTACAGACCTGAGGTCAGTTAACTTAATTAGTTGCTAGATGTTCTCCCAGTTGAATCTTTTCAAAATGTCATGCTTTTTCAGCCCTTTGTTGCCCCCTTGCCAACTTTTTTTTTAGACCTGTAGCTGGCATCATATTTGAAATTTGAAACTCATTTAGTGGATAAAATGTACAATTTATCACATTTCTTATATTCTATTGTGAATAAAATATTGGCTCATGTGATTTGAAAGTCTTTTTTATTTGTTATTTTATTCAAATTTAAAAAAAACGTCCCAACATTTCCAGGATTCTGTTTGTAGTAAAATTAATAGAAAATGTGTAACATACTCCAATTTTACACATTTAATAATGTTATTCCCCAAAACTCAAATCATATATAGTTTTAGTTGTTTATAGGCTAATTTGCTAAAAAAAAATAGAAAACCTTTTTTTAAAATCCGTGCCAAGCCACAACTGAATTGAAATCATGTTTTTTACAAATGCATTGCAGTCAGATTGGATTAGATAGGATGATAAGTGGTTTTGTAAATATTAGATTGAAAGTTTTACGTCATTTAGGATGCACTACAATAACTGTCACGATAAATAGATGGAAACAAGGTGCAAGTTAGACTCTTTATTGTATAACTTGAAGATGAGTAAATACAAGGTTGAATGGGACAGGCTTGTGGCGCAGGGACCCCGATGGCCAGATGAACCTGGTGATGAGAGTGCAGCAATGCGGTGAAGAGAGTTCAGGGAAACACGAATCCGGATATTATCCCAGGAACCCGTACCGGAACAAGGAAGGCACACGACTGGAGACACTGACGGGAACAAACACCAGGACATCACAAACAACGATCTGACAAGGAGATGAGAAAGTGGTGAGTATATATATGGTGACGAGATGAGCTGCAGCTGGTGATGGAAGTGATGAGCTTGATCGCTGATGAGCCCTAATGAACCGGCACGCCCACACAATCAGCACACGCACACACACAGCAACAGAACACGGGACAAGAAAGAGACATAGGATTTATGAACCGTGACAGTACCCCCCTCCCTAGGAACGCCTCCTGGCGTTCCCAGACACCCTTACCTGCCGATTGTAATCCTCGATAAGGGAGTGATCCAGGATGTCTCTAGCTGGTACCCAACTTCTCTCCTCCGGACCGTAACCTTCCCAGTCCACCAAGTACTGAAATCCACGTCCCCTCCGTCTTGAGTCCAGAACACGATTGACCGAATAAGTAGGTTCCCCGTCTACGAGTCGCGGCGGGGGGGGAACCGGGGCTGGCGGATTAATGTGAGCAAAGAAAACGGGTTTAATTTTGGACACATGAAAGACGGGATGAATCCTCCTGTACACTGGAGGGAGCTTGAGGCGGACTGTCACCGGACTAATGATTTTAGTGACAGAAAATGGGCCAATGAATTTAGGTGCAAGCTTATTAGAAACGGAGCGGAGAGGAATGTCCTTGGTAGAAAGCCACACTTTGGAACCGACGACGTATACGGGAGGCCTACGCCGGTGGCGATCGGCTTTGGCCTTGGTGCGCGCCCCCACCTGGAGTAAAGTCTCACGGGCTCTAGTCCAAGTGCGGTGACACCTCTGGACGAAGGCGTGAGCGGAGGGGACCGCGACTTCGGATTCCAGACTAGGAAAAATTGGTGGCTGGTACCCTACACTACACTCAAATGGTGATAGGCCCGTGGATGACACTGGCAACGTGTTGTGGGCGTACTCCACCATAGACAGTTGCTGACTCCAAGAGGAAGGATTCTTGGACACTAAACATCGCAACGTTCTCTCCAAATCCTGGTTGGCTCGCTCAGTTTGACCATTGCTCTGGGGATGGAACCCAGAGGACAGACTGACAGTCGCACCCAGGAATCTACAAAACTCTCGCCAAAATTTGGACACAAATTGGGGTCCTCTGTCAGAAACCACGTCTGTCGGGAGGCCATGTAGCCGAAAGACGTGGTCAACGACAATCAACGCTGTCTCCTTGGCTGAGGGTAATTTGGGCAAGGGAACGAAATGGGCCGCCTTCGAGAACCGGTCCACCACGGTCAAAACTACCGTGTGACCCTGGGAGGGTGGGAGGGCGGTGATAAAATCTAGAGCGATATGGGACCAGGGTCTCGAAGGCACCGGCAGCGGTTGAAGTAACCCATCTGGAGGTCGATTGGAAGTCTTACCCGTGGCGCAAACTGAGCAAGCCAAGACAAAACTGTGAACGTCACGAGACATGAGAGGCCACCAGAATCGTTGCTTGACTAAAAATTTAGTGCGATTGACTCCTGGATGGCAAGCCACATTGGAACAATGTCCCCACTGAATAACGCTGGACCGTAAACCCTCAGGCACAAATAAACGATTCGGTGGACAACGGGCCGGAGGCGTTACCCCTTCTAAGGCCTTCTTGACCTTCGATTCGATCTCCCATGTGAGTGTAGAGATGAATAGAGTCTCTGGTAAAATGCACTCGGGAGTGGACGGGCGTTCGGAACGGTCAAAAATACGCGATAAAGAGTCGGGTTTGATGTTCTTGGAACCCGGGCGGTACGAGAGAGTAAAATCAAAACGACCGAAAAAAAGAGCCCACCGAGCCTGCCTGGAGTTTAGTCTTTTAGCAGTCCGAATGTATTCTAAGTTCTTGTGATCGGTCCAAACGATAAAAGGTACCCCCGACCCTTCTAACCAGTGGCGCCACTCCTCCAATGCTACCTTGACTGCCAACAACTCTCTGTTGCCAATGTCATAATTGCGTTCGGCAGGGGATAAACGATGAGACAAAAACGCGCAAGGATGCACCTTGTCGTCTGAGGGAGAACGCTGGGATAGCACTGCCCCTACCCCCACCTCTGACGCATCGACCTCCACCACGAACTGACGTGATGGATCAGGGGTTATCAGGATGGGGGCTGAAACGAAGCAACCCTTCAGTTTGGCAAACGCAGCCTCGGCTGCGTCTGACCACCTGAACGTCGTTCTGGGGGAGGTCAAGGCGGTCAGAGGCGCGGCTAGTTGGCTGAAGTTGCGAATGAAACGCCGGTAGAAATTGGCGAACCCCAGAAACCTCAGTAGGGCCTTACGGGAATCTGGACTAGGCCAATTCACCACAGCCTTGACCTTCTCAGGATCCATGCGCACTCCCTCATCCGAGATGATGTAGCCTAGAAAAGGAACAGACTGTGCATGAAAAGCGCATTTCTCCGCCTTGACAAAAAGCCCATTCTCTAGCAACCTCTGAAGCACTTGTCGGACGTGCTGCACGTGTTCCTGGAGAGACGATGAAAAAATCAATATGTCATCCAGATAAACATATATGAATTGATCGACCATGTCTCGCAGCACGTCATTGACAAGTGCCTGGAAGACCGCTGGGGAGTTGGAAAGGCCGAAGGGCATAACCGAGTATTCAAAGTGCCCCCTGGGGGTGTTAAAAGCGGTCTTCCACTCATCCCCCTCCCTGATGCGGACCAAATGGTAAGCATTCCGTAAATCCAATTTCGTGAAGATAGATGCTCCCTGCAACCTCTCGAAAGCTGAAGACATCAACGGCAAAGGATAAGTATTCTTTACCGTGATGCTGTTCAACCCCCGGTAATCAATACAAGGTCGCAACGATCCATCCCTCTTCCCCACAAAAAAGAATCCCGCCCCCGCTGGAGAAGAGGAAGGGCGGATGAACCCCGTTGCTAGAGAATCAGAAATGTATTTCTCCATGGCCTCTCTCTCTGGGACAGAGAGTGAATATAACTTGCCCTTAGGCGGAGACGTACCTGGCAATAACTCTATAGCACAGTCATAGGGACGATGCGGGGGAAGAGAAGCAGCCCGAGACTTACTGAACACCTCCTTCAGGTCCAGGTACTCCGTGGGCACGTTAGATAAATCCACTGCCTCCTCCTGAAACACAGGGACGGAAACAGACGGACATGCAGACACAAGACAAGACTTATGACAATGATTGCTCCACGCCAACACAGACTTAGACTGCCAGTCCACTTTGGGGTTGTGACGGGTGAGCCAGGGATGACCAAGGACGATGGGTGCAAGAGGAGTGTCCAGTATGTAAAAGGAGATGGTCTCGGTATGATTGCCTGATGTGATGAGGGTGATGTCTTCGGTGGCCAGTGAGATGGTAGGGAGTTCTTGACCACTGAGGGCGTGTACTGCAATCCGGTGTGTAAGGGGTCTGAGGGGAACTTGAAATCTGCGTGCAAAGGTGTGGTCCATAAAATTACCTTCAGCCCCTGAATCCAGAAGTGCCCGACAGTCGTGGAGGTGAGTTGACCATCGGAGCCTTACCGGAAGGAGAGTAGATGTTGATGAGGTCCTTTCGGCAGAGATCCCACCCGACAGTAGCCTCATACTTACTGCCGGGTTGGGCCTTTTAACGGACAACTGTAAGCGAAATGTCCAGCTCCTCCACAGTACAAACAAAGGCCCAAGGATCTCCGCCTCTCCTTCTCCTCCCTGGAAAGCCGGGCTCGACCCACCTGCATGGGCTCGTGTTCGTGGATGGGGCTGACCGCGTCCCCGCCTCCAGCACGCTGTCCCTCGATCCCTCCAGGAGGACGGATAGGTTGAAATCGTCGATCAGCTCTTGAAAGACGTGCATCCACTCTCATAGCCAGAGCAATGAGATCGTTGAGCTTGGGGGGAAGGTCCATGGCGTAGATCTCCTTTTGGACGCGATCAGCCAGCCCATGCAGGAACATGTCCCACTGCGCCTCCTCGTTCCATTGGCTCTCTGTAGCTAGGGTTCGAAACTCGATTGAAAAGTCAGATACAGATCTCTCTCCTTGCCGTAACTCTGTCAACACTCTAGCAGCCTCTCTCCCCGCAACGGCGCGATCAAACACCCGCTTCATCTCGTCGGAGAGCCTCTGAAACGAGGAGCAGCATTCTTCCTGATTCTCCCACACCGCCGTTCCCCATAGCGCCGCTCTCCCAGTCAGAAGCGTCAGTACGAACGCGACCTTGGTTCGCTCGTCGTGGAAAGTCCTGGGTTGAAGAGCAAAATGCATTGAACACTTGGTTAGGAAGGCTCGACAGTAACTAGGTTCACCTGAATAGGACTCAGGAACCGGCAGGCGGGGCTCCGACGGGGAGGGGTCCGCTGGTGACGGTGGGGGAATCGGCGGTGCGGGTGGCGCAGTGGGAATACGAAGATGTTGGATCTGCTGGGTGAGCCCGGACACCTGCGCCACTAAAGCCTGAACAGCGCGGGCTGTCTCGTTGAGATTCTTCTCCTGAGCGTCCATTCTCTGTATGCTGTTGCTCACAAACGCACCCAGAGAACTTGAAGAGTCACTCGCTGCTTCCATGGTTGGTCAGATCGTTCTGTCACGGATAAATAGATGGAAACAAGGTGCAAGTTAGACTCTTTATTGTATAACTTGAAGATGAGTAAATACAAGTTGAATGGGACAGGCTTGTGGCGCAGGGACCCCGATGGCCAGATGAACCTGGTGATGAGAGTGCAGCAATGCGGTGAAGAGAGTTCAGGGAAACACGAATCCGGATATTATCCCAGGAACCCGTACCGGAACAAGGAAGGCACACGACTGGAGACACTGACGGGAACAAACACCAGGACATCACAAACAACGATCTGACAAGGAGATGAGAAAGTGGTGAGTATATATATGGTGACGAGATGAGCTGCAGCTGGTGATGGAAGTGATGAGCTTGATCGCTGATGAGCCCTAATGAACCGGCACGCCCACACAATCAGCACACGCACACACACAGCAACAGAACACGGGACAAGAAAGAGACATAGGATTTATGAACCGTGACAATTTGAATGAAGATGTGCAGCAGCTCGGTGAGTTTATTTTGAAACTATTTTTAGTTGAAATCATGCAATACTGTAATATCAGACAATGTAAACACTAAATATGAACTTTTTGTTTATTGAAATCACTCATTGTTCTTATATGCCAACAATCCCCTGCTGTTACAGTTAAGTTTAATGACAACGTATACTCTACAGCTACCACGTACCAGGTAAAGTTAACGATAGCATCGGTCTCGTTTTCTGTACTGCGTAGAATAGTATCAGCCCTCCTGGCTCATTTTCTGTAATTGCTATAATGTTAATGTTCCTATCATCTGTTTGCAGTGTGTCACCCGAAGCAGCAGCAGCTTCAAGGCAGGCTTACAAAAACACTGAAAGGGTGTAGCCTAGTTCATTTCATATTTACATTTACATGTATGCATTTAGCAGACGCTTTTATCCAAAGCGAAGTACAGTGCATTCAGGTTTACATATTTTGTCAGCATGTCATATCTCATTTATTAGTTAATTTCAAGCTTAGCAATAGTCGTCAACAGAAATACGGAGTGATTATCAGAAAGACGGTGCTTCGCAACACAGACTGGGTGAATTTATGAGAACTTGTGAAAGGATGTCACAAAACGGTGTGTTTACGTACCCGCATACTTTTTTAAGTGGGTATAACGCAAATCCTTGACCTTCCCTAGTGGGCATACGCATATACCTGCATATCACGTAGACTACACCACTGTGTAGAGACTCTACAATCTGTGAAAGAGTAACGTAAAAAGATTGTGGTATACTTTCAAGTTGCAAAGGCTTTTTCGAATCTCATCATATACAGTGCATAACATAATCAAAAGATTCAGAGAAACTAGATACATATCTGTGCATAAGGGACAAGGCCAAAGACCTTTGATGGATGCCCCGTGTCTTCGGGCCCTCAGACTAAACACTACATAACTCATCGCTAGATTCTGTCATTGACAATACTAAATGGGCCCCAGCAATACTTCCAGAAACCCACTGTCGGTAAACACAATCCGCCGTGCCATCTGCAGATGCCCACTAAAGCTCTATAATGCAAAAAAGGAAGCCATGTGAACAGGTCCAGAGCGCTGTTGTGTCCTGTGGGCCAAGTCTCATTTACAGTTTTTCTCAATTGCATTGGCACATTTTTCAAAACAAATCTTACATTCTCTAAACTGTGAGTGCAAAATTCACAACTGTTTTGCTGGTACTTCAGAACATTATGCACATCTGCAAAATGTAGTAACTCACCCAAAACATTTAATGAATGCTTCAAAATAGTTATCATGTCAGTAATTTGACCAAGACAACCAACAAATGAAGTACTTTGTCATCTTGTCATCCACACTGGTCGAAAGGTTAGTTGTTTTTTTTCACCATTACAGTCAACCATGGAAATTATGTTTTTTTCTAAAAACAATATGATATTTGTTGAGAAGAGTCAATAGTACATAGAAAAAAAAAGTATATTACCATTGTATTTCTACAGTCAATTTAATTTTGTACGAATGTATTACATGTAAAGTAAAATATTGCTTGTCCAATTACTGTACATATCATATTGCTTATGTTTACCAAAAATACACAAAAATACAAAATAACATCCATGTAAAAAAATATTCTGGGTGGACCTCCTGTCGCTCTTGTTAGTCAGGTCAAAGATTTTCATCAACACCATATCTGATGTTTTCCATTGCCAAGCATCGGGGAAAAAATCTCCTAGAATGCCGCCGCACCCATCACCTGCAATGATCACTGTGATGTCCCTCACATGCAGCATTCATGGCATCCAATAGACACATCTGATTTTGTGGTCTATGATCATATACTTTACACCTCTATTCTCAAAAAATGGTAGTGATTGTGCTGTGGGCAATCTGCATATATATGCTCCCAAACTTGATTGGTTAAATGGTTAAATGGTTGATTCAAATTGCATTGCAATTATAGGTCATTTAGCCAATTTTGTAGACTTTACAATGTCCATGTTCAGATATTTATGGAATATACATGTGTGTACTAGGGTTGAACGACTTCTGATTTTTTTTAAGTCGACTTTTATGTGATTAAAGTCAAGTCAAAGTCGACTAGTCAATGATATACGTAATTAATGAACAAATAAGTCTGGAGCTGTGACAAACACTTGTGCACAGATATAAATATGACACAGCGCTGCCCACATGACTATTGCACCTATAACAGCTTATTTTTATATCAGTTCTTTAGTCTTTGGGTCGTTATATTTTCTCACAGATTCCTGCTCGGATCAGATACAGATAAGTAGTACAAAAGATTACATTCATATGAATGAATGCATTAGTGAGAGTAATTGCGTGTGTTAATTAATTCTACCTGGCAGTGTCTCTCTACTAGTAGTGAAGCTGTGGGATTTATTTATTAAGAAATATATGCTTGAAATTTTCAGTTTTTAAGCTATTTTACAGAGAAATCACAGAACAGTGTTGACAATACATTTTCGCGCTGAATGATTCTGTGCGCGCGATCTGCGCGTGATGTATTGTACGTGCTTCTGTCAGTAGCCTATGTGTGTGCGTTACAGTGCAGCAGTGCATTAGATTAGAACGTGATTAACTTACCTGTACAATAAGCTGTTTAAAACGTGCATTCTGCCATTTAATTTCGAGCATCCAGTAATACAATCACACATGTCTTGTGGAGCGCATTTAGAGCATTAATTAGTTTGTAATTTTAACTGTTTGGAAATGGAACGAAAATGTAGACTTATTATCCTATTGCGCCCTCTATAGGACCAGGGACTAGTCGACTTCAAGCTTATAAAGTCATGGCAGAGCACTGAAGTCGACTATCGATTAGTCTGTGCAACTCCTAGCGTGTACACCAATTTTGATCAATTTAATTGAATTGATCGTTTTAAATGTGATGGCTTACAAGAAGTTGTGAAGAGTTTGACAGTTTTAGTGAGAATCGACTCATCAGTTTTGATCAACAAGCCATATGCAATTAGTTGTTTGTGCAAAGTGCAGACAATTGTACTTACTGTTTGCACACGTGCCAAAGCATTTGCAATTTGCTCAAATCAATAAGAAATCCCAATCTGATGTGAACAATAAGCTAATTGTTCAGAGATCTGAACTTGTTTCAAAAAAAATAAAAAAATTGAGAATTGAGCCAAAGCAATTGTGAAAAACTGTTAAATGGACTGTTTCAAAGTGGAAAAGTATTCTAACGGTCAGACGAGTCCATTTTGAAATTCTTGTTGGAAATCATGATGCCGTGTCCTCTGGGCTAAAGAGGAGGGAGACCTTTCTGCGTGTGATCAGTGTTCAGTTCAAAAGCCAGGTATCTTTGATGGTATGGGGGTGCATAAGTGCATACGATATGGGCAGCTTACATGTTTTGGAAGGCACTATGAATGCTGAAAGGTATATAAAGGTTTTAGAGCAACACATGCTCCCCTCTAATGACGTCTATTTCAGGGAAGCCCTTGTGTATTTCAGCAGGACAAGCAAAACCACATCCTGCAGCTATTACACCAGCATGGCTTCATAGTAGAAGAGTACGGGTGCTGAACTGGTCTGCCTGCAGTCCAGATCTTTAACTCTATCTTTCACCTATAGAGAACAATTGGTGCATCATTAAACAAAAAATATGTCAAAGATAACCACAAACTCTTAGCAGCTGAAAACCTATATTAGGCAAGAATGGGACCAAATTTTTCAACACCAAAACTCCAGAAACGTAAACCTCGATGCCCAGAACGTCTTCAAACTTTTTTGAAAATAAGATGAGATACTACACCATGGTAAACATGCCCCCGTCCCAACTATTTTTAGACCTCTACAGCAGGCATCAAATTTGAAATGAGCTCGTTTTGGTGCAAACAAATTTTAATTCTTTCAGTTAAAAAAACATTTGTTATGTTATCTATGTTCTATTGTGAATAAAATGTCGTCTCATGTGATTTGAAAATCTTTTAGTTTTAATTTTATTCAATACAAAAAAATTGTCCCAACATTTCCGTAATTTGGTTTGTACAAGTGTACCTCAGTAGAGAAAAAAAAACATGGCATGTAAATATGTTTTGTTGTTGTTTTTTTTGTGCCATTGGCTGGTTTGACCTGTCATGGTTAAATAAATTGACAATAAATTATGCCACTAGCAGCAAGTCCTTTTTTAGATTAAATTATCAAATACAAATTCAAATCGAGTGATTAATTCAAAATGATTGACTCTATTAGAATAAAGCAAGTGACTATTTTGTATGAATGTATCGTTGAATCATTGCTCATTTGAATAATTTGAAACAGATTAATTCGGTTGAAATAACCACAGTGTTGCTCTGCACTGTTGAATAAAATTAATAGCACATTTGCAACCACACATACATGCTGATATTCAGGTAAGCACTCTTGCTTGTGTGATATAAATCAAAAATAAGAACTCACTCGAGTAGTATTTTTTTTTATTATTATTATAAAGGCATTCTAACTGCATTCTAATATACTTAACACAGTGAATGCACACATACAACGTTATGTCAAGGGATTGTGAATCAAGGAAAATATCATACGTTCTGTTGTATTTTTTTCAAGAAAAAAATAGAGTTTGAATAAATTTCTGTGAAAAATTACGAAAACATGCTTGAGCTTGTGAGCAGCTCAAATTGAGTTCTAATTGGCCAAACAAAGTTAGGTCATAAATTATCATACGTAGAAAATGTGTAATTTCAATTTACATGATAGATGTTTTACACAACATTATTAATCTAAGGTTGATGGTGGTTTTACAGAAGATAATTATTATTAATTGTTTTTTTTTCACAAATCAATTTCCCTCCATTCACCCCCTTCAATTTGAGCCCTGTTTGTATGCAATAATTTATATTTCAAGCATTGCAATAAAAATAGCATAATCAGTAGGGATGCTAGGAGTCATTAAGTGGTATAATATAATAATTGCACCCACCTAGAGAGACATACCCAAAATGTATTATGTAGAATGACAGAGGCATAGTCAGAACTATGTTATTTGTATAACAAAACATTATTTGCTGATGTACAGTATACCATCACTGCACATTATTGTTTTAAGGTGAAATGTGAAGCACTTTATTTTACAGTCATGCTCTTATACCCTTCAGTCCTATAGCCCTATACCCTTCACCCATATTAAGTCCAAATAGTTACCTTAAATTACTCATACATTTCTTTAGCATTTTTAAGTGAGTATACTCTCTAAATAGAGATGGAATGGATCTAGAAAATCCTATATAAAATATAATAGAGTTCCATTGTTTTTCAACTGGAAGGTACCGGAATACTACGTCCACTTCAGTTCGATTTTATTTTTTCCATTGCCTATTGAGATCATCAGCAGAAGGTGTCAGCTTCACCGTCCCAAAGAAGAAGCACAAAGTTTGCTACAAAGGGAGAAGGAGAGTAGACAATCAGAGGAGTGTTGCTGGGATTAGGGCTTTCTAACAGTCAATCCTCTGTGAACTCTTTGCATACTGTATGAGGAAGTACAATCTGAAGGATTACAACTGTTTCATGCGGACCACGGCTTGGTGCTCTGCAAGAAATGAAAAAGTGAAGGTGTGTTCTACTGCTCTTAATTTTAACCATTCTCTGCAGACTGTTCAACTCTCCCTGGAACTACAACTAATTTATTTACGTTAGAGTGTACCCCCCCCCCCCCAGGCAAACGTCAAGCAGCGCAGGCCACCCTGGCCACTCACATTCTGAACATGATAACTGATGTTCCCTGCTCAGACATCTTTCTAATGGGGGATTTCAACCATGTTGGCATGGAGCATAATCTACCCAAGTAAATTAAATAAAATGTGGGAAGGAATATATATTAGACCAGTTTCCACAGATCCATTAAATGATCTATCACTGCTCTATCCATCAACCCTTTGGATAACTCTGATCACACTATGACCATGATGATCCTAAGATGCAGACACATTTAAAGCAGTTCACATGATGGTGTAGAAGTACAGTGAGGATACCTGAGCACGGAAGTAAGATCTTACAACTTTTAACAACTTCAGTAACATCATAAGGACGGATCAGCTTACCCTGATGTGCTACCAACAAGTCTCACCAAATTAACACCTTGCTCCTCACACTCCTGTCTCACTTTCAAGTCTGCTTTGATCCATCACTTTTCATGTTTGACGAAACACATCTCATTTCAATTCCCTCCAAACTCATCATTAATGTAGAGGACATTTTCATATTCAGAAAACTGAAAATCAGGGAATAGTCTTACATTGACAAATTTGGCTGACACTTTCATCCAAAGAAACTAAAATCACATTTAATGAACCCATTTTCATCAATGCAGAATTTACTTCGGAATCGAACCCGTGACATTGGTGTTGCTAGCATACTAGCATACTCTACTGTTCGAGTTACAGGAACTTCTTCTTCAAGAATACCCGATGCGCTTCACTGAGCAACTCCCTCCTGTTTTCCCCGCTATATTAAATTATTCTTTATCATCACATAAAGTGCCAGCATGCCTTAAAACCCCCATCATAGTGCTATACCCCAAAATAGGAAAAGATTACAGGACTGAATGACTACAGATCTGATGCTCTGACACCACAAATTGACTTATTCAAAATCTCTCCTTCAATCTTCTACTGGATTTTCGATTTCCAGGAAGCAATGGAAGGAAGCAAACCGATAGCAACCTGACAGGCCGTTGCAACAATGCCCCTACTTGTCTCTAACCTTGGTGACACTCCTCTCCCTTTCTGTTATAACTTTACGTAAGTGTACTGCTCGCACAGTAATTTATCAAGTTTGCAGATTACATTACTATAGTAGGCCTTATCGCTAACAACGATGAGTCCATCTATCGAGAGAAGGTGGCCAAGGTGACAGCATGGTGTTCTGCCAACAATCTGTGGCTGAACACAAAAAAGACCATGCAGATAATACATTTCAGGAAGAGCTAGTAAAGGCAGTCTCCCTGAAAATAAATGCCTTTTTAAATGTCTTGGGACCGCTATTTATGACTCCCTGAGTTGACAATCATCACCACTATAATAAAAAAGCCCAACAGAGGATATTCTGTCCGTAGCAACTTGAGCTGTACCTCTCTTCTCCCATCCTGGGGCAGTCATTTAAGCATCCTCGCCACTTCCCTCACTGTTTGTTTTCTTCGCTCCAAGACCAGGATACCATAGGTGAATGGCTCTTTTTAGATCACTGGCTGCCACCTATCATCAGTCAAGGTGCTTTACACTATGAGAGCTTCAAATAAAGCTCAGAAGATCACCTCAGATCTGTCACATCATGGACATCCGCTTTTTACCTTTTGGCGGACGATGCAAGTCCATATGTACAAGAACTACCCGTCATAATATCTTCCCATCAGCTGCTTCTTCCTTGAGGCTGTCCATCTCCTCAGTGGGCTCCTGGACAAAAATAACTGCACTTGTTGGAACTGATCCAGCTTTGATGACCAAACCTCACATTTGTTAACATACATTATGTATGACATAAATAGCATACTAAATAAAAGCACAAAGCATATTTAAATTTGATAAGTTATAATGATAATAATAAAACAAAATGTAATTTATAGAATGACACAGTCAACCATGCAAACGATATATAGATAGATAGATAGATAGATAGATATAGATCAGCTAGATACAAAAAATAAGGAAAATCTGACCACGCCTCAAGTCATGACCACAAGCCACCCCCCAGCACTTATTAAAAATATATAATTTAACACATTAAAATATATATATTATACTGTAAGAATACATACTATTGTCATGTAAAAAATAAAAAGCAGCACTTAATAATCATAATAACAATATAATTGTTACGGAAGGACTCACAGACACACAGGGATGTATTAAATGGTGACGTATGCAGATGAACAGCAGGAAGCAGGTGAGTAATGGTTTTTGTTGATGATAGTATGGAAGTGTTGAGCAGATCAGACCGATTGTATTCTTCCAGGTCCAGGAGATCGTGGATGGAGACAGACATGGGGAATCCTGGACTGGAACTGGAGTGAGTCGAAGAGGAGAAGACTGAGGACGAGGAGGACACACTGGGGATACACAGAAGGTTTAGTGTTCAATGAATCAGGTCAATCGAGTAAGGAAGGTGCTAGAGTCCAACTATGTTTGTACGAACGTGCAGGAATGAACGTAGAACGAACGAGACTGGACGAGGAAGTGCTCTGATGCTGGTGTTTATGAAGGCTGACTTGATGAGGATGAGATGAGGGTGCAGGTGCGCTTGATTGGAGAGGTGATGAGGTGCAGGTGCGGGCGTGTGTGGTGATTGGCTGGGATGGAGGACAGACAGACGAATGGCTGGGATGGAGGACAGACAGACGAATACGTAACATTACCTCCCCCTCCCGGATGGCGCGTCCCGCGCCGTAACAGAAACACCGGGGAGGGAGGGTGGGCACCCTGGAGGCTGATGCAGGGCAGGGACACTGGGGAAGCCTCCAGGGCAGGTCTGGAGCTCCGGTGGCCATGGCGGATCGGGAGCCTCGGGTGGCCATGGCGGATCGGGAGCCTCGGGTGGCCATGGCGGATCGGGAGCCTCGGGTGGCCATGGCGGCTCGGGAGCCTCGGGAGGCCATGGCGGATCTGGCGCCTCGGGTGGCCATGGCGGATCGGGAGCCTCGGGAGGCCATGGCCTATTTTTTTCCGGTGGCCAGGACATGTCAGGGAGTTCCGTGGCCTTGGTCCTAGGCCCGGCCACGCAGACAAGGGTTATATGGCCCCCCCAAAAAATTATCTTGGGGAGGTTCCCCTCTAGGGGCCATTCCGGAGGAGCAGATTCTCGGGGGCGCTCGGGAAGCGCGGACTCTCGGGGGCGCTCGGGAAGCACGGACTCTCGGGGACGCTCGGGAAGCGCGGATCATCTGTCCATGATGTTTCAGAAAACAATATGTTCATAGTTTATTTAGCTAACAGCTCAAGGCCATTTGCGCGATTTCAATCATCATGCAGTAACCAACAACCCCCTCTTCAAAAAAAAAAACAACCTTGGATCTACTGAAATCACATGTCCGTCTCTCGGAGGTGGAAAAATATGTAAATCCCATCCCTGATGGACGGACAGACAGACAGACAGACAGACAGACAGACAGACAGACAGACAGATAGATTACAATAATTCTGATTACAATGAAAAAAGTGACTAGTACATTCCAAATTACACTTTTTCTGGAGAAACAATGTAATTTGTTTGGAATGCCAAAGCCAGGTTTGTAATGACAACAGGGTCAGTAGTTTGCCAGAATTTTCCATTTTTGTTGAACCCTCTTAGCCTTCCTATTCCTACCCACATGCACTGCTGCTGATCAAACATGGAGATGGCACTAGCACTCCCCAAGGTCTTGGGCCTGATTCCAAGTGAATTCATAAACTATATGCAAATGCAAGAGACTTTGAAAAAAGTGTTTGAATGTGAATTGTTTACCGTTATCCACAGAGTTAATCAAAATAGGCTAATATTTTCTAAATATTTGTTTTTGTCTGTGTGTTTCCACAGAGTCAATCACACAGGTTTGGAACAGCATTAAGGGTGAGTAAATCCATTTAGGTGAACTATCCGTTTAAGTCCCCCTTGGCGTAACCTGAGGTTAAGTGCCTTTTCATCATTCTAAACTGTCCCATGCACTGCATTTACCAGATAAATTAAATCCTTTGGTCAAATGGGGTGAGCCAGAATTAAATTATAATAAATATTGTAACTTTTTTTAAATTTATTTTTTTTTGTAGAGGCAGGTGGATTGACCCACTGGATTTCCTCCAGGCCTCCAGATGGTTCGTCGATAAGTGGTGCTGAGGACCAACAATTTCACTCTGTCTAGCCAGATGTGTACGTGAGTAAGATTAAGGAAGAAACAACAAATGGAAGAAATGGAAGAAAAGTCAGACAAAATACAATTTGTCTAGTAACTGTCAGTTTACGTTAGTGAATTCAGCTTAGTCTTCATTGAATTGTATTGGTCTGAGCCTCAAGGAAGGTGTTTTCTGTGCATGACTACCAAAATGTAAAGAATCAATGCAATAGCAGGGTTTCAAGTCCTTTGAGTAAACATGAAATAACATTGCAATGCCAGCAGACACTTTGAACACGGTTGTAGTATTTGTTTACGGTCCATGAGAAAATTTGCACATTTCATGCAAGCAAGCCGCAGTTTTCACCTAAGGAGTTCACTTCCACCTCTGCAACTTGCCCGGTAATGCAGAGCAACAGAGTCATCATATTTTCCAGAGGCTATCTGTTTTGATGGACAACCGCCTATTTCAGTGTGAACTTTCACCATCAGAAAAATAAATTATGATATCTGATGAAATATCCATATTGACCTTTTTTCCAGAGTGATATATACATATATAAGTAAAATAGTCTTCTTACAGTAACACACACACCAAGCTCATTTTCATATAAATGGCCTCACAGGATACATTTCTTTGGATAAATGTGACTATGCCCAAGATTTTGCCCTCGCTGACAATGCAAAGCTTCAAGATGTTGCACTTCTCTAGAGGGCATTTTAAAAAGTCTTATTCTTGTCCTTGACATCCTACAGTAAGCAATGTCTAAGGCTTTTTCCTTTGTTCTGTCATATTCGTTTACCATCCATATTTTTACCATTAAAACCAGTACCAACAAATCCAAAGTTCTGTCATAAAACTCTGGATGGCTCTGTCCGATAGTGCTTGCTGTAGCAGTTGCATTGTGCTCAGAAGTCATCCGCCTTCCCTAGCTCCACCTGTATAGATCTGCTACAGGGTGATTCATGTATGCTATATATTGGGGTTATTTCATATATAATATAGTAGTATGTCTACGTGCTCATATCACGTTGTATGAAGGTGTATGGGCAGTAGGAAGACTCTGTAAGCCGGGCTCGCACTACAGGAGTTTTAAAATCCAAAACCGATTATGAAATCTGGTTGCAGAACACAAAAAAGGAGAATATTTGCAGATTATCTTCCCTCAAATCTAAACATGCACACACTACAATATTTGAAATTGTGGCGCATCACACACTACAAGATATTATTAATATTATCATGCCAGAGGGAGCGCCTCACTTTATCTCACGCAGCAGAATCATCACTGATATTTCAGTTATTTTAACATATGTTAGTTAGCGTTCTAGCAGCTTCTGCACTCAATCAATACATTCAAAAACTGAGGCGATTTAACCCCAGTGCTCTCTTTCTCCTTACGGTTGTTATAATTTTTCTACACATAACACAGACAGTCTGTTACTACAAAACGTCAAGAAGCAGTTAACCTCCACCTCAAACGGAGCTGTACAGCAGCGGTTTTTGTGTCGCGCATTTGCTATTGTAAAAGTACTGTCGTAATCATATAGCCATCATCATCCCAATTTAAATCCTAAATATCAAACATGTTTGATACGATCAGGCGGCCCTGCTTTGAGTGCGAGCAGAGAGGCAGGGGCATCGCTAGTGGGGGGGAAAGAGTGACAGATGCATAGGGCCCAGAGGTCTGGGGGCCCGCGATCGCCTACTGGCCATCGGGAACACCGGATATTCCCATTTAAATAGTGGGCCAAACGCAGAAACGAAGGAGACCTCCCCGATATTAGGCGCTGTTTTTAAATTACAGTGCATGCGAAACCGCACAAAGCAAATGCTCCAAAAGCACGAAGCAGCGCTCCCCGATGCATCCCCCACCGCGCGTAAGAGTCTATTTCAGTCTCCACACAGCGCTGAAGAAAGTGCGCCGCTCTTCTGCCACCGATTTATAAGAGATAAACAGGGCAAGTCCGCTTGATCCATTCAGAAGTGACACAGAATATACAGTCATGTTATATGAGAAAGATTAATGATGCCGATGGCTGAAAACAGCCACAACAATGAGGTATATTGGAAAACGCTAATAGGCTTGTCATTCAGCAACATAATGAAGTTATTGACGCTGATAATAGCCTATGTGTTGGCAGAAATGTAAATCTTGTTACTGTTATAATTATATTGGGAATATGCTATTTTGATTTCACAAAGCTGTTTTGTAGTTTCGTCATGTTTAGTTTATTATTAGCCTATTAGGCTACTTATTTTAAATCCATATAACCAGGTAAATGAGGACCATGGTTTTTACTTCTTGTGACCACCATCCTAGTTAGTTAAACTCTGGATACTTATTTATTTTTAGATGTTTAGTTCTAGTGCATTTTAATTGAAGTAAAATATTAATTCAATAAGGGCCTGATTAAAAAAATATTGTATAGATAATATCTTATAAATATCTTTAACAAAATCTACATCATGTCATTCCAAACCTGTATGAATTTCCTTTTTCTGTGGAACATACAGTGCTCAGCGTAAATGAGTACACCCCCTTTGAAAAGTAACATTTTAACAATATCTCAATGAACACAAAAACCTTTTCCAAAATGTTGACAAGACTAAAGTTTTATATAACATCTGTTTTAACTTATAACATAAATTAAGGTTAATAATATACTTAGAGAACAAAATTTTCAGTTTTACTACAAAATTAGGGTGATGCAAAATGAGTACACCCCACTGAAAGTCTCTGAATCAAAGCTAAATTTTAGAGTACAAATGTCTGATTTAACAAGAATTCAACCAAGGTGAGTCAATAATTCATTACACAGGTGACAGTTGACTATAAAAGGGTGTTACTTAAAGAAAACCCCTTCCCATGTCATGCTGTCAGCAATGGCACCACATGGAAGAGAAATCACAAGACCTGAGAAAGAAAATAATTTCTTTACACAAAGGTGAAGGCTACAAGAAGATCAGCAAAGCTTTACTTATCAGTCAGAATACTGTAGCAAAAGTGGTACAAACATTTAAAAAAAGATGGACCTGCAACCATCTCACGAGACGTCCCAGGTCGTCCACGGAAGTTAAACACCTCGTCAGGAGCGTCTTCTGATGAGAAGGTTTGAAGAAAATCGACATGCAAGTTCACTGCAGTTATCTAAAAAGTAGATAGCCAAACTGGGGTACTATTTCCCGTGACACAATATGGCATACACTGCAGAGGAATGGCATGCATGGTGCCATCCACGAAAGAAGCCTCTCTTAAAGCCCAGGCACAAAAAAAATCCCGTCTAGAGTTTGCCAGGGCCCATGCAGACAAAGATGAAGACTACTGGGACTCTATACTCTGGAGTGATGAGACCAAGAAAATGTTTTTGGAACTGATGGCTTCAAAACTGTATGGCGTCGCAAAGGTGAGGAATACAAAGAAAAATGCATGGTGCCTACAGTGAAACATGGTGTGGCAGTGTCCTTATGTGGGGCTGCATGAGTGCTGCTGGTGTCGGGGAGCTGCATTCATTGATGGCATCATGAATTCACAAATGTACTGCGCTATACTGAAAGAGAAGATGCTACCATCACTCTCTGCCCTTGGTCGTCGAGCACTTTTCCAACATGACAATGAAACCTAAACACACATCTAAGGCCACTGTTGGATTTCTGAAGAAGAACATGTGAATGTGATTCATGGCCAAGTATGTCTCCTGATCTGAACCCAATCCAACACCTATGGGGAATATCTGAAGAGACAAGTTGAGCATCACTCTCCATCCAGCATCCAATCTCTAAAAGAGGTCATTCTTGAAGAATGGAAAAAGATAGATCTGGCAAAAATGTCGCCAACTTGTTCATTCCATGCCTAGAAGACTTGGTGCTGTCATTAAAAAAGCAGAGGCCCATACAAAGTACTAGATTTAGTAGTTTTTTGTTGTGGGGTGTACTCATTTTTGCATCAACCCTAATTTGAGTAAAACTGAAAAAGTGTGTAATCTAAGTTAATTATTAACCTTACTTTCATGTTATAAGTTAAACAGATGTTTATATTAAACATAGTCCTTGTCAACATTTTGGAAATGTTTTTTTGTGTTCATTGAGATATTGTTTAAAATTTATACTTTTCAAAGGGTGTACTCATTTACGCTGAGCACTGTAATTTGAGAAATTCAAGACATTTTTTTCAATACAGTAGAAATCAAGGGTAACCAAAATGGTTTTTTAAAATCTGAACTGAATACCAACTGAAGAAAGTCCGTTTTGGAAATGACATGAGGGTGAGCCTTTTTATCGACAAAAATGAATTATTAAGTTTGTTGCATTTGTCAAAATTCAGTAATATCCATTCTTTCTGTAATGTTTTATTTATTCATTTATTTTACTCCAATTGAAGGCGATATGACCCATCACCCCAAAATGTTATTTGACATTTAGGATTGCAAATCATATACACCCCCACCCCCACTGAAGAGGGGCCCCATAGCAAATTCAGTGCACAGGGCCCAGAATTACGACGGCCCTGAGAGGAGTGCAAGATTCGATCTGTGAACGCTTCACATCAGCAGATATTCTGAGGGGAAATTTAGGCTAAATTTGGCTAAAATCCTGTAGTGGTGAGTCCTGCTGTGCTTGCATCCTGCCACAGCAGCAATGTAGCAGATCTATTCCGCCAAGACTAATCACATTGACTTTGCCATGTACATGCCAAACCCTCAGAGTTGTTCATGATATAAATGTAATTTGCGTATTAAATGATAGTCAATATATATTTAGCTTATGTGTTTATTAAAATCTCACTGCCACAAAGATTGAAAATTATTGATTATTCGTCTTAACTTTACACTTTCTACCTGGATTTTTTTTTTTTTTTTTAAATATGATATTTTTAGTTCAATCACATCACTTACTGCCTTTTTGTCTTCATTATACTGTGCCACAATTCTGATGTTCCACCTGGACTTACTTTATATAAATTTCACAAAAGTTTTGTCATAGACACAGAAGTTTGCCTATGATAAACAGTCTTTTAGAAACCCAGTGCTCCATGAACTGTCAAAATTAAAAAACTTTAAAAAAGAAGTGCAGGTGTCTTAATAAACAGTGAAGCTGCTTGGTGAATCTCACAGTAATTGTTTGTTTTTAGTAGAAGCAAATCATCATAATAATAGCCACATTAATAGTTTCATTCAGTTACTGTCTTGATAATTTATTCTAAATTGCAGCACAAATGAAACTGTGTGCTGCATTCTGCAGTCGTTTGAAGCCATACCAATAGATTTGTGTCAGGGACAAACCAAAGTGTTGTTCCTAAGTTGTTTATTTAAAATCATGTTCTTCAAAAAATCTGGCTCATTAATGATACATATGAGAATGCTTAATTTGTGTAGTTCAGTGTGGCTGATTTAAATATAAGGATGAGGAATGTGATTTTAGAACTAGGACTGAAGATGTATAATTATTGCTTACTGTATCTTTGTTTTTGAGAAAACTGTGACAATGAATGCACATATGTCTAGACAGCATACAGTAAATTTATTGAAAGCATGTCTCATAAAAAAAAAAACCAAAATACTAGTACAAAATACTAAATCAGATGTTCAGTACAGTCTCATCTTCATAGACAGCAGTGATGAAATGTCATCCAATGTCATCCATTTCCCTCAACGAGATTTGTCATGTCCTCTCAAAGTGGGTCAGTTTGTAGACCAGAGTAAATCCATTTAACACCTTTATCAGTGTCTTACACAAACCACTACGAATCAGCAGACAGAATCATTAAATAGATTAGAGCCCTTCTCTGTCCAGGCTTATAACCAAATGACACAGTGTATTTGATCCAGTTTAATCTGGGTATGAAGCTTTACTGACATCTTTCGAAGCCCTGGCAGTATTGATGGGAATGAGTCAGGTCGCTTTCACCATCGCTGACAGCTTCGAGAGGTCAGCGCTAATAAATAAACTCGACATCTACGAAGGCAAGCTAGTCGAGAGCAACAGCTTATCAAAAGTGAAGACATGCAGCTCAAAGTAGGTCAGGACGACTCATCAAGCAGCCTCTGGCCCTGTGTCCTCCATGGCTCGTACGAGCAGTTTGGGTGCGGGACAGTCATCGGGAGATGCTGTAGCTGGAGGGAGACACATCAGGCTCCTCTCAAATGTCTCTACTCTGAAGTGACAGCACAGGTTTAAAGGAGTTCTGAAACTCCCCTCTCTCAGAGGTAGTTTGCTGAAGATGTCACCCCACTCTTTTCTTCACGTAAGGCTCCAGCTACCGTGCTGAGGTGCCAGGTCCTGAGGGCATCCGCTACACTGCTCTAGCGGTGGGGATTCATCAGCAGGCCTTCAACCGTGGTGGAAGAGACTTCTTAAAGAGACTTTATTCTAAATGTTTTATTTTTTTGAAAACACAAGTTCTTCGTTGTCTGTCTGTGACTTACAAAGAAAAATGTGTGCGTTATAGCACATCCTGGGAGAAGACTGGTGGCTTTTTTATAAATTGGATCAACGGTGAGGGTTTGTAGAGAGAAGAATAGTCTCAGTTTAGTAATTGGTGAGTTATAGTAAAGGGTTTTATATTGTGACAAATCACCTTGGTCTTTTGAGATAAAAATAAAAGACAGGTTCTTCTTACTGTGCCAACATTTCTGATACTCTAAAGCTGGCTGTTTTTAATATTGGGAACAAGTTCACACTGACACAACAAACAACTACAATGTTGTTTTAGTCTTTAAAGAAAGTTCCTGTAAAGAAACAGTTTATCGATGAAGTCCTGCTTGATGCACCGTGAATTATAATTGTAAATAATAATAAAATATTTACTATGTTTTTTTTCTCCATTTCCCTAAACTGTATATTTTTAACATTCTATATTTTTGAAGTTCAAACTTTTAAAATTATATATTTTTTAAAAGTTCAAACTTTTTAAATAATTTTAACAAATTAATGTTAATTACTATTTATACCAAAAATCATACCTGAATTCATAATATTTTCAGCATTTATTTTGAGATGGCAATGTTTATATCTTAATAGAAGATCTGATTTTGTATTTATTGTTTCTCTTGATACAGGAAAATAATGCAATAAAATGCACTACAAATAAATAAATATATCATAAGCAATTGCAATTGACATCTACATTTCTCCTTTGTCAGTGAGGCAGTGCCATTTAGGCACAGTTGCACACCTGAATTCAGAATCAGAATCAAAGAGCATAATATGAATCAGAATAATACGTTCATCGTTAAAAATTACTCAGTCAAACTTTAGTTTGGGGGAAATTCTCACTATTAACAAACTATTAACTCTGACTTTTGCCTCAATAAACTCCCAAATCACCACTTATTACTACTTAGTAAGGTAGGTTTAAATTAGTGATGGGGTAGGAAAAAGGGATCGACAATATGATCATGCTGAATAAGACATCAATATACAGGTGCTGGTCATATAATTAGAATATCATCAAAAAGTTTTTTTATTTCACTAATTCCATTCAAAAAGTGAAACTTGTATAATGTATACATTCATTCCACACAGACTGATATATTTCAAGTGTTTATTTATTTTAATTTTGATGATTATAAGTGACAACTAATGAAAACCCCAAATTCAGTATTTCAGAAAATTAGAATATTACTTAAGACCAATACAAAGAAAGGATTTTTAGAAAATTGGCCAACTGAAAAGTATGAACATGAAAAGTATGAGCATGTACAGCACTCAATACTTAGTTGGGGCTCCTTTTGCCTGAATTACTGCAGCAATGCGGCGTGGCATGGAGTCGATCAGTCTGTGGCACTGCTCAGGTGTTATGAGAGCCCAGGTTGCTCTGATAGTTGCCTTCAGCTCTTCTACATTGTTGGGTCTGGCATATCACATCTTCCTCTTCACAATACCCCATAGATTTTCTATGGGGTTAAGGTCAGGCGAGTTTGCTGGCCAATTAAGAACAGGGATACCATGGTCCTTAAACCAGGTGCTGGTAGCGTTGGCACTGTGTGCAGGTGCCAAGTCCTTTGGAAAATTAATCTGCATCTCCATAAAGTTTGTCAGCAGCAGGAAGCATGAAGTGCTCTAAAACTTCCTGGTATACGGCTGTGTTGACCTTGGACCTCAGAAACACAGTGGACCAACACCAGCAGATGACATGGCACCCCAAACCATCACTGACTGTGGAAACTTTACACTGGACCTCAAGCAACGTGGATTCTGTGCCTCTCCTCTCTTCCTCCAGACTCTGGGACCCTGATTTCCAAGGAAATGCAAAATTTACTTTCATCAGAGAACATAACTTTGGACCACTCAGCAGCAGTCCAGTCCTTTTTGTCTTTAGCCCAGGCGAGACGCTTCTGATGCTGTCTGTTGTTCAAGAATGGCTTGACACAAGAATGCGACAGCTGAAACCCATGTCTTGCATACGTCTGTGCGTAGTGGTTCTTGAAGCACTGACTCCACCTGCAGTCCCATCTCTTTGTGAATCTCCCCCACATTTTTGAATGGGTTTTGTTTCACAATCCTGTCCAGGGTGCGGTTATCCCTATTGCTTGTACACTTTTTTCTACCACATCTTTTCCTTCCCTTCGCCTCTCTATTAATGTGCTTGGACACAGGCTCTGTGAACAGCCAGCCTCTTTTGCAATGACCTTTGTGTCTTGCCCTCCTTGTGCAAGGTGTCAATGGTCATCTTTTGGACAACTGTCAAGTCAGCAGTCTTCCCCATGATTGTGTAGCCTACAGAACTAGACTGAGAGACCATTTAAAGGCCTTTGCAGGTGTTTTGAGTTAATTAGCTGATTAGAGTGTGGCACCAGGTGTCTTCAATATTGAACCTTTTCACAATATTCTAATTTTCTGAGATACTGAATTTGGGGTTTGCATTAGTTGTCACTTATAATCATTACAATTAAAATAAATAAACACTTGAAATATATCAGTCTGTGTGGAATGAATGTGTACATTATACAAGTTTCACTTTTTGAATGGAATTTGTGAAATAAATCAACTTTTTGATGATATTCTAATTATATGACCAGCACCTGTATACTTTACAAGTACTGATAAACAGCCAATATGCCTGTAATATGCATGCTAATAACAAGTTAATAGTAAGAATTGGTCCCTAAACTAAAGTGTTACCGCTTATTCAATTTATTTTGATATAAATGTTTACATATTAAAACACTGAAGTGTGTATTTTTTTCTTCCTTTATACAGGTAATTAATGCAATGATATACATCACAAATTAATACATATAATTCAATATTTGAAATTGACAGCTTTATTTATCCTTTTCTATTAAAGCAGTGCCAGTTAGGCACATTGGTTTCTGTGTCGAGTTGGCAGGAGTGCCATGTCATGGCAACAGTTCACCATGATGTCAGATGATGTTAGGGTCTGCTGGAGTCTATTTGAAAAATCATACCAGATTGCTCAAACATTCCAAAACCTGACAAGCAAAGATTGAACATGTTTAGACAGTGATAACAAACGACAACAGGGTTAACACACTGAGCCAAAACAACCCAACAAACCTTGGATGTTGTTTTTTGTTGGTGTGTTTGGACAGTTTGAACTAGACTTAAGCTGCCAAATGATGCATTATGTAGCCCTAGTGGTGTCACAGGACACCAAGGAAGAGGACAAGGAAGATGCAGGTAAGTTAAACATCTCTTTAATAGTGTAAGGACGATGTTATTGCATAGTAAGGGTCTGAGCACAACCAACTGAGATGGACAATGTAGAGTAGGCTAGGTTACAGTCTTAGCTGAAATTCCAGGTCCCAGTCCACGGTCCAATTATGGAGCACAGGAGCACAGAAACGAGTCTATGATCCTAAGGGCTGAAGGAGAAAACACAGGGTAAGTAACATCAATACCAGCCGATGATCTAGAGGGGTGAGTGTGCTCTTATAGTGCACTGGTTATTGAGGGCAGGTGCTCAATGCTCCGGTGATTTAGGGCGTGGCTGATTGGCTGGTTCTGTGATTGTGGTTGGTGGTTCTGTGACAAGAGAAAGGATGTTTTTAGTCATGAAAGGATCAGTGTTTTTAAACAAATCATTTAGGTGAAAATAGTAATTACTTTCAAATAATACCGTAAAAGATTAAATCAGCTAAAAGTGCATTATAACGAGATAGTTTGCCCAAAACAAGCGATTATGTCATCATTTACGCTAGGGATGAATCAATCCGATACTGAGGATCGGTATCGGCTCCGATCAGTCATTTTCTGCGGATCGGTATCGGTCAGACGAGACCCGATCCAAATCCGATCCTGTGCTTTTAAGCTTATAATATTCTGTGTTGTTGTTAAGCCCCACGGAAGCCACACAAACACCATTAAGCACCATACAGCTTTCATGCATTATATTTCAAGTGTTCTGGAGCTGTTCCATAGTTTAATCTGAGGTACAGATGAATATTAAATTCGTTAAAGTCAAGTCTACCTGAACTTCTCTCTCGCTGCGTCTGTCTGTCTGTCATCCTCCGTTCAGCATTCAAACAGCGCGTCGCATTCGGTTACTAAAGTCAAACTCTTCAAGAGCACACAGTAACTGAGGTTTAAAACTGTTAAAAGAAAAGGCTCAAAGTAAACTAACTCACAGATTTGATACACTTCTCAGCAATATATCTTCCCTCTGTACTTTTCTTCTCTATGCGGACTAGGAGGGCTGTGCAGCCTGTGTGCTGTGACTCCGTGTTTCAAGAGCATCATTCTGCGCACGGGATGCGCATTGCGCCGCTCTGTAATGGATCATTTCGTTTTATAATACTTCTGCGCAATGAAGGATAATAAGTCTTTCTTGTTTTGTCCTATCTATAATATGTTGCTGCCTTATTATTTGTCATACATTTAAAATACGTTTATTTTAATTGTATATTAAATATTATATATAAATGTATTTGCTTGTTTTTTTAAATGTATTTTATAATACAAAGAGCAAGATTTATTCGTAGACTTATTCACTTTTATTTGTAATAAAAAATGTTTCACTAGATTTTATATATATATATATATATATATAAAATACAAAGCGAGTTTATTTCACAAAAATAATAAGTCAAAACTGTTATGATATATGACTGAATAAACAGCCTATACGTCTATTAAATAGCCGTCCATCATGCTGAACATAATAAAACAATTATTTCAGTTATACAATTCATTTTTAGTTTTTACATTAATTAAAAAAATATACAAAACAAATAAAAGCTATGTTTAGTTATGAAATAATTATTTTTTTCATATATAAACATAGAAGCCTCTAGAAGCTTGCGTTCTGCAAGTGAACGACCATTACTGTACCATCCCAAAGAGGCACAAAATCACTTTCACAGACTTTTTCATTTACTGTTCCCATCTGGTGGAATGACCTGCCCAACTCAATCAGAGCAGCTGAATCCTTACCCATCTTCAAGAAACGGCTAAAAAACACATCTCTTCCATCTTTATTTGACCCTCTAACTCTAGCACTCCTCTATTCTAAATTATTATATCAATCCTCCACTTTTTATTTAAAAAAAACACAAATAAAAATTCCCTCTATCAATTGCATATTTATTCTCTAACGTGATAGCTTTTCTGGTAAAACTAACA